>CM039676.1:518535419-518960419 GCA_022496015.1 Hordeum marinum | reverse complement strand
TAAGTAGATTTTTCCATTAGAATCCATCCTCCATATTTTGTTACAAATTACATTGTAACTATAATTTTCACTCTCTTTTTATAAGCTTTGTATTTTATTGTTTTTAAGCATACATTTTCACTCTCTTTTTATAAGCATTGTATTTTATTGTTTTTAAGCATACATTCGTTTTCCAATAGTTTTAGAATTTTTTATAACAACTATTTATCTATTTTTTAGCAACGTTCCTGCAGCAACGCGCGGGGCATCATCTAGTTGAGATGAAAAAATGAGTCAGCTAGGGGACATGAGATGAGGTGAGGACCAATTTCTTACAGATTGGCGATGGCCGTCGTCGTTGGGAAGAAGGGACATTGGTTGCAGCCACCTGCAAACATCAAACCACCATTGCTGTGTCATTTTTTGTTGGAAATATGCCCTAGAGGCAATAATAAAATGGTTATTATTGTATTTCCTTGTTCATGATAATTGTCTATTGTTCATGCTATAATTGTGTTAACCGGAAACCATAATACATGTGTGAATACATAGACCACAACATGTCCCTAGTGAGCCTCTAGTTGACTAGCTCATTGATCAATAGATGGTCACGGTTTCATGGCCATGGACATTGGATGTCGTTGATAACGGGATCACATCATTAGGAGAATGATGTGATGGACAAGACCCAATCCCAAGCATAGCACAAGATCGTGTAGTTCATTTGCTAAATCTTTTCAATGTCAAGTATCGTTTCCTTAGACCATGAGATTGTGCAACTCCCGGATACCGTAGGAATGCTTTGGGTGTGCCAAACGTCACAACGTAACTGGGTGGCTATAAAGGTGCACTACGGGTATCTCTGAAAGTATCTGTTGGGTTGGCACGAATCGAGACTGGGATTTGTCACTCCGTGTGACGGAGAGGTATCTCTGGGCCCACTCGGTAAGACATCATCATAATGAGCTCAATGTGACTAAGGAGTTAGCCACGGGATGATGTATTACGGAACGAGTAAAGAGACTTGCCAGTAACGAGATTGAACAAGGTATGGGGATACCGACGATCGAATCTCGGGCAAGTATCATACCGATAGACAAAGGGAATTGAATACGGGATTGATTGAATCCCCGACATCGTGGTTCATCCGATGAGATCATCGTGGAGTACGTGGGATCCAACATGGGTATCCAGATCCCGCTGTTGGTTATTGGCCGGAGAAGTGTCTCGGTCATGTCTACGTGTCTCCCGAACCCGTAGGGTCTACACACTTAAGGTTCGATGATGCTAGGGTTATAGGGAAATGGTATACGTGATTACCGAAGGTTGTTCGGAGTCCCAGATGAGATCCCGGACATCACGAGGAGCTCCGGAATGGTCCGGAGGTAAAGATTGATATATAGGAAGTCCAGTTTTGGTCACCGGAAAGTTTTCGGGCTCATCGGTAGTGTACCGGGAGTGCCGGGAGGGTGCCGGAGGACCCCCGAGAGGGGTGTGACGACCAAAGGACCTCATGGGCCCTTAGAGGAGGTGTGCCAGCCCATATTGGGTCGGCCAAGACCATCTATGTGGGCCCATGTGGCTGGAGATAAGGAGATAAGGCAAAAGGGATTTAAAAGGAGGAGATCCACCTCCCTTGTGGGAGGTGGACTCTCCCTTTAATTCGGCCGGCCCTCTCCTCTTTGGAGTAGAGGCCAAGCCAGCCCTCCACGTCCCTCCTCCTATATATACTTGAGGTTTTGGATGTTTTGAGAGAAGATTTGATCTCTCTCTCTCACGGAGAAGCCCTACCTCTCTTCTTCCTCCTCCGCAGCGCTTAGGCGAAGCCCTGTCGGAATACCTTGCTACTCCACCACCACCACGCCGTCGTGCTGCTGTTGGAGCCCTTCCCCAACCTCTCCTTCCTCCTTGCTGGATCAAGGTGTTGGAGACGTCACCGGGCTGCACGTGTGTTGAACGCGGAGGTGCCGTCCGTTCGGCACTTGATCGGATCTACCGCGATCTGAATCGCTGCGAGTACGACTCCATCAACCGCGTTCTTGTAACGCTTCCGCTTAGCAATCTTCAAAGGTATGAAGATCCAATCTCTCCCCACTCGTTTGCTGGTTTCTCCATAGATAGATCTTGGTGACACGTAGGAAAATTTTTGATTTACTACTACGTCTCCCAACAGTGGTATCAGAGCTAGGTCTATGCGTAGAATCTATGCACGAGTAGAACACAAAGTAGTTGTGGGCGTCGATTTTGTTAATATGCTTGCCGTTACTAGTCTTATCTTGATTCGACGGTATTGTGGGATGAAGCGGCCCGGACCAACCTTACACGTACGCTTACGTGAGACCGGTTCCACCGCCTGACATGCACTAGTTGCATAAGGTGGCTAGCGGGTGTCTGTCTCTCCCACCTTAGTCGGATTGGATTCGATGAAAAGGGTCCTTATGAAGGGTAAATAGCAATTGGCATATCACGTTGTGGTTTTGACGTAGGTAAGAAACTTTCTTGCTAGAAACCTATAGCAACCACGTAAAAACTTGCAACTACAAATTAGAGGACGTCTAACTTGTTTTTGCAGCATATGCCGTGTGATGTGATATGGCCAAAAGGATGTGATGTGATGCATTGTGATGTATGAGATTGATCATGTTCTTGTAATAGGGTTCACGACTTGCATGTCGATGACTATGACAACCGGCAGGAGCCATAGGAGTTGTCTTATATTATTGTATGACCTGCGTGTCAATCATAAACGCCATGTAATTACTTTACTTTATTGCTAAACGTTAGTTGTAGTAGTAGAAGTAATAGTTGGCGAGACAACTTCATGAAGACACAATGATGGAGATCATGATGATGGAGATCATGGTGTCGTGCCGGTGACAGTGATGATCATGGTGCCCCGAAGATGGAGATCGAAGGAGCAAGATGATATTGGCCATATCATGTCACTATATTGATTGCATGTGATGTTTATCATGTTTACATCTTATTTGCATAGAACGACGGTAGTAAATAAGATGATCTCTCAATAAAATTTCAAGAAAGGTGTTCACCCTAACTGTGCACCGTTGCTAAGGATCGTCGTTCCGAAGCACCACGTGATGATCGGGTGTGATAGGTTCTAACGTTCGCATACAACGGGTGTAAGCCAGATTTACACATGCGAAACACTTAGGTTGACTTGACGAGCCTAGCATGTACAGACATGGCCTCGGAACACGGAAGACCGAAAGGTCGAGCATGAGTCGTATAGAAGATACGATCAACATAGAGATGTTCACCATGGATGACTAGTCCGTCTCACGTGATGATCGGACACGGGCTAGTTGACATGGATCATGTATCACTTGGAAGACTAGAGAGATGTCTATCTAAGTGGGAGTTCATTAATAATTTGATTAAGTGAACTTAATTATCATGAACTTAGTCTAAAAATGTCCTTGCAAATTATGTCGTAGATAGCTCGCGCTGTAGCTCCACAGTTTTATTGATACAATCCTAGAGAAAAGTAAGTTGAAAGTTGATGGTAGCAATAATGCGGACTGGGTCCGTGATCTGAGGATTGTCCTCATTGCTGCACAGAAAGCTTATGTTTTTGATGTACCGCTAACTGCACCACTCCCTCAAGTGTTGTCTGTAGATGTTGTGAACATATGACAGACACTTTTTGGTGACTACGTGATAGTTCAATGCGTCATGCATTGCGGCTTAGAATTGAGGCTCCAAAACGTTTTGAACGTCACGGAACATATGAGATGTTCTAGGAGCTGAGATTGTGATCTCAGGCTCGTGCCTATGTTGAGAGGTATGAGACCTCCAACAAGATTCTTTGTCTGCAAGATAAAGGAGAATAGCTTAATCGGTGAGCGTGTGCTCAGATTGTCTGGGTGCTACAATCACTTGAATCAAGTGGGAGTTAATCTTCCAGATGAGATAGTGATTAATGCAGTTCTCCAAGTCACTGCCACCAAGCTACTAGAGCTTCGTGATGAAGTATAACATGCCAGGGATGGATAAGATGATCCCTGAGTTGTTCGTGATGTTTGACACCACGAAGGTAGAAATCAAGAAGGAGCATCAAGTGTTGATGGTTAAGTTAAACCACTAGTTTCAAAAGGGGCAAGGGCAAGAAGGGAAAACTTCAGGAATGGCAAGCCAGTTGTTGCTCTAGTGAAGAAACCCAAGGTTGAGCCCGAACCCGAGACTAAGTGCTTCTGTTATGAGGAGAATGTTCGCTGAAGCGGAAAAACCCTAGATGCTTGGTAGATAAGAAGGCTGGTAATGTCAATGGAGGTATATTTGATATACGTGTTAGTGATGTGTACCTTGCTGGTACTCCTAGTAGCACCTGGGTATTGGATACCGGTTCGATTGCTAAGTGCTAGCAACTCGAAATAAAAGCTACGGAATAAACGGAGACTAGCTAGGTGAAAGGTGACGATGTGTGTTGGAAGTGTTTCCAAGATTGATGTGATCACCATCGCACGCTCTCTCTACCTTCGAGATTTGTGATAAACCTAAATAAATGTTATTTGGTGTTTGCGTTGAGCATGAACGTCATTAGATCATGATTAGTGCAATACGGTTATTCATATAAGTTAGAGAATAATGGTTATTCTATTTACATGGATAATGCCTTCAATGGTCATGCACCCACTCGGAATGGTTTATCGAATCATGATCGTAGTAGTACACATGTTCATAACGTTGGTACCAAAAATATATAAAGGTAATAATGATAGTACCACATACTTGTGGCACTGCCGCTAAATGTCATATTGGTATAAATCGCATGAAGAAACTCCATGATGATGGATTTTTGACTCACTCGATTTCGAATCGGTTGAGACATGCGAGCCATGCCTCTTGGGCAAGATGACTGAGACCCCGTCATCCAATATGATGGAGCGGGCAAGTGGCTTATTGGAAATAATACATGTTGATGTATGTGGTCCAATGAGTGTTGAAACACACAGTGGATATCGTTGTTTTTCTTTACCTTCACTGATGATTTGAGTAAATATGGGGATAGTTACTTAATGAAACACGAATCTGAAATGTTTGAAAGGTTCAAGGAGTTTCAGAGTGAAGTTAAAGATCATCGTGACAAGAAGATAAATGTCTATGATATGATCATGGAGGTGAATATCTAAGTTACGAGTTTGGTATGCAATTTTAGACAATGTGGAAATTGTTTCACAGCTCACGCCTCCTGGAACACCATAGTGTGATGGTGTGTTCGAACGTCGTAGTCGTGCTCTATTGGATATAGTGAATACTATGATGTCTCTTATCGTTTTACCACTATCATTATGGGGTTATGCATTAAAGACAAATCCATTCACTTTAATAGGGCACCATCTAAGTCTGTTGAGATGACACCGTGAGAATTATGGTTTGACAGAAGCCTAAGCTGTCATTTCTTAATGTTTGGGGCTGCGACGCTTATGTGAAAATGGGGTTTTCAGCTAGCGAGCTCGAACCCAAAGCAAACAAATGTATCTTCATAGAATACCCTAATGAGACATTGGGTATACCTTCTATTTCAGATCCAAGCGCAAAAGGTGTTTGTTGCTAAGAATGGGTCCTTTCTTGAGAAAGAGTTTCTCTCGAAAGAATTGAGTGGGAGGAAGATAGAACTTGATAACATTGTTGAACCTTTGTTTCAACCAGAGAATAGCGCAACACAGAAAGATGTTTCTGTAGAGCCTACTCAGTTGAAAAGGAAGTTAATGATGATGATCATGAAGCTTCGGATCAAGTCACTATTGAACCTCGTAGGTCGACAAGGACGCGTACTGCTCCTGAGTAGTACGACAACCCTGTCTTGGAAATCATGTTGTTGGACAACGATGAACCTACGAACTATGGAGAAGCGATGGTGGGCCCGGATTCCAACAAATGGCTAGGAGCCATGAAATCCGAGAAAGGATCCATGTATGAAAACCAAGTATGGACTTTGGTAGACTTGCCTGTTGAATGGCGGGTCATTGAGTACAAATGGACCTTTGAGATAATCATAGACGCTAATGGTGAAATGTCATCGTTTATAAAGCTCGACTTGTCGTAAAGAAGTTTCCGCCAAGTTCAAGGAGTTGAATGTGATGAGATTGTCTCATCTGTAGCGATGCTAAAAGTCTATTAAAATTTTGTTAGCAGGTGCTGCATTTTTCGATTATGAAATCTGGCAGATGGATGACAAAACAAGGTTTCCGTAATGGTTTCTGTGAGGAAGAGTTGTATGTGATACAACCAGAAGGTTTTGTCAATCCTAAGGATGCTAATAATATGCAAACTCCAGCGATCCTTCTATGGACTGGAGCAAGCATGTCGGAGTTGGAATATATGCTTTGATGAGGTGATCAAAGTGTTTAAGTTTATACAAAGTTTATGAGAAACTTGTATTTGCAAGAAAGTGAGTGGGAGCACTATAGAATTTCTTATAAGAATATGTAGTTGACATATTATTGATCGGAAATGATGTAGAATTTCAGGAAGAGCATGAAGGGTTGTTTGAAAAGGGTTTTTTTAAAGGAAGACCCAGATAAAGCTACTATTTTATTGAGCATCAAGATCTATAGGGATAGATCAATTCGCTTGATAAGTTTTTTCGACGAAGACATACCTTGACAAGTTTTTGAAGGAGTTCAAAATAGATGGGTCAAAGAAGGAGTTCTTGACTGTATTTTAAGGTGTGAAATTGAGTAAGACTCAATACCTGACCACGGCAGAAGATAAAGAAAAGATGAGTGTCATCTCCTATGCTTTAGCCATAGGCTCTATATAGTATGCCATGCTGTGTACCGCACCTGTGTGTGCCTTGCCATGAGTCTGTCAAGGGGTACAAGAGTAATCCAAGAGTGGATCACTGGACAATGGTCAAAGTTATCCTTAGTAACTTGAGAACTAAGGAAATATTTCTCGATTATGGAGGTGATAAAGAGTTCATCGTAAAGGGTTACGATGATGCAAGCTTTAACTCCAATCCGGATGACTCTTAGTAGAAATCTGGCTACGTATAGTGGAGCAGCCATTTGGAATAGCTCCAAGTGGAGCGTGGGAGCAGTATCTACAAATATGACATGGAAAGTTTGTAAGGTACACACGGATCTGAATGTCGCAGACCCGTTGACTAAAACCTCTTTCACGAGCAGGACATGAACAAACCCCAGAACTTATTGGGTGTTAATCACATGATGATATGATCACATGGTGATGTAAGTGTTAATCACATGGTGATGTGAACTAGATTATTGACTCTAGTGCAAGTGGGAGACTGTTGGAAATATGCCCTAGAGGCAATAATAAAATGGTTATTATTGTATTTCCTTGTTCATGATAATTGTCTATTGTTCATGCTATAATTGTGTTAACCGGAAACCATAATACATGTGTGAATACATAGACCACAACATGTCCCTAGTGAGCCTCTAGTTGACTAGCTCATTGATCAATAGATGGTCACGGTTTCATGGCCATGGACATTGGATGTCGTTGATAACGGGATCACATCATTAGGAGAATGATGTGATGGACAAGACCCAATCCCAAGCATAGCACAAGATCGTGTAGTTCATTTGCTAAAGCTTTTCAATGTCAAGTATCGTTTCCTTAGACCATGAGATTGTGCAACTCCCGGATACCGTAGGAATGCTTTGGGTGTGCCAAACGTCACAACGTAACTGGGTGGCTATAAAGGTGCACTACGGGTATCTCTGAAAGTATCTGTTGGGTTGGCACGAATCGAGACTGGGATTTGTCACTCCGTGTGACGGAGAGGTATCTCTGGGCCCACTCGGTAAGACATCATCATAATGAGCTCAATGTGACTAAGGAGTTAGCCACGGGATGATGTATTACGGAACGAGTAAAGAGACTTGCCAGTAACGAGATTGAACAAGGTATGGGGATACCGACGATCGAATCTCGGGCAAGTATCATACCGATAGACAAAGGGAATTGAATACGGGATTGATTGAATCCCCGACATCGTGGTTCATCCGATGAGATCATCGTGGAGTACGTGGGATCCAACATGGGTATCCAGATCCCGCTGTTGGTTATTGGCCGGAGAAGTGTCTCGGTCATGTCTACGTGTCTCCCGAACCCGTAGGGTCTACACACTTAAGGTTCGATGATGCTAGGGTTATAGGGAAATGGTATACGTGATTACCGAAGGTTGTTCGGAGTCCCAGATGAGATCCCGGACATCACGAGGAGCTCCGGAATGGTCCGGAGGTAAAGATTGATATATAGGAAGTCCAGTTTTGGTCACCGGAAAGTTTTCGGGCTCATCGGTAGTGTATCGGGAGTGCCGGGAGGGTGCCGGAGGACCCCCGAGAGGGGTGTGACGACCAAAGGACTTCATGGGCCCTTAGAGGAGGTGTGCCAGCCCATATTGGGTCGGCCAAGACCATCTATGTGGGCCCATGTGGCTGGAGATAAGGAGATAAGGCAAAAGGGATTTAAAAGGAGGAGATCCACCTCCCTTGTGGGAGGTGGACTCTCCCTTTAATTCAGCCGGCCCTCTCCTCTTTGGAGTAGAGGCCAAGCCAGCCCTCCACGTCCCTCCTCCTATATATACTTGAGGTTTTGGATGTTTTGAGAGAAGATTTGATCTCTCTCTCTCACGGAGAAGCCCTACCTCTCTTCTTCCTCCTCCGCAGCGCTTAGGCGAAGCCCTGTCGGAATACCTTGCTACTCCACCACCACCACGCCGTCGTGCTGCTGTTGGAGCCCTTCCCCAACCTCTCCTTCCTCCTTGCTGGATCAAGGTGTTGGAGACGTCACCGGGCTGCACGTGTGTTGAACGCGGAGGTGCCGTCCGTTCGGCACTTGATCGGATCTACCGCGATCTGAATCGCTACGAGTACGACTCCATCAACCGCGTTCTTGTAACGCTTCCGCTTAGCAATCTTCAAAGGTATGAAGATCCAATCTCTCCCCACTCGTTTGCTGGTTTCTCCATAGATAGATCTTGGTGACACGTAGGAAAATTTTTGATTTACTACTACGTCTCCCAACACTTTTGTGGGTCTGAGTAGACATGAATAGGTTGATGGCAATGCTGTAGGGAAATGGGGTGTAGGAGCAGCATCAAACCCAGATCAAAAGTAACGCAAACCCAAACAATCTGATTAAAAATGTATCAAGATGAGATGAGGCAAACCCTTGTTTGTGTGGGTGCATACCGGGGGGCAATGCCTGGGAATCGTGCACAATTTCTTTGCGGCCATGGGGTTACGCAGTCGACGGGGAGATCAGGGAACAATGGAGCAGACGGGGGAGTGACGTCGTAGCTTCGTCGTGGATGAGCAGTAGACATAGCAGATGTTTTTTGTCAGCAACAATGATGGCGGAGGTAGCCGCCGCAGCAAGCTTGGGATGAGTTTATTGGGACGGGGCAGGTGGGGCGAGATTTACACGCCCTGGCCACGGTGAGTTGGATGGGACAGGGCTGGAGATGAGATTAACTCGGGATGCATAAAATTGTGTGATTAATTGATGGGTTGAAGATTTGCTTCTAAATATGAACTGTTAGATTAGGAAAGAGTCAGAAACGAAGGACTAGTGAAGAAAGTTTTCTATCACACTATAGATGGAAAGGGTTTCCCATTAACACTGCTGACAAATTCTTTCCTTCCAAAATCCAAATTAAACACACACGTTAAGCGACAACCGGTGTACAGTGGTACTCTTCAATAAGTTTAACGCAATCCCTACAAGACTAAGGGCTACAATGGTTACAATGGTTATAATTAAATCAAACAAATGATTAGAGTCATCTCTAAACTCGAAGCTCATTTCTTTCTCATACGTACATGTGTGTTCAGGCATCAAATGGGAGCCTAGAAGCTTCCAAAATTCAATCGTCTGGATAGTTCGGGCTCCTCCAAATTCAGATCATATGAGGAGGAGAAATGTGGTTGTCCAGACTATCTGTCATGTTATCTTCAACACGCGAGTACACATTGAACAATTTTTTAATATAAGCTGAAATTTTTAATTACACATTGAACATTTTTTTATATACGCTGAACATTTTTGAAGTACATAATCAACAGTTTTTAAAATATGTTGAACATATTCTTAATATATGGTGACCATTTTTGTAATATATGATGATTTTTTTATAAAATACGATGAAACATTTTCCTAATATACGATGAGCATTTTTGTAATATACTGTGAACTTTTCATATAATAACACACACAAAAGAGAAGAAGAAAATAAATAAAAACATAAAAGAAAATAAACGTAAAGAAAAAAATGAAAGGAAAAAGGACGAAGATATAGAAACCAGAACAAATCCACTGAAACCGGATAAAACATCTTTTTTTTAAACCGAAGAAAACATTGAAAAAATCAAAAGCGAAAACCTTTGAAGAAAAACGAAAATAAACGCAAAGAACAGAGAATGAAGCGGCTGGGGACGAACCAAACACAATTCCTGTACGTGGACCGACCCAACGGAGCGTTTGCCTCAGCGAAGGCACAATGTTCTGTCGCTAACCAGCGTCAAATAGGGTCAGCCCAAAATTAGCACAGTTTAATGGGTTCCAAAATCCGCCACGCGCCTACCTGTCCAATTAGTTTTGATCGGACCGCCACATAAAGGAAGCATAAGAGACAAGAAACTTTGTGAATAGCTAGTGCCGCCACGCGCCTAGCTGATCCTTGTCCGCCGTCTGGTCGTACAACGTCGCAAACGCTGTTGTCGTCACCGTACAGTTCCTACAATATTATCACAGTTGCACAATTTTTTCTGCAAATTACAGCGTTTCTACAACATGATTTCTACTGTAAAAAATTGTAGAAACATTCCTGCATCATGATCTTTGTGCAGAAAATATTTTATAACAAACTTTGTTGGAAAAAATTCTACAGATATTTCCGCAACACGGTCATTATTGTAGAAAATATTCTATAACAAACTCTGTTGTAAATAAAATTCTACAGAAGTTTTCGCAACACGATCTTTGTTACGAAAATATACTATAACAAACTCTCTTATAAATAAAATTTTATAGATGTTTTCGTAACACAATATTTGTTGCAAAAAAAATTTTATAACAAACTCTGTTGCAAAAAAATTACAGATGTTTTTGCAACATGTTTTCTGTTGCAGAAAATTTTACAACGTAATTTATACTGCAAAAGTTAAAATGTCCGTCAAACATTTAATGACGATTGGTGGCTACGCGACCCGGTGGCGGACGCGTAGCTACGCTCTTATCTCAAGGACTTTATTTTCTCGTTTTTGTGGGCGTTTGGACAAGCTTCATGCCACACGGCGCGGGCGCGGGGGGTCGTTGGATACCATTTTTTGGTTTTTCTATACACCTTCCTTAGATGTTAAGACAATAAGACTGGAGAAGGCCGAGTGAACTCTCACCATGAATTTTCTTAATTTAGGACTTAAATCATTAGATGTCATGAACAAATGATTCTTTCTGTCTGAATCCATCAACTCTGCTTTGCTCGTTGTTCTCCTAAATGAACTGTTTAGTGATGCGGCATTGCTTGCTCGACTTTGATGAACTTGTAACTTGGTCGTCAAAGCGGAGTGATGATTACTACTCTCGGGTAAACAAAGGCATAAATTTCCAAATAGAATGAATTTCGAAATGGGATGGAATCTTTGCTACCATCAACCATTATGTCATATATACATGATATGCAGAGGCTCGGCATTCTTTCGATGCGGTTATATTACCTTAATAAATCAATTCAATCAAATGTCCTTTTATCGAAAAATATATACATGCTTGCACTAAAGCATGCATGTGCGTTGGAGACGTTTGGTACCTCTAAATTTATAACATTTCTTCATATATCACGGTACTTAAAAAGAAGAGCTTCTGTGTAGATTTTAATACTAAAAACCCATAATTTAGAAAATACCACGGTTTACAAGACTATGTATTTCCTGCAGCCAAACACCTGTTATAACCCGTATTGTGCTAAAGTAAGCAGGTTGTCTTTCTGTTTTAGTCTTTTTTGGCAGGAAAATTTTGATTTATTCATCTTTAATCATGACAGTACAGCGAACACCAAAAATAATAAAAATTACATTTAGAATCATAGATCACCTAGCAGCGACTACAAACATTGCAGCGAGCCAAAGGCGCACCGTTGTCATCACCCCTTCCTTGTGGGAGCTGGCATAACATGTTTAGACAGTCGGTAAGTCGTCGTGCTAAGGCCCCATAGAACTAACGCATTACAACAACAACCGTAGTCGATAAAGAGAAGTTTAGATCGGAAGGATCCAACTAAAGACACATGAACAAAGTATAACAAATACCGGATCCGAGCAGATCCACCAAAGACAACAACTGACTGCATCACGTGGGATCTATCGAAGACACACCTCCACACGCTCTCCGACGATGCTAGACGCATCACTGGGACGGGGGCTAGACGGGAAGAATCTGATTCCATCTTCAAGGAGCCGCCGCCATCTCGTCTTCCTGAGCAGAACACTAACTTTAACAAAACTTGAAGAAACACCTAAAAACGGAGCCCTTCCGTCTGCAAGGGCCCAGGTATCCACCGCGCACGGCACACCCATGTTCCTAAGGCCACAGGAGCGCCACCGACAGAAAGCAAAAACCCTAGCCGCCTTTCCTTGGGAGGAGAGACGCGTACGTGTGTTTCCTCTACTTGATCACTCGCTAATAGGAATTGGGCCGATCCACGCGTACAAGCACTGAAGTACATTTTCATACACATTCATCTGCTGATTACAGTGCCGACCTCTTTTGTTTGAAAAGTGTTAAGCGGAGTAGTGAGCCATGTGGCATAACGCTCAAGATACCAACGCTTAGAGCATCTACAGCCTTACTGAGCAAATCCGACCCCTTAAATACCCGCGGACGCGTCCGTAGACACTGAATGCATTCTACAACTGGACACCTCAAATCTCATATCTCAAATGCATACAAACCATGTAACTATTATGTCGATGCATTACACACATCGTCTGGCTACTCCATCACTATTAACATGCCATCGGAGTATCAAAATTTGGCATGTTTTGCTAGGATGGATATCATTCACGACTGTCTTTGCCCATCCTGGAGCCCTCACCGAAGTACCTGTCGAAGACGCAGTACAGATCGAGCGGGATCTGCCCATTGCCGGAGCTGTCCACGCCGTTGCTCACCTCCTTCTCCTCCTTCGGTGGCAATCCGGGCATTTTACGGACTGCCCGATTATGCTCTCGAGCGACGACGCGCGTGTTCCTCCGCTGTCGTTTCTTCAAAATGCGGGCGCGGATGGCTTCCTCCTCTGCGGCCGCCCACGTCACCGCATCAGCTGCCTTCACCACCGCCATTTCCTCCGTGAGATGGGCCTCGGCGGCCCTTATCCTCTCCTTCCCACGGCGGATAGCCCGTTCCCGGTGGGACTCACAGTCTGTCGGACTAGTGATGGGGAAGGAGAGATTTTTCGGCCGTCGGGACGATGATGTGTTGGGAGACATAGTAGTAAATCAAAATTTTCCTACGTGTCACCAAGATCTATCTATGGAGAAACCAGCAATGAGTGGGGAGAGATTGCATCTGCATACCTTTGAAGATCGCTAAGCGGAAGCATTACAAGAACGCGGTTGATGGAGTCGTACTCGCAGCGATTCAGATCGCGGTGGATTCCGATCTAAGCACCGAACAACGGCGCCTCCGCGTTCAACACACGTGCAGTCCGGTGACGTCTCCTACGCCTTGATCCAGCAAGGAGGAAGGAGAGGTTAGGGAAGGGCTCCAACAGCAGCACGACGGCGTGGTGGTGGTGGAGTAGTAAGGTATTCCGGCAGGGCTTCGCCTAAGCGTTGCGAAGGAGGGAGAAGAGAGGTAGGGCTTTGCCGTGAGAGAGAGAGTTCGGAACTGTTCTCAAAAGGCCAAAACCTCAAGTATATATAGGAGGAGGGAGAGGGAGGGCTGGCTTGGACTCTCCTCCAAGGAAGAGAGCTTCGGCCGAATCAAAGGGAGAGTCCACCTCCCACAAGGGAGGTGGATCTCCTCCTTTTCAAACTCCTTTGCCCTTATCTCTAGATCTCCAGCCGCATGGGCCTTTCTAGAAGGTCTTGGCCAGCCCAATAAGGGCTGGCACACCTCCTCTAAGGGCCCACAAAGTCCTATGGTCGTCACACCCCTCCCGGGGGTCCTCCGGCACCCTCCCGGCACTCCCGGTACAATACCGATGAGCCCGAAAACTTTCCGGTGACCAAAACTGGACTTCCTATATATCAATCTTTACCTCCGGACCATTCCGGAGCTCCTCGTGACGTCCGGGATCTCATCCGGGACTCCGAACAACTTTAGGTAATCACGTATACCATTTCTCTATAACCCTAGCGTCATCGAACCTTAAGTGTGTAGACCCTACGGGTTCGGGAGACACGTGGACATGACCGAGACACTTCTCCGGCCTATAACCAACAGCGGGATCTGGATACCCATGTTGGCTCCCACATGCTCCACGATGATCTCATCGGATGAACCACGATGTCGGGGATTCAATCAATCCCATATACAATTCCCTTTGTCTATCGGTATGATACTTGCCCGAGATTCGATCGTCGGTATCTCTATACCTTGTTCAATCTTGTTACCGGCAAGTCTCTTTACTCGTTCCGTAATACATCATCCCGTGGCTAACTCCTTAGTCACATTGAGCTCATTATGATGATGTCTTACCGAGTGGGCCCAGAGATACCTCTCCGTCACACGGAGTGACAAATCCCAGTCTCGATTCGTGCCAACCCAACAGACACTTTTGGAGATACCCGTGGTGCACCTTTATAGCCACCCAGTTACGTTGTGACGTTTGGCACACCCAAGGCATTCCTACGGTATCCGGGAGTTGCACAATCTCATGGTCTAAGGAAACGATACTTGACATTGAAAAGCTTTAGCAAACGAACTACACGATCTTGTGCTATGCTTAGGATTGGGTCTTGTCCATCACATCATTCTCCTAATGATGTGATCCCGTTATCAACGACATCCAATGTCCATGGTCATGAAACCGTGACCATCTATTGATCAACGAGCTAGTCAATTAGAGGCTCACTAGGGACATGTTGTGGTCTATGTATTCACACATGTATTACGGTTTCCGGTTAACACAATTATAGCATGAACAATAGACAATTATCATGAACAAGGAAATACAATAATAACCATTTTATTATTGCCTCTAGGGCATATTTCCAACAGTCTCCCACTTGCACTAGAGTCAATAATCTAGTTACATTGTGATGAATCGTACACCCATAGCATTCTGGTGTTGATCATGTTTTGCTCGTGAGAGAGGTTTAGTCAACGGATCTGCGACATTCAGATCCGTATGCACTTTACAAATATCTATATATTCCTCCTAAATGTAATCACGGATGGAGTTGAAGCGGCGCTTGATGTGTCTTGTCTTCTTGTGAAACCTGGGCTCCTTCGCAAGGGCAATAGCTCCAGTGTTGTCACAGAATAGAGTCATCGGGCCCGACGCACTTGGAATTACTCCTAGGTCGGTGATGAACTCCTTCATCCAGACTCCTTCCTTTGCTGCTTCCGAAGCAGCTATGTACTCCGCTTCACATGTAGATGCCGCCACGACGCTTTGCTTGCTGCTGCACCAGCTGACTGCCCCTCCGTTCAAAATATACACGTATCCGGTTTGCGACTTGGAGTCATCCGGATCTGTGTCGAAGCTAGCATCGACGTAACCCTTTACGACGAGCTCTTCGGCACCTCCATATACGAGAAACATGTCCTTTGTCCTTTTCAGGTACTTCAGGATGTTCTTGACCGCTGTCCAGTGTTCCGCTCCGGGATCACTTTGGTACCTCCCTACCAAACTTATGGCAAGGTTCACATCAGGTCTGGTACACAGCATGGCATACATAATAGAGCCTATGGCTGAAGCATAGGGGATGACACTCATCTCTTCTCTATCCTTTGCCATGGTCGGGCATTGAGTCGTACTCAATCTCACACCTTGTAACACATGCAAGAATCCCTTCTTGGACTGATCCATATTGAACTTCTTCAATATCTTTTCAAGGTATGTCCTTTGTGAAAGACCTATGAGGCGTCTCGATCTATCTCTATAGATCTTAATACCTAATATGTAAGCAGCTTATCCAAGGTCCTTCATTGAAAAACACTTATTCAAGTAGGCCTTTACACTTTCCAAGAGTTCTATATCATTTCCCATTATCAGTATGTCATCCACATATAATACGAGAAATGCTACAGAGCTCCCACTCACTTTCTTGTAAATACAGGGTTCTCCATAAACCTGTACAAACCCAAACGCTTTAATCACTTCATTAAAGCGAATGTTCCAACTCCGAGATGCTTGCACCAGCCCATAGATGGAGCGCTGGAGCTTGCATACCTTTTTAGCATCTTTAGGATTGACAAAACCTTCCGGCTGCATCATATACAGTTCTTCCTTGAGGAAGCCATTAAGGAATGCCGTTTTGACGTCCATTTGCCAGATCTCATAATCATAAAATGCGGCAATTGCTAACATGATTCAGACAGACTTCAGCATCGCTATGAGTGAGAAAGTCTCATCGTAGTCAACTCCTTGAACTTGTCGATAACCCTTAGCGACAAGCCGAGCCTTATAGACGGTCACATTACCATCCGCGTCAGTCCTCTTCTTAAAGATCCATTTATTTTCAATGGCTCTCTTATCATCAGGCAAGTCCACCAAAGTCCATACTTTGTTCTCATACATGGATCCTATCTCGGATTTCATGGCTTCAAGCCATTTGTTGGAATCCGGGCCCGCCATCGCTTCTTCATAGTTCGAAGGTTCACCGTTGTCTAACAACATGATCTCTAGGACAGGGTTGCCGTACCACTCTGGTGCGGAACGTGTCCTAGTGGACCTTCAACGTTCAATAGTAACTTGATCTGAAGTTTCATGATCATCATCATTAACTTCCTCTCCAACCGGTGTAGGCTCCACAGAAACAACTTCCTCTGCTGCGCTACTCTCCGGTTCGAGTGGAGGCACAGTTACCTCATCAAGTTCTATTTTCCTCCCGCTTACTTCTTTCGAGAGAAACTCTTTCTCGAGAAAGGATCCATTCTTGGCAACAAAGACTTTGCCCTCGGATGGTAGGTAGAAGGTATACCCAATAGTCTCTTTGGGATATCCTATGAAGACGCACTTTTCCGGTTTGGGTTCGAGCTTCTCAGGTTGAAGTTTCTTCACATAAGCATCGCATCCCCAAACTTTTAGAAATGACAACTTAGGTTTCTTTCCAAACCATAATTCAGACGGTGTCGTCTCAACAGATTTTGACGGTGCCCTATTTAAAGTGAATGCGGCAGTCTCTAATGCATATCCTCAAAATGATAGCGGTAAGTCGGTAAGAGACATCATAGATCGTACCATATCTAATAGAGTGCGATTACGACGTTCAGACACACCATTTCGCTGAGGTGTGCCAGGCGGCGTGAGTTGTGAAACAATTCCACATTTCCTTAGGTGCGTGCCAAACTCGTGACTTAAATATTCTCCGCCACGATCAGATCGTAGGCACTTTATTTTCCTGTCATGTTGATTCTCTACCTCACTCTGAAATTCCTTGAACCTTTCAAAAGTTTCAGACTTATGTTTCATTAAGTAGACATACCCATATCTACTCAAGTCATCGGTGAGGGTGAGAACATAACGGTAGCCACCACGAGCCTCGACACTCATTGGACCCTATACATCGGTATGTATTATTTCCAACAAGTCAGTTGCTCGCTCCATTGTTCCGGAGAACGGAGTCTTGCTCATCTTGCCCATGAGGCATGGTTCGCACATGTCAAATGATTCGAAATCAAGAGACTCCAAAAGTCCATCAGTATGAAGCTTCTTCATACGTTTGACACCAATATGACCAAGGCGGCAGTGCCACATGTAAGTGGGACTATCATTATCAACCTTACACTTGTTGGTACTCACACTATGGACATGTGTAACATCACGTTCGAGATTCATCAAAAATAAACCATTGACTAGCGGGGCATGACCATAAAACATTTCTCTCATATAAGTAGAACAACCATTATTCTCAGATTTAAATGAGTAGCCATCTCGCATCAAGCGAGATTCAGATACAATGTTCATGCTCAAAGTTGGTACTAAATAACAATTATTAAGGTTTAACACTAATCCTGAAGGTAGATGTAGAGGTAGCGTGCCGACGGCGATCACATCGACCTTCGAACCATTCCCGACGCGCATCGTCACCTCGTCCTTTGCCAACCTCCGCTTATTCCGCAGCTCCTGCTTAGAGTTACAAATGTGAGGAACTGCACCGGTATCAAATACCCAGGAGCTACTACGAGCGCTGGTTAGGTACACATCAATAACAAGTATATCACATATACCTTTAATGTTGTTGTCCTTCTTATCCGCTAAGTACTTGGGGCAGTTCCGCTTCTAGTGACCGGTACCCTTGCAGTAAAAGCACTCAGTCTCAGGCTTGGGTCCATGCTTGTTCTTCTTCTTCCCGGCAACTTGCTTACCGGGCGCGGCAACAGCTTTGCCATCCTTCTTGAAGTTCTTCTTACCCTTGCCTTTCTTGAAACTAGTGGTCTTATTTACCATCAACACTTGATGCTCCTTTCTGATCTCGACCTTTGCTGATTTCAACATCGAGTACAACTCAGGAATGGACTTTTCCATCCCTTGCATGTTGTAGTTCATCACAAAGCTCTTGTATCTAGGTGGAAGCGACTGGAGGATTCTATCAATGACCGAGTCATCCGGGAGATTAACTCCCAGCTGAGTCAAGCGATTGTGTAGCCCAGACATCTTGAGGATGTGCTCACTGACAGAACTATTCTCCTCCATCTTACAGCTGAAGAACTTGTCGGAGACGTCATATCTCTCAACCCGGGCATGAGCTTGGAAAACCAGTTTCAGCTCTTGGAACATCTCATATGCTCTGTAAAGCATGCCGCACTGAACAATGGAGTAATCATCGTAGCGAGAATGCCAAGCACTCGCAACGTCTTGCTCTGCTGGGAGAAGGGGTGGGTCACCTAGTGGTGCATCAAGGACATACAATTTCTTGGAAGCTATGAGGATGATCCTCAATCCACGGACCCAGTCCGCATAGTTGCTTCCATCATCTTTCAGCTTGGTTTTCTAGGAACGCGTTGAAATTGAGGGTGACATTCGCGTTGGCCATTGGATCTACAATATAGATTGTAAAGATAATTTTAGACTGAGTTCATGATAATTAAGTTCACATAATCAAATTATTAAATGAACTCCCACTTAGATAGGCATCTCTCTAGTCATCCAAGTGACACATGATCCATGTCAACTAGCCCGTGTCCGATCATCACGTGAGACGGACTAGTCATCCATGGTGAACATCTCCATGTTGATCGTATCTTCCATACGACTCACGTTCGACCTTTCGGTCTTCCGTGTTCCAAGGCCATGTCTGTACATGCTAGGCTCGTCAAGTCAACCTAAGTGTTTCGCGTGTGTAAATCTGGCTTACACCCGTTGTATGCGAACGTTAGAACCTATCACACCCGATCATCACGTGGTGCTTCGGAACAACGATCCTTAGCAACGGTGCACAGGGTGAACACTTTTCTTGAAATTTTAGTGAGAGATCATCTTATTTACTACCGTCGTTCTAGGCAAATAAGATGTAAACATGATAAACATCACATGCAATCAATATAGTGACATGATATGGCCATTATCATCTTGCTCCTTTGATCTCCATCTTCGGGGCACCATGATCATCACTGTCACCGGCACGACACCATGATCTGCATCATCATGATCTCCATCACTGTGTCTTCATGAAGTTGTCTCGCCAACTATTACTTCTACTACTATGGCTAACGTTTAGCAATAAACTAAAGTAATTACATGGTGTTTATGATTGACACGCAGGTCATACAATAAAATAAGACAACTCCTATGGCTCCTGCCGGTTGTCATACTCATCGACATGCAAGTCATGAATCCTATTACAAGAACATGATCAATCTCATACATCACAATGCATCACATCACATCCTTTGGCCATATCACATCACAAGGCATATGCTGCAAAAAAAAGTTAGACATCCTCTAATTTGTAGTTGCAAGTTTTTACGTGGCTGCTATAGGTTACTAGCAAGAACGTTTCTTACCTACGTCAAAACCACGACGTGATATGCCAATTGCTATTTACCCTTCATAAGGACCCTTTTCATCGAATCCAATCCGACTAAGGTGGGAGAGACAGACACCCGCTAGCCACCTTATGCAACAAGTGCATGTCAGGCGGTGGAACCAGTCTCACGTAAGCTTACGTGTAAAGTCGGTCCGGGCCGCTTCATCCCACAATACCGCCGAATCAAGATAAGACTAGTAGTGGTAAGAAAATTAACAAAATCGACGCCCACAACTGCTTTGTGTTCTACTCCTGCATAGATTCTACGCATAGACCTAGCTCATGATGCCACTATTGGGAGACGTAGTAGTAAATCAAAAATTTCCTACGTGTCACCAAGATCTATCTATGGAGAAACCAGCAACGAGTGGGGAGAGATTGCATCTTCATACCTTTGAAGATCGCTAAGCGGAAGCGTTACAAGAACGCGGTTGATGGAGTCGTACTCGTAGCGATTCAGATCGCGGTGGATTCCGATCTAAGCACCGAACAACGGCGCCTCCGCGTTCAACACACGTGCAGCCCGGTGACGTCTCCTACGCCTTGATCCAGCAAGGAGGAAGGAGAGGTTAGGGAAGGGCTCCAATAGCAGCACGACGGCGTGGTGGTGGTGGAGTAGCAAGGTATTCGGCAGGGCTTCGCCTAAGCGCTGCGGAGGAGGAAGAAGAGAGGTAGGGCTTTGCCGTGAGAGAGAGAGTTCAAAATTGTTCTCAAAAGGCCAAAACCTCAAGTATATATAGGAGGAGGGAGAGGGAGGGCTGGCTTGGACTCTCCTCAAAGGAGGAGAGCTTCGGCCGAATCAAAGGGAGAGTCCACCTCCCACAAGGGAGGTGGATCTCCTCCTTTTCAAACTCCTTTGCCCTTATCTCTAGATCTCCAGCCGCATGGGCCTTTCTAGAAGGTCTTGGCCAGCCCAATAAGGGCTGGCACACCTCCTCTAAGGGCCCACAAAGTCCTATGGTCGTCACACCCCTCCCGGGGGTCCTCCGGCACCCTCCCGGCACTCCCGGTAAAATACCGATGAGCCCGAAAACATTCCGGTGACCAAAACTGGACTTCCTATATATCAATCTTTACCTCCGGACCATTCCGGAGCTCCTCGTGATGCCGGGATCTCATCTAGTACTCTAAACAACTTTCGGTAATCTCGTATACCATTTCCCTATAACCCTAGCGTCATCGAACCTTAAGTGTGTAGACCCTACGGGTTCGGGAGACACGTGGACATGACCGAGACACTTCTCCGGACAATAACCAACAGCGGGATCTGGATACCCATGTTGGCTCCCACATGATCCACGATGATCTCATTAGATGAACCACGATGTCGGGGATTCAATCAATCCCGTATACAATTCCCTTTGTCTATCGGTATGATACTTGCCCGAGATTCGATCGTCGGTATCTCTATACCTTGTTCAATCTCATTACCGGCAAGTCTCTTTAGTCGTTCCGTAATACATCATCCCGTGGATAACTCCTTAGTCACATTGAGCTCATTATGATGATGTCTTACCGAGTGGGCCCAGAGATACCTCTCCGTCACACGGAGTGACAAATCCCAGTCTCGATTCGTGCCAACCCAACAGACACTTTCGGAGATACCCGTAGTGCACCTTTATAGCCACCCAGTTACGTTGTGACGTTTGGCACACCCAAGGCATTCCTACGGTATCCGGGAGTTGCACAATCTCATGGTCTAAGGAAACGATACTTGACATTGAAAAGCTTTAGCAAACGAACTACACGATCTTGTAATACGCTTAGGATTGGGTCTTGTCCATCACATCATTCTCCTAATGATGTGATCCCGTTATCAACGACATCCAATGTCCATGGTCATGAAACCGTGACCATCTATTGATCAACGAGCTAGTCAACTAGAGGCTCACTAGGGACTTGTTGTGGTCTATGTATTCACACATGTATTACGGTTTCTGGTTAACACAATTATAGCATAAACAATAGACAGTTATCATGAACAAGGAAATACAATAATAACCATTTTATTATTGCCTCTAGGGCATATTTCCAACATGATGATCCCGCCCCAGAGGACCCGAGTGCCCATTGAGATGATGTTATGGAGTCGCACCGGACAGATCCTGCCATTGGTTGGGCTTTGTCCTCGCGGGAGCGGTAGAGTGCAATGCGGACCGTCATTGCCTCCTCCAATCTGAAGTGGACGACACCCCAGTCGACATATCCGGTCTGGTCGGAGTCAGATCTGCTGCTCTCCATGTCGGAGAAGGCTGGATATCGCCGGAGGTTAGCAAGGGTGGCGGATGGGAGTGGAGGGGAGTAGAGTGAAGCGCCTAGGGTTTGGTCCGGCGAGTGGATGGGGACGAATATATGTCGGGTCGATTGGGGCCAACACGGGCCAGCTCGGTCATGCCCAGGCACCCCATATCCGCTCCATATTTGGGCTAGATATGAGGGGTGACGACCAGCCCGGGTGATAGAGGCCCGTTTGAGGAGCCCAGCTGGGTCGAAATTTCGTGACTGACCAATGACCAGGCGGCCTACCCAACCGTTCGAGGGGGGTATGAGGGGTCCGGTTGTAGATGCTCTTATCATTGTATTAATGGATCAAATACGCAGTGCCTACATAAAATTCAGCAAGACTCATGAAAGTGCTCCTATAAACTTTTGGTCCCTACATAAACTGCCCATATAAACTTCTCTTCCCTACATAAAAGAAAACAAAAAAAGCTCTTTTAGCAAGCTGTCCATATAAAGTTCAGCAAGACTCATGAAACTAAATGCAATTTGCCAATAAAATTTTGGTCTGAACTAATCACGCCTGTTTTTGCTACACATTATGACCTGAACCGTGCCTTTTGGCAACACCCCTGTTTTCCCTTGTATTCAGAGGAATTCCGATAGAGTTATCCCACACTTCATCCTCGGTGCAGCAACAAAGATGAGTTTGCATGTATTGGTTTTTATCGGGCTCCTTTTGACATGCCTCACAATCATCGATAGGCTCCTTGAGGATTTCATTATGGTACAGTTTTACGGCTTCTTTATGGGCTTGGTACGAAAGAATGCCAAGTAGAATGACATGATACAATAGTAGATAAATAAGTGACACAAGATCTGAATGAGTTATTTCAGAAATTTCATTGACATGACATAGTAAATCGAGTTGTTTCAAAACATGCAAATTGTACACAAGATGCACAATTTCTGAATACAAAAGTTCTATTACACAGTTTATTACCAAGAAACAACGCAGAATAGAAAGGCTCTATTACACCATAGACAAAGATGCACAAGGTACGTACGAATCAAGGTATATATAAAGCAACCATAATCAACATCTCGATACAAACGCATGCCACCATAACACATGCACACACCCAAGGCAAGATACATAGGTGTTGAGCGCGGCAACACCACCCCTAGCACTACAAGAGCAACCGGGATACTCAACCGCGAACATGCCATCGTGAAGATATGAAGCCGCATATGACGAACTGTGGGCTCCAAGATGGCGCCTTCAGGATGGTTACGATGTCGGAGCGCCGCCACCGCCCGATCTTATCCGTGTTTTCCCTGGAGCAACACGACGAACAATGAGAGCCGCGACGATGCCTTCAAGAAGGGAGCGAGCTTCATCACCGCCGGTCGTCCAAAGATAGAACATGTTTTCACCCCGCCAATACCCACCGTCACCGAACGCCACACCCCTGCTACCACGCCGCCCACACGACCATGGTCACCGGGCAAAACTGAGCCACGGGCTCTGCCCGTGAGCATCGCGCTACCACCACCAAGGCTACCGCCCCGGCATCCTCGATCCTGGCACCACCGCACCCGAGACACGCCGCAACCCCAACCAAAGAGACAAGATAAAGGAGCTGCCTTTTGTACCCCTGGACAACCCCAGCACCGAGACCAATAGGCCGGCTAAAACAGGCCTCCATCGACCCATCCTGCCATACCGGTGTTGGAAATATGCCCTAGAGGCAATAATAAATTAGTTATTATCATATTTCCTTGTTCATGATAATCTTTTATTATCCATGCTATAATTGTATTGATCGGAGACTTAGATGCATGTGTAGATACATAGACAAAATCATGTCCCTAGTATGCCTCTAATAGACTAGATCGTTGATCAAACATGGTTAAGGTTTCCTAGCCATTGACATGAGATGTCATTTGATAACGGGATCACATCATTAGGAGAATGATGGGATGGACAAGACCCAAACTACAAACATAGCATATGATCGTGTCAGTTTATTGCTACTATTTTCTGCATGTCAATTATCTGTTCCTATGACCATGAGATCATGCAACTCACTGACACCGGAGGAGTGCCTTGTGTGTGTCAAACGTTGCAACGTAACTGGGTGACTATAAAGGTACTCTACAGGTATCTCTGAGGGTGTCTGTTGGGTTGGCATGGATCAAGACTGGGATTTGTTACCCCGTGTGACGGAGAGGTATCTCAGGGCCCACTCGGTAATACAACATCACAACAAGCCTTGCAAGCAATGTGACTAAGTGTTAGTCACGGGATCTTGTATCATGGAACGAGTAAAGAGACTTGCCAGTAACGAGGTTGAACTAGGTATGGAGATACCGATGATCGAATCTCGGGCAAGTAACATACCGAAGAACAAAAGGAACATCATACGGGATTAACTGAATCCTTGACATAGAGGTTTGACCGATAAAGATCTTCGTAGAATATGTAGGAACCAAAGAGGGCATCCAGGTCCCGCTATTGGTTATTGACCGTAGAGGTGTCTCGGTCATGTCTACATAGTTCTCGAACCCGCAGGGTCTGCACACTTAAGGTTCGGTGACGTTTCAGTAGTATAGAGTTATGGATGGTGGTTACCGAAGGTTTTTTGGAGTCCCGGATGAGATCCCGGACGTCACGAGGACCTCCGGAATGGTCCGGAGGTAAAGATTCATATATAGGAAGTCCTGTTTTGGTCGCCGGAAAAGTTTCGAGCTCATCGGTAGTGTACCGGGAGTGCCGGTAGTGTACCGGGAGACCACCGGAAGGGGTATTTCGACCCAAGATGCTTCATGGGCTGTGGGAGAGTGAATACCAGCCCTTTGTGGGCTGGTGTAAGTCCCACACAAGGCCCATGCGGCTAGGGAAAGAAAAACCCAAAGGGAAAAGTGGAAAAAGGCAAAAAGGAAAGGAATCCTAGTCCTACTAGGATTGGAGGAGGAGTCCTCCTCTCCTCCACACTTCGGCCGAACCAAAGAAGGCTTGGACCTTTCGCCAAGTCCTCTCCTCCCTCCCTGCTATATATACTGGTGGTTTTAGGGGTTTTGCACAAGATTTTCAGCCACATGCTACCCGTTTCTCCAGGGCATAGTTTCTTCTCTAGATCGGATTTCTGCAGTGCTTAGGCGAAGCCCTGTCGAAATAGCTCCACCACCATCACTGGAGCGCTGTCGCGCTGCCGAAGAAATATTCTACCTCTCCGCTCCCTCTTGCTGGATCAAGAAGGCGGAGATCGTCATCAAGCTGTATGTGTGCTGAACGCGGAGGTGCCGTCCGTTCGGCACTAGATCGGAAGGACCGTGATCATGATTACGAGACGGATCGTGATGAGATTGCGGGACGGATCGTGATGAGTTCATGGGACGGATCATGATTGGATCGCGGGACGGATTGTGATGAGATCGCGGGACGCTCGGCGATTTGGATCGCGAAGACGTTCGACTACACCAACCGCGTTTCTTAATGCTTCCCGCTTAGCGATCTACAAGGGTATGTAGATCCACTCTCCCTCTCGTAGATGCTCATCACCATGGATATATCTTGCATGTGCGTAGGAAATTTTTTGTTTCCCATGCAACGTTCCCCAATAGTGGCATCATGAGCTAGGTCTATGTGTAGATGAGATCTTGAGTAGAACACAAAGAGTTTATGGGCGTTGATGCTTAGATTGCTTCCTCCTTTGGTCGTGTTTTGGTTCAGCGATATTGTGGGATGAAGCGGACCGGACCAACATTACTCATATGCTTATGAGAGACCGGTTCCCTCAACTGCAACTTGTTGCAAAAGATTGCTGGCGGGTGGTAGTTTCTCCTACTTTAGTTGGATCAGATTCGACAAAGGCGGTCCTTGAGAAGGTTGAAAAGCAACTAATGTATCACCGTTGTGGTTTATGCGTAGGTGAGAATTGTTCTTGCTAGATACCTGTAGCAGCCACGTAAAACATGCAACAACAATTAGAGGATGTCTAACTTGTTTTTGCAGGGTATGTTGTGATGTGATATGGCCAATTACATGATGTGATATATGTGATGTATGAGATGATCATGTGTTGTATAGAATATCACGACTTGCATGTCGATGAGTACGGCAACCGGCAGGAGCCATAGGGTTGTCTTTAATTATTATATGACCCACGTGTCAATCATTAAGCGCTATGTAATGCTTTACTTTATCGCTAAATGGTAGCAATAGTAGTACAAGCATGATGGGCGCGACAGCCTCGATGGCGACACGTCGATGCAGATCATGGTGTCGTGCCGGTGACGATGGAGATCATGCTGATGCTTTCAAGATGGAGATCAAAAGCACAAGTTCATGGCCATATCATGTCACTTATGATTTGCATGTGATGTTAATCCTTTTATGCACCTTGTTTTGCTTAGGACGATGGTAGCATTATAAGGTGATCCCTCACTTAAATTTCAAGATGAATTGTGTTCTCCCCGAGTGTGCACCGTTGCGAAAATTCGTCGTGTCGAGACACCACGTGATGATCGGGTGTGATAGACTCTACGTTCACATGCAACAGGTGAAAGCTAGTGTTGCACATGCAGAACACTCGGGTTAAACTTGACGAGCCTAGCATGTACAGACATAGCCTCAGAACACAAGAGACCAAAAGGTCAAACATGAGTCATATAGTAGATATGATCAACATGATGATGTTCACCGTTGAAACCACCTCAACTCACGTGATGATCGGACTTGAGTTGGTGAATTTGGATCATGTGACACTCAGATGACCTGAGGGTTGTTAATTTGAGTGGGAGCTTTAGTAATTTGATTAATTAAATTTATTATCTTGAACATAGTCAGTAGTGTGTTTGCAAATTATGTTGTAGATTACTTGCTCGCGCTGTAGCTCCCTTGAATTTTTATATGTTCCTAGAGAAATAGAGTTGAAAGATGATGGTAGCAATATTGCGGACTGGGTCCGTGATCTGAGGATTGTCTTCATTGCTGCACAGAAGGCTTATGTCCTTAATGCACCGCTCGGTGCGCCAACCCCTCTAGCGTCGTCTGTAGATGTTGTGAACATCTGACAGGCATGTTCTGATGACTACTTGATAGTTTAGTGCATCATGCATTACAGCTTAGAATTGAGGCTCCGAAACGTTTTCAATGTCACAGAACATATGAGATGTTTTAAGAGCTAAAATTAGGATCTCGGGCCCGTGCCCATGTTGCGAGATATGATATCTGCAACAAGATTTTTTGCCTAAAAGATGAAAGAGAATAGCTCAATCGTTGAGCATGTGCTCAGATTGTCTGGGTGCTACAATCGCTTGAATCGAGTGGGAGTTGATCTTCCAGATAAGATAGTGATCGACATAGTTCTCCAAGTCACTGTCACTAAGCTACTAGAACTTGGTGATGAACTATAAAATGCCAGGGATAGAATAATGATCCCTGAGCTGTTTGCGATGTTTGACACCGCGAAGGTAGAAATCAAGAAGGAGCATCAAGTGTTGATGGTTAGTAAAACCACTAGTTTCGAGAAGGGCAAGGGCAAGGAGGGAAAGTTTATGGATAGCAAGTCAGTTGCTGCTCCAGTGAAGCAACCCAAAGTTGAACCCAAACCCGAGACTAAGTGCTTCGATTATGAGGAGAGCGGTCGCTGAAGCGGAACAACCTTAGATACTTGCTAAATAAGAAGGTTGGCAATGTCGACAGAAGTATATTTGATATACGTGTTATTGATGTATACCTTGCCAGTACTCCTAGTAGCACCTGGGTATTGGATACCGGTTCGGTTGCTAAATGTTAGTAACTCGAGATAAAAGCTACGGAATAAACGGAGAACTAGCTAAGGGTGAGGTGACGATGTGTGTTGGAAATGTTTCTAAGGTTGATGTGATCAACATCGCACGCTCTCTCTACCTTCCGGATTAGTTACAAACCTAAATAAATGTTATTTGGTGTTTTGTGTTGAGCATGAACGTGATTAGATCGTGTTTATTGCAACACGGTTATTCATTTAAGTCAGAGAATAATGGTTATTCTGTTTACATGAATAATACCTTCAATGGTCATGCACCCAGTGAGAATGGTTTGTTGAATCTTGATCGTAGTAATACACATGTTCATAACATTGATGCCAAAAGATACAAAGTTAATAATGACAGTACCACATACTTGTGGCACTGCTGCTAAATGTCATATTAGTATAAAGCGCATGAAGAAACTCCATGTTGATGGATCTTTGGACTCATTCGATTTCGAATTGGTTGAGACATGCGAACCATGCCTCTTAGGCAAGATGACTAAGGGCCTCATTTTCTGGATTGATGAAGCGGGCAAGTGATTTATTGGAAATGATACATGTTGATGTATGCAATCCGATGAGTCTTGTAGCATGCGGTGGATATCGTTATTTTCTTACCTTCACTGATGATTTGAGTAGATATAGTGTATAGTTACTTAATGAAACACAAGTCTGAATCGTTTGAAAAGTTCAAGCAAATTCAGAGTGAAGTTTAAAGATCATCGTGACAAGAAGATAAAAATGTATGCGATTTGATCGTGGAGGGGAATATCTGAGTGACGAGTTTGGCATACAACTTTAGACAATGTGAAAGTTGTTTCACAACACACGCCACATGGAACACCATAGCGTGATGGTGTGTCCGAACGTCATAGTCATGCTCTATTGGATATGGTGCATGCTATGATGTCTCTTACCATTTTGCTACTATAATTTTGCGGTTATGCATTAGAGACAACTACATTCACTTTAAATAGGGCACCATCTAAATCCGTTGAGATGACACCGTGTGAATTATGGTTTGTTAGAAACCTAAGCTGTCATTTTTTAATGTTTGGGGCTGCGATGCTTGTGTGGAAAAATGTTTTCAACTAATGAGCTCGAACCCACAGCGGACAAATGAATCTTCATAGAATACCCTAAGAACAGTTGGGTAAATCTTCTATCTCAGATCCAAGCATAAAGTGTTTGTTGCTAAAACGGTTCCTTTCCCGAGAAAGAGTTTCTCTCAAAAGAATTGAGTGGGAGGAAGATAGAACTTGATGAGGTCGTTGAACCTTTGTTCAACCAAAGAGTAGCGCAACGCAGGAAGATGTTTCTGTGAAGCCTACGTTAGTTGAAGAGGTTAATGATGATGATCATGAAGCTTCGAATCAAGTTACTATCAAACCTTGTAGGTCAACAAGAATGTGTACTGCTCCTGAGCGGTACAACAACCATGTCTTGGAGGTCATGTTGTTGGACAATGATGAACCTACGAGCTGTGAAGAAGCGATGATGGGCCCGGATTCTGACAAATGGTTAGAGGCCATGAAATCCAAGAAAGGATCCATGTATGAAAACCAAGTATAGACTTTGGTAGACTTGCTCGTTGGACGGGAGGTCGTCGAGTACAAATGGACCTTTGAGATGACGGCGGACGCTGATGGTAAATGTCACCATTTATAGAGCTCGACTTGTCGCAAAGAAGTTTCTGACAAGTTCAAGAAGTTGACTGCGATGAGACTTTCTCACTCGTAGCGATGCTAAAGTATGTTGGAATTATGTTAGCAGTTGCTGCATTTTTCAATTATGAAATCTAGCAGATGGATGCCAAAACATCATTTCCTTCCTTAAGGAAAGGTTGTATGAGATACAACCAGAAGGTTTTGTCAGTCCTAAGGATGCTAAAAGGTGTGCAAGCTTCAGTGATCCTTGTATGAACTGAAGCAAGCATCTCGGAGTTGGAATATACACTTTGATGAGGTGATCAAATTTTTTGAGTCTATACAAAGTTTATGAGAAACTTGTATTTACAATAAAGTGAGTGGGAGCACTATTGAGTTTCTGGTAAGCATATGTGGTTGACATATTGTTGATCGGAAATGATGTAGAATTTCTGGAAAATATAAACGGTTGTTTGAAAAGAGTTTTTCAAACGAAGACCTGCATAAAGCTACCTAATTGTTGAGCATCAATATATATAGAGATAGATCAAGATGCTTGATGAGACTTTCAATGAGTACATACCTTGACAAGATTTTGAAAGAGTTCAAAATAGATCAGTCAGAGAAAGAGTTCTCGCCTGATTTGTAAGGTGTGAAGTTGAGTGAGACTCAAAGCTCGACAACGGCAGAAGAAAGAGAAAGGACGAACGTCGTCCCCTATGCCTTAGCCATAGGCTCTATATTATGCCATGTTGTGTACCGCACCTGGTGTGTGCCTTGCCATGAGTCTGTCAAGGGGTACAAAAGTGATCCAGGAGTGGATCACTGGACAGCGGTTAAGATTATCCTTAGTAACTAAAAGATTAAGGAGATGTTTCTCAATTATGGAGGTGATAAAGAGTTCGTCGTAAAGAGTTACGTCGATGCAAACTTTAACACCAATCCGGATGACTCGTAGTAGCAATCTGGATACGTATAGTGGAGCAGCCATTTGGAATAGTACCAAGTTGAGTGTGGTAGCAGTGTTTACAGTTTGACATAGATATTTGCAAAGTACACACAGATCTGAATGTCGCAGACCCGTTGACTATAAGACCTCTCTCACATGCAAAGCATGATCGAGCCCCAGAACTCATTGGGTGTTAGATTCATAGCAATGCGAATCACATGGTGATGTGAACTAGATTATTGACTCTAGTGCAAGTGGGAGACTGTTGAAAATATGCCCTAGACGCAATAATAAATTAGTTATTATCATATTTCCTTGTTCATGATAATCGTTTATTATCCATGCTATAATTGTATTGATCGGAGACTTAGATGCATGTGTAGATACATAGAAAAAACCATGTCCCTAGTATGCCACTAATAGACTAGCTCATTGATCAAAGATGGTTAAGGTTTCCTAGCCATTGACATGAGATGTCATTTGATAACGGGATCACATCATTAGAAGAATGATGGTATGGACAACACCCAAACTACAAATGTAGCATATGATCGTGTCAGTTTATTGCAACCGTTTTCTGCATGTCAAGTATCTCTTCCTATGACCATGAGATCATGCAACTCACTGACACCGAAGGAGTGCCTTGTGTGTGTCAAACGTCGCAACGTAACTGGGTGACTATAAAGGTACTCTACAGGTATCTCCGAGGGTGTCTGTTGGGTTGGCATGGATCAAGACTGGGATTTGTTACTCCGTGTGACGGAGAGGTATCTCGGGGCCCACTCGGTAATACAACATCACAACAAGCCTTGCAAGCAATGTGACTAAGTGTTAGGCACGGGATCTTGTATTACGAAATGAGTAAAGAGACTTGCCGGTAATGAGGTTGAACTAGGTATGGAGATACCGACGATCGAATCTCGGGCAAGGAACATACCGAAGAACAAAAGGAACATCATATGGGATTAACTGAATCCTTGACATAGAGGTTCGATCGATAAATATCTTCCTAGAATATGTAGGAACCAATATAGGCATCCAGGTCCCGCTATTGGTTATTGACCATAGAGGTGTCTCCGTCATGTCTACATAGTTCTCGAACCCGCAGGGTCTGCACACTTAAGGTTTGGTGACGTTTCGATAGTATAGAGTTATGGATGATGGTGACCGAAGATTGTTCGGAGTCCCGGATGAGATCCCGGACATCACGAGGAGCTCCGGAATGGTCCGAAGGTAAATATTCATATATAGGAAGTCCTGTTTTGGTCGCCAGAAAAGTTTCGGGCTCATCGGTAGTTTACCGGGAGTGCCGGTAGTGTATCGGGAGACCATCGGGAGGGGTATTTCGACCCAAGAGGCTTCATGGGCTGTGGGAGAGTGAATACCAGCCCTTTGTGGGCTGGTGGAAGTCCCACACAAGGCTCATGTGTCTAGGGAAAGAAAAACCCAAAGGGAAAAGTGGAAAAAAGGCAAAAGGGGGAGGAATCCTAGTCCAACTAGGATTGGAGGAGTCCTCCTCCTCTCCTCCCCACTTCGGCCGAACCAAAGGAGGCTTCGCCCTTGTGCCAAGGCCTCTCCTCCCTCCCTACTATATATACTGGTGGTTTTAGGGATTTTGCACAAGATTTTCAGACACGTGCTACCCGTTCCTCCAGTGCATAGTTTCTCCTGTAGATCGGATTTCTGCAGTGCTTAGGCGAAGCCCTGCCGGAATGGCTCCACCACCATCGCCGGAGCGCCGTCACGTTGCTGGAGAAATCTTCTACCTCTCCGCTTCCTCTTGCTGGATCAAGAAGGCGGAGATCATCATCAGGCTGTATGTGTGCTGAACGCGGAGGTGCCATCCGTTCGGCACTAGATCGGAAGGACCGTGATCATGATTACGAGACGGATCGTGATGAGATTGCGGGACGGATCATGATGAGTTCACGGGACGGATCGTGATTGGATCGCAGGACGGATCGTGATGAGATCGCGGGACGCTCGGCGATTTGGATCGCGAAGACGTTCGACTACACCAACCGCGTTTCTTAACGCTTCCCGCTTAGCGATCTACAAGGGTATGTAGATCTACTCTCCCTCTTGTAGATGCTCATCACCATGGATAGATTTTGTGTCTGCGTAGGAAATTTTTTGTTTCCCATGCAACGTTCCACAACAAACGGTTGCGAGACAAGCTCGGTCCTATAGCACCGGGTACGAGACGAACTCGGTCTAGCTGCACTGGGCGCGAGACAAGAGATGGTCCGTAGCTGGGAGAGGACCAACTCTCCGGCGCACATAGCAAGCACATGACGAGAAGGTGAAGCAAGGGTCGATACGGTCCGCCCCTAGACAACCCGATGCCGGAGTAGAAGCCGACCGTTACCGCGTTCAGAGCCACCAAGCCACCGTGTAGCCGCCGCGCCACCGGGAGGCCACCCCTCCACGTGTCGCCGCCCACGGCCGGAGTAGCAACCACACCGGGCTACTACCCAACCCGCGTCGACCGGCGAGCTCCAAGCGTCAGAGCCGCCGGGCACGCACCCGTGCGACCATCTGCCGGAGCCGTGTCGGATCCACCACCATGCCAAGGCTACCACCCGCCAGGAGTATCAGCACTCGACCAGCACCGCCCACGGTCCTTGCCGTGCGCGGCAGTCGCCAGGTTGATCTGGCCGAAAAACCCCGCCGCCGCAGTTGTCCGCGTGTGCCTCCAATTCTTTCCCAAGAAAGCATCCATTTTGTTTTTCAGGATATTATTCCCTACTTTCCACAAACTAAAATTTGCGTAGTACATTATATAGATGAATAACATCTATGAAACACTTGCATATGTAAAACATCAATTCTTCTGCATTGGGATCATAAATCTATAATTATCAGGTTCCCTTGCACTCCAATTCTTCCCCAAGAAACTCTATGGATTCTTTTGTCAAATGTCTACCACACAAATAACTACACCAATACCTCACTTTCTTGCTGCACACAGAAAATCTATGTTCTTGACGTTGTGGAACACTCAAACTGACTTTCATCTTGTCTTGATCAAATATTCACGGTTTTTTGCGAGTAAATCATCACATGTTAGTAGAAGAAACCTTGCCGCACACACACCTTTTTAACATAATACTAGTACGTACTGGTGAATTAATCATACTAGAAGGACTAGGTGCGCTTGGTTGCGCTGTTAGATTAAAAAACCTAATCACTCTGTTTCAAAATACAATTTATATTACTTTTTGAAAATGTCAAAATTTGATTAAATTTGTAGATAAATATATCAAAATCAACAATATCAAATTATTCTGATTAGATTCATCATTAAATGAATTTTCAGTAGGTTTTAAAACATTCCTCTTTACATTAGGTTTTTTCTCTGAGAACCTAAAAAATGCTTGTTTTTCCTCATTAAAATTAGACTGATGGACCATCAAAATGACTGATATTTTTAGGTATGACTGCAGCATATACATGATTTTCAATACGAAAAATGGGACGGCACCCACAGGTTGGAGTATGGGCCAAAAGACATACTTAAATTCAGGAAGATACCGACCCCAAATATGATAAGGAGCGACCACAGCAACATTAATTGGGCAAGGATGTTGAACATCAAGAAGGTAAAAATGCGTCCAACGCACATTAGCAACTCAATGTCATACATAGTCTAATTTTTTTAGCAAAGAACATAAACAACATGGTCCAGATATCATAAATTACATGGTCCTTTCTCAAAATGAAAAACATTCAAATCTGAGTACTTTTCTAGCAGCCGCTCAATTTCTGTCTTTTTCTTTCTCCCTTTTTGCTTATTGAACCACTCAAGCACTTCGTTTCAGACCGGGCGTGCAAGTGGCACAATTATGCCCTAACTCCTTGCAGTACGCACACTTCATCTTCTTCTTCGGGTGCAACTCAATGCCCAAGTAGTACCTTTGTCTCTTTTCCATCCTTTAGTCTATGACTTTGGGGGTTACGCAAAGGGGTTGCTCTATGCTCTCCAACAGAAGCTTCCATTAGGGCAGATGGGGCTGGTGGTTGGGCCTACGCCACTGGCTTCTTATTCTCCTTCCTTGATTTGTAAAGTAGGTTCAATTCAGTCTCCAACTCACGGCCATATAGGACCTGCACAAAGTTGCTCTTGCCAAATTTAGATATTTTGCCAAAGAGGGTATTCAAGGAAACATGCCTTATTTGCTGCAATGACTCTTGAGGCATGGCATCAGGGACTTGCGTGTCGGACGGTAAATTAGTAAGAATTGCATCATGTGTGCATCTAGTCAGTATGTACCTCTCAGGGATCTCATCAACACCAAGGTGGGTGAAGACTTTCAAGATGTGTACACAAAGCATCCCATCTCTGTAAAACCTACAACACTCACACCCATACTCTTGCTGCTCAACCTGCATTGACACCATGTACGTTCTATGATCATAAACCCCACCATAAATTCTATTAGGCTCAAGAAGGTACATGTTGCCACCTTGAGGCCTAATCATAGAAAACTCATGCTGAAACATGTAGTATATATCCATTGTGTAAACTCGCAAAGCTTGCTTCTCAATTGGTAACGGGGAGCAAAGCCCTGGATCCAGCTCTTCCGTTTGGTAGTCATTTCCTCCTTCTTTCACCAAGATCTTGTCATTTATCTTCTCGTATTGCTTCACAAAGTTGAGCACAGAATCTTGTGGGTTCGTGTACCTTTTTAGGACAGCATTGAAGCCTTCACTCTGCTGAGTCGACTGGAGAAATGTGAATAAGCAATTTCTGCAGTAGCAAGGCACCCAAAGGTGTTTGATCACATATAGATCATCAAAGTGTTTATCTCTAGCAATACCATGTGTATCAACCATAGGAGCCCACCTTGTCTCGAACTCCTCGGGTTGTCAAGTCTAAAACCTCATTTAATTCTTTAGCTAGCTCAGGATGCCTAGCCAAGAAACCACCCAACTTCTCTTGGGCTTCCTTAATGATATGACAGTGGCAACTACAGTGAACTGCATGCGGAAAAAGGTTTGCTATAGAATTTTTCATCACTTGGTCCTGGTCAGTTATGATGTTGACCAGTGCAATGCCATGCATTGCTTCAAGAAAGGCCCCAAACAACCAATCAGAACTTAGTTCAAGCTCTTGCCTTAAGAAGCCACACACCAACTTGAAAGACTGCCCATGCCTGCTCATACCAATAAACGGAGCAAAGGGCATGTTGTACATATTCATCAAGTAGGTCGTGTCAAAAGAAAGAGATATGATCACTATAAGCTTGTACGTAGGCCTCTCGGGACCTCCCATCCACCAAAAAAAATTGTCAAGTCTGTCAATTCCATTATTTTTGACTTTGAAGAAGAAGCTTGGGTCTTGTTCTCGCTTTTGTTTGACATAGGCAATTGTCTCAGCCAAATCACCCTCATTTGCTTCAGCACTGTGAAGGGCAGTTCTCGTGTTGCTTATCAACTTTGTCGTGTAAGGCACAATTGAATCTTGGTCATAAAATCAGACATAATGGTCATCATGCGACCTGTCTCCATGTTACACATGTGCAATACTTTCAAGAACTCAACCTCCTTCGACGGGATGCCTTTGTGACAGCACAGGTACTTAGTGAGAGATGGCTTGTCAATCAATCTATGATTGTGCTCATGAACAACACCTATGACCACCCACTTGTTATTTTGTAGCTTCACTGTCTGTAAGATATATTCTCTTCTCCTCTTCTTAACAAGTCCACCCGGAGAATATATGAGCTACAACCCGCTTTCTTACTGCCAACATCTTGCCCATCGCCACATTCCTCAGAATGTGAACTGAGTTTTTCAAAAATAGGGGTGCTGACATCTTGATTTATTTTAGGCTTCCCTAATTTCTTGCAGCAAAAGGTCTGCTTCTCAAGCACATTAGTGTATCCAGACCTCCTGGACATGTTGGCTTTCTTCGAGAACCCAAGGCGGATAGGGTAGGCTTTGTAGTGTGTCTTAACACCTTCAAGTGTGTCAAATTCCATGCCAATAAAAGGCTCTCGCGGGCTACATCACACTTAAGTTTCATCAAAATCCAACAAGACGGACATCACCTTGCCCACCAATGCTAGGTACTAGTTAATGTCGGGCTAAACATAGCAGGGGCAGGCGTTATAGTTTCAGTTGTCATAGCATCAGACAGACCAGTAGCAGCAGTTGTCGCAACATGAAAACTCACGCCGACAACATTTTGGACACGATCAGCTCCCATTTTGGACATGATCAACAATTTATATAGAAATGGGGACCTTTTCAGGTTGGACTTATGTGCAGTACGGAGGGCCACATCATAATCAGGGAATTCATCAGGGATTTCATTGAGGTCAATGCCAGCCATCTGCGCATTTTTATACAATACAAAAGTTAGGGGCAAGGAATTAATATGTAGGCGACATCATGTAAGCAAAACTCAATGCAACTCAATGAACATGGGCATTTTTTTCTTTAGAAATCCACCAAAACACACCAAACCCAATGAGCAACAGTTATATGGGTTGCTGGAATTTTTCCTACTATCTTCTACTCAGACTTATATTTTTTCCTATCTACTTTGCTGATGTTTGTAAGCAAGTAAACTTTTTTACTACAAGTTTTTATTGTAAGCAAATGCAAACAGATTATTGATCAGATTTTAATGTACAAAACAGATTACTAACACAAATAACTCTGCTTTTTTTCTCTCTTTTTTTGGCAGAAGCAAGGTGCAAGACATTAGACAAGATACTCTAGTTCTACAGGCTATAGGAGGATTTCTGCAACTACAAAATGCAAGAACATGGGGCAAGATCCAAGTCTTGGCATAGAAACACTTTGGTATAGAGGTTAACTATTGCAATTAGAAGACCAGGGGGAAGTTCATGACCAAAATTTTTGGATGAGATCTATTACCTTTTGTTGTTTTTCTAGTGGGAGAATCTTGCCCAGTTTTGCAAATACTTTTTCCCACAATTATCTAGGATTGTTGCCTGGTCAGCACGAGGAGTTGCAGGCACTGTGTTTTTTCAGAATTTTCCCCACATTTTTTTGCCTCGATTTTTGCCCTATATTTTTCTGTGGTTCTTCTGTGTGGGAGGAGAGCTCCCCAACGCAAGGCCATGGCCTCCGCCGGCGGTTGGGGGAGAAGAATTTTCACAGGAATCTGGGCTTCTGGGGCGTAGGGTTTTTGTACTGGTGGGGTGGAGAAGGAGGATAACGTGAGGGGAAAGGTACCTCGGGTCCATCGGGAGGGGGCAACGAGAAAGGGAGTAGATATGCTTTTTTAAGCAATGGATGGGGACCGACGGGGTGGACACTTTCCTAATCTGTCGGTCGCGATACCTGCCCGCATAGAGTGAGGGCCTCAAAACATAGAGACCCATCCCCCCACCCCCTCACCCAACACACAGAAATGGTGTTTACGAGGGACCTCAATATAATTTTTTCTGCCTTTTTCGGTAGAGTGCATGGGCTCTCTTGGCCATGTCCATCTCGTATTCTCCTGCAAAAGAAAAAGGATCAGACGACCACCCCACTTGTCTTCTCCCTGATCTAACCTAGCCGCCACCCCTCACCACTCCATGGCCCTGACCTGATCTACCTCCCTGCCGCGCCGGCCGCCGGCCCTGTTCCTCCGCTCAGCTCGTTGAGGCCCCTGGTCAACCTCGCCACGCCACGAGAGGTTCCTCCGGAGCACCCTTCCATCCCCTTCCTCCTCCTTTCCTTCCCCTTCCTCATCTTCCGATCTAGTATTGTTTTCATGTTAAACCTATTTGGATGCTAGAACATAATGGGGTCTACTCTGTGAGATCCTTCTACAAAACTATGAATGGGGGGGGGGGTATGCCCCCATTTGGAAAAAGTTTTGGAAGATAAATGTCCATAATAGATATCTGGTGTTTATCTGGCTGGCATACTATAATAAAATTCTGACTAGAGATAATCTTGGGAAAAGACAACATCTAGATGATGAAACATGTTTGTTCTGTAGTGAGAGGGAATCTGTGCAGCACCCTCTTTTTGACTGTGTTCTTGCCGGTGCCATTTGGCGTGATATTGCTGATGTATTTGGTTTTATTCCACCAACTTGCATGAATAGTTTCTCTGATATGTGGAATGTCAACAATAAAAAGAATGTGGGAAATATTGCATGTGTTGCTACCATTTGGTGCATTTGGAATATTCGTAACAAAATGTGTTTTCAGGGCGTTCCGTGGAGAAGCACTCAGGTTATCCTGGGAATGATCAGTTCATACATTCACCAATGGAAGATTCTATACAAGTGGGACTAATCTGTTCTACCACTGCGTTGTCTCCGGCTCCTGGACCATCGAAGAGGAGAACTGCTCGCATCACCTGAAGATGATTCGTCGACGTGGGATGCTGCTGGATCCCAAGACATCTGTGTGAGGGGCTTACTGAAAAATTTAGCTTTGCGATGGGATGTAATAGGATCTAGTTATATCTACCTTGGCTTGAACTCCCTTTATTACCTTTCCTAAACTAGACTGGTTGGATGTTGTATGATTGCAGAACATTATGCTCCGTTTTATCCAATAAGATGGAGTGGGGGGAATCCCCTTTTGATCAAAATAAGTATTGTTTTCATGTGGATCCATGGCTCCACAAAATATTTGCACAGTGACACCCAGCAGATTAATCGTCTCCTCTACCTGCTTCGCGCAGGTCATCTAGAGCAACGGAAATGCTTGTTGGGACCACGGACGCCTCCACCAGGACAAAACGCCCACGCCATGGGGACGATGATGCGGGCTATGACCGCCTAGGTATCCTGCCGGACGAGCTCCTCAACGCCATCCCGTCGTGCCTCAAGGCCCAGCAGATGGTGCAGACGTGCGTGTTGTCCACGCGGTGGAGGGACCTCTAGCTCGTTGTGCCGTGCCTCGACATCAACCATGGACATACAAGTCACCCATTTGGTGACTTCATGGCCAACCTCCTGCGCCGCCATGACTACACCATCCTGCAAGAGCTCCGGCTGCACGGGGCCATCGGAGAAGTTCAAAAAAAGTCTGAAACTTCTTTGGGTGCAAAATGCTTCAGTGCACCAGGTGCGTCCAAAAATTTGTGGGTAAATAACATTCGAGGGGCTTGTGCTAAAAAATAAAAATTGGCTATAAACAATGTGTTTTCTCAAACTTTCTCACAGGCCCAACATTTCTATTTTTTTCCTCGAGCTCCTCGCATGTCCAAAGTCGACGAAACTGGCACGGGCATCACCCATTCGATCATCTCGCATCAGAAAAGTAATCGGACTTTTCCGAATTTTTTGCTATTTAAAAAAATACCGTTCACACCTTAGAGCATCTAGACCTGGGTGCAGAATCACCACATATGATGTGATAATGCTGCATGCATAGATTAGTGCAAAAAAATAACTCATGAGTTACATCCATGACTTGCTTATATGTCGTAGTTGCATGGTTATGAAAAATAGGTAGTGGGTTGTAACTATATAGAAATCTATTTTTATAAATGTTACCTTCACACCTTGGAGCATCTAGACTTGGGTGCAGAATCACCGTGTATGATGTGACAGCAATGCATGCATAGATTAGTGCAAAAAAATAACTCATGAATTACATCCATGAATTGCTTATGTGTCATAGTTGCATGGTTATGAAAAATAGATAGTGGGTTGTAGACTTGTAGCTATATAGGAATAGAAGATACAGGATAAGTAGGACATACCCTTGAGAAACATCTTTACAAAAATTCAAAAATACAATCAGATTCTTAGGGTGGCAAAATATTCTTCCTCACACATTCATCGTCGGCACAACGTGATAAAAGCTCACTGTAACCTCTGACTCTCCCTCCGGAAAATCCCTTTTGGAACCTAGGATCACGCGGGTCATACGATAATTAAAGACAACCCTATGGCTCCTGCCGGTTGTCGTACTCATCGACATGCAAGTCGTGATATTCTATACAACACATGATCATCTCATACATCACATATATCACATCATTTAATTGGTCATATCACATCACAACATACCCTGCAAAAACAAGTTAGACGTCCTCTAATTGTTGTTGCATGTTTTACGTGGCTGCTACGGGTATCTAGCAAGAACAATTCTCATCTACACAAAAACCACAATGGTAATACACTAGTTGCTTTTCAACCTTCTCAAGGACCACCTTTGTCGAATCCGATCTAACTAAAGTGAGAGAAACTGGCACCCGCAAGCCATCTATGCAACAAGTTGCGGTTGAGGGAACCGGTCTCTCGTAAGCGTACAAGTAATGTTGGTCCGGGCCGCTTCATCTCACAATACCGCTGAACCAAAACACGACCAAGGGAGGAAGCAATCTGAGCATCAACGCCCACAAACTCTTTGTGTTCTACTCGACATCTCATCTACACATAGACCTAGCTCTGATACCACTATTGGGGAACATTGCATGGGAAACAAAAAAATTCATACGCACACGCAAGATCTATCCATGGTGATGAGCATCTACAAGAGGGAGAGTGGATCTACATACCCTTGTAGATCGCTAAGCGGGAAGCATTAAGAAACGCGGTTGGTGTAGTCGAACGTCTTCGCGATCCAAATCACCGAGCATCCCGCGATCCAATCACGGTCCGTCCCGCAAACTCATCACGATCCGTCCCGCGATCTCATCACGATCCGTCTCGCGATCTTGATCACGGTCCTTCCGATCTAGCGCCGAACGGACGGCACCTCCGCGTTCAGCACACGTACAGCTTGATGACGATCTCCGCCTTCTTGATCCAGCAAGAGGGAGCAGAGAGGTAGAAGAGTTCTCCGGCAGCATGACGGCGCTCCGGCCATGGTGGTGGAGCTATTCCGGCAGGGCTTCGCCTAAGCACTGCAGAAATCCGATCTAGAGGAGAAACTATGCACTGGACGAACGGGTAGCACATGGCTGAAAATCTAGTGCCAAAAACCCTAAAACCTCTAGTATATATAGGAGGAAGAGAGGAGGAGGCTTGGCTCCCAAGGAGCCAGCCCTTGGGTCGGCCGAACCAAGGAGGATTGGAGGAGGAAGGATTCCTCTTTCCTCCTCCAATCCTAGTAGGACTAGGACTCCTCCTTATTTTTGCCTTTTTTGCCTTTTTCCACCTTTTTTTCTTTGGGCTTTTCTTCCCAGCCGCATGGGCCTTGTGTGGGACTTCCACCAGCCCACTAAGGGCTGGTATATACTCTCCCACAGACCATGTAGCCTCTTGGGTCGAAATACCCCTCCCGATGGTCTCCCGGTACACTACCGGCACTCCCGGTACACTACCGATGAGCCCGAAACCATTCCGGCGACCAAAACAGGACTTCTTATATATCAATCTTTACCTTCTGACCATTTCGGAGCTCCTCGTGACGTCCGGAATCTCATCCGAGACTCCTAACAATCTTCGGTCACCACCATACATAACTCTATACTACTGAAACGTCACCGAACCTTAAGTGTGCAGACACTGCGGGTTCGAGACTATGTAGACATGACTGAGACACCTCTACGGTCAATAACCAATAGCGGTACCTGGATGCCCATATTGGTTCCTACATATTCTACGAAGATCTTTATCGGTCGAACCTCTATGTCAAGGATTCAGTTAATCCCGTATGATGTTCCCTTTGTTCTTCGATATGTTACTTGCCCGAGATTCGATCGTCGGTATCTCCATACCTAGTTCAACCTCGTTACCGGCAAGTCTCTTTACTCGTTCGGTAATACAAGATCCCATGGCTAACACTTAGTCGCATTGCTTGCAAGGCTTATTGTGATGTTGTATTATCGAGTGGGTCCTGAGATATCTCTCCGTCACATGAAGTAACAAATCCCATTCTTGATCCATGCCAACCCAACAGACACCCTCGGAGATACCTGTAGAGCACCTTTATAGTCACCCAGTTACGTTGCGACGTTTGATACACACAAGGTACTCCTCCGGTGTCAGTAAGTTGCATGATCTCATGGTCATAGGAACATATACTTGACATGCAGAAAACAGTAGCAATAAACTGACACGATCATATGCTACGTTTGTAGTTTGGGTCTTGTCCATCACATCATTCTCCTAATGATGTGATCCCGTTACCAAATGACATCTCATGTTCATGACTAGGAAACCATAGCTATCTTTGATCAACGAGCTAGTCTATTAGAGGCATACTAGGGACATGGTGCTGTCTATGTATCCACACATGTATCTGAGTTTCCGATCAATACAATTCTAGTATGGATAATAAACGATTATTACGAACAAGGAAATATGATAATAACTAATTTATTATTGCCTCTAGGGCATATTTTCAACAGGCGCAACATCAACTACACGCCGAACGTGAAGGCATGGAGGACTACCACCGGTGTGAGCCCATCCCATCAGCACCGGTGACTCATCCAAGCAGGTCACCTACATCGTCGTCGCCAATTTCTCCTCCCCCTAGCTAGGGTTTCTAATCAAGCCGCCACCATAGATGCACATCTACATGCGGATGGCTCGTGTTCAACAAGGGCTAGAGACCGCGGAGGCGACATGCACCTGATCTACGACAACATTAAGGAGAACGCAGCGGTGATGCCCGACCACGTGCTCGTCACACTCCACAAAGAGAGCCTGTTCGCGGATGCAGTCACTCAGGTGGAGCCTACAGTGAGGCGGGCAGGCTATGTTCAGGAGTGGCCTTGGCATGGTGCTGCAGAGATGTTCAGTAGCGGCCACCTGTTGCCTGCATCGTGTCGTTGGGCGCCATCGACGGGCGACAGTGATAGAGTCCTCTGATGCTGATGAGGTCGAGGTGTGCAGTCATGGCAGGTACTCCGTTGACTGCTCACCTCGCCACCACGATGATGCCCCTGTCGCATTGATGTGCCCCTGTACCAGGGCAGCAAAACTACTACTCCATGCTGGCTACTCGGATCTAAGCTCATCAAGGGACACGGCGCCGGCGAGGAAGCCGGAGCAGGTTTGAGGGTCGTTTCCATTTGTGATATGTACCCTTTATTTTTATCGATGTAAAACCCTTCACAGATTATCCTTCCTTTTTTGAAGATCATGAGGTTTTGCAGTGGACAAGCTGACATGTTTGAACAATGGGGCAAACTCTTTGACCTGTGGGTTCTGCTGTTAGACCGTTACAAGGAGAAGGAGGTTCCTTTTAACCTGCAGGAGCTTTGCCAATGGCAGCATGCTTTCCTTGACAATGGCATAATACTGCACTTATGCAAGATGCAGCGAGCGAAATCGACGCAAGAGTGCATTCTGCAAGCAGCACCAAATCTGAAATTGTTGACTGCTTTTTTCTTGCCCCATCATCTTATAATGATGGGATCCTAATGTATAACTGATCCAAACAAAAAGGTGCTCGTAGCAATTGCTCTAATCCGTGCTGGTTATTTGATTAATGAATCTAATGACATTGATTTGGTGTTGTGAATATCAATACTTTGTCCTATAAGTTTGGACATATTAGAGATACTTTGATTTTAGACAAAACTTATATGAAGATTAAACAGGACCGAAGGAAATAATAACACAATGATCAAAGAGCTGAAACGAACGGTATCATAATAGATCCATTTGTTGGCCCGTGACAACGCACGGGCATTCTCTTAGTTGTGATAAGTGGCAAATACATAATTTTGTTACCCGATGCAACGCAAGGACAACCTGATGACCAGATTCTAATATTGCGGCCAACTAAGCTAGCTTATGTTGCGTGATAAGAAAAGGTAGAATACCCTCTAAAATAGTCCCACATCGTTTTCTTATATTCAACCTTCCTAATTTATATACGTATTTGATTTTTCTGGGTAACAAGGAGCCATCCCGAAAATCATCAAGGAAGGAAATAAGCAATCCGTAGCAAGGAAGGAAAGAGGGATTGAATACAAGAAAAAAGAAGAAAATAAAGAAGGAAAAAAGAAAGAAATAGAAGGAAAGAATAAAGAATGAAAGAGAGGGATTAAATGGAAGGAAATAAAAAAGGAAAAAGGAAGGAAATAAAACATTAAAAAGAATAAAGAAGAAAAGAGGGATTTCAGTCTGTGATAGAGAATAGTGATAAAGAAAGAATGAGGAGAAATTAACATAGAACCCCCATGGGGCTCAAGTTTCTCCTGCTAGAACGAAGTCGTGCAAACAGGAACAAAAGTAGTCAGCTAATTTGATCTTTTTTATCATGTTTTTCTACTATTTTATCAAGTTTTAAAAAAGTGGAGAAAAGAAAGGAGACTTGAACTCTTTTTTTAGCGATTGGAGTCCTGGACTTGTAGGAGTACGTGTCAAAGAGGATGCATCATTTTTGTCAAGTTTTTCTTTTCTTTTTTCATCATGTTGAAAAATTGGTTACAGAAGTGTAAAAAAAATTGGTCACTTGCAAACAGTAAAACTTACTGCGTTGTTGGTTAAAGTAAATATATTTGTTTCCGGGAAGGTTAAAGTAAATAACTAACACATGTTATATGATTAGTAAAAAACAAAAATAAAAATTACAGTGCATTAAACTAAATAACATGAGTATTGATGAGGTAAAATGTAAGTACACACAATTTTCCTATATCCACAATCCGTACATAATAATTCATCTTTCGTATGCCCTATGTTTGAGCATGACTACATCTAGCCTGAGAAGAAAAGTTAGTGCACATCTCCAAACTCCATCGTGTGGCAACTGCTTCACCTTACTTTGTTTTAGTTCACAAATGTTAATGAGGTAAAATACCATGTTATTTTTTGTAAGGACACACACAATTAGTGCATGTTATGGTTATAGATGTGCAAAAAAATGGTCGCTCACAAACATTAAAAATTAATGCATAGTCGATTAAAGTAAATAATTCATGTAGTTTGATTAATAATATAATCAAAAAAATTATAGTGGATTAGGATAAATAACATGATTTTTAATAACACTAATATGAGTAAAAAACATTAATTAATTCAAGTATATAATAGAGAAATCCAGTTGTTTGCTCATGTGTTGGTTTGACTCTTTATTGCTGAAAAACATTATTTTTCTTCATAATCTTAAAGTAATTTTTTTTACTATTAATAACATATGTGCTATTTATTATTAATTAGGACGTTATGTTAATAAACATGGGCTACTCATTTCTAGCCGTGTTCGTTTTGCTCCGTAGCAAAGTATGACAGTCGTCTTGGGCACCATAACCTCCATCTGTGACAGCGGAAAGTGGATAGGCGGTGATACAGGAGGGCGTCATGTTGAAAAAAAGGACGTGGACCTGTGAAGGTCTTGAGACTATGCTTATTGAGATAGGGGCTTGTAAAAAAAATTCTCCCGTTACAACACACGAGCATTTTCGTTAGTACCTACTAATAAAGCGAGATTTGTTTCTCCAGATTTTTCATCCGTTCACTGCAAAAAAGATTTTTCATCCGAGATGGTACTAAGCTTTTGTGCCTCCGTCTGCTAGAAAAGGAAAAACGGTTTGTGCAAAATTCCGTACATGGGGTGCCTGCGTTGTGGCCCAGAAAAGCCAGCCCAATTATTTACCTGCCCACCTAGCTGAGAAAAGTCTATTTGCTGCACAAAGCGGCAAAAAGTAGGAGCTTCGCAAAGGATGCACAAGCGGGGCCAGTCATTCTTGTTTCTTTCTCTGTTCTGTTTCTATTTTTATTTTTCTGCTCCATGCTCCATTCCTTTCATGATTCTATTTTATTGTTTCCTTCTAAGTTTATTTTCATTTTTTCCTTGATTACGCAAATTTAAAATTATAAAAAGCATAATTTCAAAACTAAAGCTTAAAAAAAATCTGAATTCCAAAATATTATTCCCCGTTTAAAAATAATTCAGAACTTTCCTAAAACAAATATACAAGTTTATAAAAACACATTTTCTAAAATTGGTCTGAATGTTTAGAACATGTTCCTATTTTGAGAAATTGTTCACAAATTCAAAAAATGTTAATACTTTTAGAAAACGTCCTTGTTTTCAAAAAATGTTTCTGTTTCAAATTTTATTCTTGGTTTTACAGAACTATAAGAAATTTGCAAAAAAAAATGATTGCATTTTGAGAAGTGTTCGGGATATCGAAAGGTGTTCATCTTTCCAAGAATATTCGAAAATTTATAATTTATTATGTTGAGAAAAAAATTCAAAAACTACAATATGTTCTTAAATATCCTTGCTTGCTCATGACGGTTCTTTGAGGTTGTGATTTTGGTCATTTAGCTCGTCCATTTTTTGGTATTTTACTGGTGCCTTACAAACATATGTCATTTCGGTGCGTGACAGTGTGCTGGCCTATTGAACTGTTGTGTGTCCCATGCGCTATTTGACGAGCAGTACATAGTAGCTCTCACACAGCTGGCTCCAGCAAAAACAAAAAAATTGCAGCTTGACATTTTTTTTATTCTTACTTGCGCCTTACAAACATAGCTCATTTCGATGCCTAGCTCGGCAGGTGAATCTTTTATGGATAACATTAATAGTATTTTATGGATAACATTAATATTCTTTGAATAAGAACAATTTTAGAATAACATGAACATTATTTGAAAAAATAATGTTTTAGAATTACAAGAAACTTATTTTAAATAAGAATTGCATAAACATTATTTGAAAACTATATTTAATATATAACATGAAAATTAGTTTAATTAAATATTTTCTTTTTTGTATATTATTATTAATTTTCATATTTTACATAATTCCTTTTTAGGAGAAAATAGCATGCGCAAATGGGCCGCGGTGACTGCAGCCAATTTAAGCCCTATGTACGTACTTGGCTGTGGTCACTAGGGATAGAAATCCGAATTGGGAAACAAGTCGTGTGGTGACTAGCTTGTGTGCCCATATTAGAACAAGTCGTGTGTTCAATCTTTTGCTGAGCAATATTTTGCGTCCCACTCTTTGTAATGTGCCTTGACGGGTGGGGCCCAATTGTCATAGTGACGTTGTAGGGACTTGTTAAGAAAAATATTTCTAGAGCTTTTTCGTTAGAAAATAAAATCTAAGGTTTTTTTGCACAAAATCGCGGCACACGCCCTAGCCCATGCCTTCCTGTCACTAACAGTGGGCCCCGTGCCATGCCGTCAGCATCTTATGTGTATACATATGTGATTAGCACCGTAGATGCACACCGAAATCAAGTTCTGTCATCGGTTCAATGTATGCCGAAAGTTTTAGCACCAAACTAACTTTTCTTGACAAGTTTAGACACATGTAGTGTAATTGACTCAAACACCAAAAAAATTGCTCTGCCACCCATGCTGTATTGGTCCTCAGTCGCACTTCACTACTGAGCTTGCTCCGCATTGGCCCATCGATTCTCATCGAGGGAGACAAAAATATGTAGTGACCGTAAAGAATTGAACTGGCGATGTTACATCCAGTTTCTCAAGTGGATGCCAACTGATCTAGGGTGGCTTTATTAATTACGTGAAAATGGCTGGTCCTCCTATCAAATATAAGTATAGATTTTGTTTCGTCCGCACATAGTTCCCTTTTTTGTCCCCCGGGTAGGCCGAAGTGAGCCTACCATGCATTTTTTTTCCAGCCGAAGGGAAGTGCAGCAAAAATTTAAGCCACGAGGGGATTGAACTATGGATCTTGTTATTGTGCCGATGGAGAAAACCAACCCAACTAGCTTGCAATTATGATAGGAATAGTCTCACCTTAGAGCTTTATACTAAATCGCCACCGGTTTTTATATGTCCCTAGGTTGTCTGCAGATAAGAAGGTTGTTTGGAAATAAGAAAATTGTCTCGAAAATCAAGAGCAGAGCGATTGACACCATAAATAGTTGTCGGTAGTAGCTTGCACATGCCAATAAAAGAGAATATGTTGGTTTGGCTCTAATTTGAAAAAATGTGGGCACATGAGCACCAAAAATACTTAAAGAAAATAAACCCGATGAAAAGGAACATTCATGTGTTGTTGCTCGCTAAATATGCTAATGAAACAGGATTTGTTTGCCACAATTCCTAATTCATCCGGTTACACCGGTGTAAATGAGAGTGGTCGAAGCAACCATGCCCTGAGGGTCGCCGAGCAGCCACCAAATCCCAATGAGGAGGCAGCTACAACCCTATGATGGTGGCGGGTCCAAAGAAAAAAAAGACGCGAGTTGGATTGTCGCCGCCACGCCAATCAACCCCGCAACTATCAAGATCTGGCGGGCCAAATACGACTCACAAGAAGACCGCAACTCCCACCCATCGCTGTGGAGACCGTTTTTAATGGAGACACCAATTATCTCTCATGTTGCTTCTCGCAAAAATACATAAATCTCTGTTGAAGTGCACGGGTACATGTGCTAGTAGAGAAAAGGGGGCTTAGAAAAAAATTCGAAAATAATAATAATATTTTTTCGAGAATTTGAAACAAAACAATAAAGAAAGAAAAATAAAATAGAAAGGGCCCGCTCTATACCCTAGAGCCCACCAGAAAGGGCCCCAAACCCGACGGCCATTTAGCCTCCCTCTCTCACTCCCCGAACCCATCTTTCTCCAGATTCATGGCGGCGGCGCAGCGGCAGCCAGCAGATTAGTCCCCTCCCCTGCGTACTGCGCGCACCAATCCAGATCAACGGAAATGCCTGGCACCACGGACTCCTCCGCCGAGCCGAAGCGTCCACACCATGCAGACGACGGCGGCGGCGGCGGTGATGCTGGAGATGACCGGCTGGGCGCGCTGCCGGACGACCTCCTCCACGCCATCCTGTCGCGCCTCGAGGCCCAGCAGACGGTGCAAACGTGCGTGCTGTCCACGCGGTGGCGGGCCTCTGGCGCACCGTGCCGTGCCTCGACATCGACCGTCGATATACAAGCTACCGCTGTGGCGACTTCACGACTAAACCTCCTGCGCCGCCATGACTTCACCATCCTGGAAGAGCTCCGGCTGCACCGGGCCACCGCTGTCGTCGGCGACCGCTGGCTCCGCCGCGACATAGGTCAAGATACATGGCCCTGCCGGCTCAGAAAGCTGCATCTTTCCAACTTGCGGTTGGAACTGAATGATCTTGCCAGCCATATCAGCAGCTCCGGCTGCCCTGCTCTGGAGGACCTGCAACTCAACACCTGCTGCCTCTTGCTCACCAGCAATGCTAAGATCGTCTCCTCCTCCCTCAAGAAATTGACCATCGTCGAAGGCGAGGACAACACCGTGGAAGATCTCGAGGTTTTCAAGTTGGTTATAGAGGCCCCTGCTCTTGTTTCTCTTGGCCTGTCCGGCGAGGAGTTTGATCACATTCTTGACACCACTCGGCCACACACCATGCCGTCTCTTGTCGATGCCTCCATTCATCTGCCCTGGATTTACCAAAGTTACAACATCAAAGAACAACTCAATATTCTTGTTAACATGTCTAATGTGACAACCTTGCGATTGTCGCATTTTGCGGTCACGGTATTATATATCTTCTGCTTGATTTGATTCATTCCCCTTCTATTTATTATTCAGCTTGCATTTTTCCTGGTATATCTCTAGAGCCATTAAATTTAAAGATAAGAAAATGAATTAATGTATGGTTTTCTTTGTTTTCAGTTGCTGTTCCTTGGGAGGGATGAGGATCTTCCTGTATTCAAGTTTGAGAACCTGACAAGCTTTTCTCTGGACGGGTGTCGTATTAACGACGACTTCCTCGGGTTGCGCCAATACCTGCACAACTCGCCTAACCTGCAGAAGCTCACTTTGCGCCGTTGCAAGGTCCTACTAGCTGCTACTTCTTTCATCAACAATTAATTATAACCATAACTTGAAACATTTCGTAATATATTGGTATTTGGTATTCCATTCCTCTGCGCTGCTCAACAGGTCTTGGACTTCCAGTATACAAAGCCGGTGATGAAACGCCACCAATCATATTCTGAGCACCTGGCGCATTTCAAGTGCAACAACCTTAGGCTTACTGAAATCATACACCGAGACGGTGATGCTTCGGTCGATCCGTTGGTCAAGTTTTTCAGGAATCTGCCAAACAACAATATCAAACTCATTTCGCTCAAGAGGAAGAAGAAAAAATGACCGAACTCACTGAAGTCTGATTGGCAGAACCGTATGGCAATACAATATTTATGATGTCTGTCGTTTGCTGATTTCAGGAAACCATGTTGCACATGTGTCATCATTTTTACCTTTTTAATAAATTCATCATGAGTCCTTGGGCTTGATTATGTCAGGATGGTTGAGATTGTTTGGATTTAAGCAACTCGTAACTTTATACTAGTGTAGACCAGGTTCTTGATTGAAGTGGAAGTGTCTTGTATCCCGTCGTCTATATGGATTTATTTATTTTCATTTGGAACGACATTTTCTCATATGTTGCTTATCTTGTACTTAGAGCAACTCCAACCGGGCAACCCAAACGGACGTGCAGTTTGTCCGCCTTTTGTTTGTTTGGGTCGTCCTGTCCGTCCCTCCTTTCTAAATGGGTCGGCCGGTAGGCCCACGCGCGGACCCATTTTGCATCCGCTATTTTCAATTTTCAAATAAAAAGGATCCGCGATCATTGATGAAGGCAGCGGCCATGCCATTCCGAACAGCGTTCGTGCCGACGACATGCCAGCGGCCATGCCAAATAGTTGTAAAAACACATAAATATGGCATAGTTATTACAAACCAAATGAACATTAAATTGTTTCAAAATACATTTCAAATAATAGAATACCGATACTTATATTGGTTGTCAACATGAACCCACATGTGTTCCATCAAATCAGTTTGCAGCTGCCTGTGAGTTCGCCAACCATGCATCTCATGATGAAACTTCATGAACTGTGCAAACGTTGCTCGGTCGGCATTGTTGAGGCTCAACATTGATACCTTGAAACTAAAACTCCTGGTCGCAGAGGCGCTCATCCTCTACGATCATGTTGTGCATGATCACACAAGCAGTCATCGCCTACCAAAGCTTCTATGTGTTCCAAGTTCTTGCAGGGTGTCGGACAATGTCCCATCGAGATTGCAAAACACCGAAGGCACGCTCAACATCCTTCCTAACACTTTCTTGCTCTTGGACAAATCTCTTTTTCTTCTCTTTTTGGGGGTTGGAGATTGTATTGACAAGAGTTGTCCACTCTGGATAGATACCATCAGCTAGATAATATCTCTTGTCGTAGTGGTGGCCATTGATCTCAATATCAACCTACGGGGCATTGCCTTTAGCCATCCTAGCAAACACTGAAGACCGTTGGAGCACATTGATATCATTGTGAGATCCAGCCATGCCGAAAAAAGAGTGCCAAATCCAGAGATCTTGTGAAGCAACGGCCTCAAGTATCACAGTGCATTTTCGGACATGACCTTTGTACTGCCTCTGCCAAGCAGAAGGCAGTTCTTCCACTGCCAGTGCATACAGTCTATGCTACCAAGCATCCCAGGAAACCCCCTACTGGCATTCATCGCCAACAACCGTTCTGTATCAACAACACTTGGCTCTCTCAAATACTCCGAGCCAAACACAGCTATGACAGCCTTGCAAAAACGGTACATGGACTCAAGGCAGGTGGACTCACTCATACGGACATACTCATCAATGAGATCACCGGAAACTCCGTATGCAAGCATCCGAATGGCGGCAGTGCATTTCTGGTAAGAAGAGAAACCAAGATTTCCAAGTGCATCTGTCTTGCACTCGAAATTACTTGTCATACTCCACCACCCCCTCACGAATACGATTGAACACGTGCCTAGCCATACGGAAACGATGCCGGAACATGTGATGTTTGTAGAGGGGACTCGGGGTCTTGAAGTAGTCATTCCAGAGTAGGACATGGCCACTCTCCCGGTTGCGATTCAACGCCAGCGTATGCCCCGGTATAAAGCCCCTGAACATAGGCCGCTGCCTATCGAGGTGGTCATGGATGGCTAAGGCAGCTTCCACGATCTCCTCATCGTCGGATGAAGAATCATCCGAGTCCATAAGAACATTGTAGAAAAATAACTCGTCGTCAGAGTCCATTTGTACGTTGGTGCAAACTGTCGAACAGCTTGCGGGTGTCGTGAAAGGAGCCGGCGAAACGGACGGTGGCGGCGTCGAGGGAGGTTGCCGAAGTCAGCGGAACGGGGCGGCGGCGTTGGGAGGAGGGGCACGGATGGCCGCCGGCGGCGGCGGGAGGCGAAGGTGGCCTAGTAGCGGGGGGCTGAAAAGAGGACAGAGGAAATGGCGTTGTGCTGCCGACATGCGGGCTAGATGGAGGACAAGGGCGGACGACGCGTGCGTCCGTTTCGTGTCTGTGCTGACGCAAATGCGGCCAAATTTGGGCCACAAATGGATCACGGACGAACAAAAAACGGACTTGCACATGTTTGGGTCGGCGCGTTGGGCAATCTTTTCTGTCTGCGGCGACCCAAACGGACATGGACGGACGAAATGGGTCGGCCGGTTAGAGTTGCTCTTATGTCACTGATACATCTGAGATTTTCTGCCGGTGAGATTGTTCCACACCTACACAGTTAGAACCTTTCATGTCTTGACTCAATTATCCACTGTCTCCAACTACATTCATAGATCTGAAGCAACAATGAATTTAACGAGAAGAGACAATTTGTTATTGCTCAATGACTACTATGCCAAGCTTCAAGTCAGGCATGAATTACTACATTCAACATCATCTACAATGTCACATACCTACTGACATGGAAATGCCTGTTGCCACAGCCCCGCACATGCCGAGCCCCTTCATTTACAACACTCGAAGAAAACATCTTTGAGAAGGGATCGCTACTCGACTGTCAATGTTGTCAGATCCAACCAGGAAGATAAAACTTGTGAAAGAGAACAAGGCAAAGGAAGCAATATTCAGTGCAAAAGGAACGGAAAATAAAGTAAAAGTAGCCAAATCATGATCCATTTCTTCAATACTCAAATTAACCATGATACATACAGTATATATGTTACTCTAATTCTCTCCCTGTTTCCCTTCTACTTTGGATGCATCAGAATAGATATGCCTACCTAGGAAGCAATCACACATGTATACTGCATATGAACAGCCACACACCGAAACCCACACAAAAAATGCCTTCTTCTTACAACATCAGCACACTCAGCGGCTCAGGGCGAACTCACTTTGGAGCTGCACTAGTGTGGATGCTGGGCCAGCAGGAGCGCCTGCCAAGCCTCACATGACTCCTCACATCTAGGCGAAGCAAAACGTACAAGACGACCCGGTAGCCGATCGCCATCAGGAACAAAACAAGGAGATTCATCCACTTGGTACCTGTCAACGATGATATGCCATACGAGCCTCGGACAGCCTGCATGCCCGGTATCGTCCTCGTGGCCCCGACTGCAAATGATGTACCGACATACTCGTTCTCGACCAAGCCCTGCAGGAGCATTGCTCGTTAGCATGCCTGACCCGGTCGATCCTAGATGAGGTTACGGTTTATGTAAGTTACATGAGGGCCATAACTTACCTGGACGGCATATGTGTGGAACGAGATGTAGGACAGAGGATAGTTCCACACAGGAGATGGTATCGCTTCTCGGATTCGAAAATACCCGGCCACCACCATCATGATAACCTGAAGTGGTAACAAGGATAGTTATTTACTGTAGACCCATCCAATGCTTGTGGCAACTTGAAAGAAGACCAAGATGGAAACTCACATATAAGCAGATCAGGGTTAAGGTGCACTTATAAGTCTCAAGCCAGATGTACGCAACAATCATCATAAGCGCTTCGTTCGCCAACAGGCACATAAAGATAGTGATTACAAAGTACAAAAGGAAGTTGAACTCATTCCTGAGGCCTATCAGGAAGTAGAAAACCAATGACGACGAAATGGACACCAGAAATAGGAAGGGGATGCTGGATAGGAAGTGGCCTAGTAGGAAAACCAATGTCCCAGAATGCCGATTTGAATCCTCATGGGAATATATCTGCACAGGAGGGAACAGCGCGTTATTATGTTACATACAGTACCTGATGTTGATATGATTTTGGTGTTTATTGTTTTCGCAGGAACAGTTTCTATACTGAATAAGAAGATATCATTCAGGAATAAATCACATATTCTACAAATAATGTGACAGTTCCACTTTAAAAACAAAAAAAGGCAACCTTGATTTCGTCAATATGAGCAGGTACTCCACAAACACTCAGAAGGATGAGAAATGAAACAAACACAAATATCGCAGAAATCCTAACCTGTCAAAACAAAGTGAACTTTAAGGATGAGAAATAAAAGTATCCAGTAAATTGAAATATAATAATGTAGCGACACTAACCACTACAGATGACAGTGAATGTCCAATGTTAATAAATATTGTGCCGATTGAGAGAGCAAGAAACATATATAAAACAAGTCTACTCCAGAAGTACTTCCAGTCTCTTGACATAATTAGCAATGATCTCCAGGTAAGAATCCCAATTCTTGCTGCATCACTGGCTCTGCCTTTACTTTTCAAGTAAGGACCTTCCTGCATCACACCATGTCGAAAAACTTAGGGGCATGGCAGATGTAAAAGAATGCTTTAGCAGTGACATGTATATACAACGGTTTTGGTATATACATATAACAAGTCTACAATTATAGCGAGTTTTCATTTGAAGGCCTTATCGCTAAATGTATGAGGCGTACCACATGATGCTTTGCTAGTCAAATCTTAGTATTGGACTGAAACCCAAATTCTCAACAGTAACAATGATGCCAAACCATAGGTCACACCTCTACTAAATTCACAGGAATCCTCATACCGAGTAATAATGTTAATTATTATTTTGTAAAGTGGCAAATTCAGATGTGTCCGGATAAGCAAATGGACAAGAGTTCATTAATTGTTATGGATGGCTTGATTGTGGCATTCCTACTCTAAGATTGGCACAAGTCAATTATGTGGCATAACATGGATGGCTTGTACGTTATTCCAGGGTGTGGAGCAGTATTACCTTGTCAATCAATTTTGCAATCATTGATTCAACAGCAGCAGATTCAGCTGATGATTTGTATGTTGCTTCTAGTGTCCGGATTGCCACGGCAGTGTCCATGCTCACTGATGAGAAATCCCCTTGATCATCCTGTTAATAACTACAAATTAAAGCTTTTTATCTCTCACAACAAAGGAACATTTTGCCATCAAGTTAACTAATATGACTGAAGATAATCTCAGAAATTATGTCAGAGTAAAATCAAAAGATACCTGCAGATTTTTGCACATAGCTATGATTCTGTCGAAGTCGGTATTGATTGCCCTCAAGAAGTGATCAGATGGACTTTGCATGATTGGACATGGAAACCCAGCATTTGAGAAGTGCTACAACGGAACAAGGCCATGTAAGAGGACAGAAAGCTATAGGGTGAGATACGGAAAACAGGGCCATCTACAACAGGAATAACGCGGCAGCAATAAGGACCATACAAGAAAAGAAAAAATTTTATCATGAATATATATTTTTTAAAATAAATATACGTGTGGATACTACTTTGCGCAGACTTATTTATTTCTAACAATCAACTTGGGCATAGACAACGGTGATTCAGTGGATGAAGCAAATAGCATCCCACTCAATTAACAACTCATGCGATCTTAAGAGTAGCAAAAAGACGACCCCTGCATCTCGTCTAAAAAATGAAGAAATTAACTCTGTCCGCATAACTGGATACCGTCGTTTCACTTGTGGTAAATTTAAAATGGTAATGCATGTAAAACGTTCTTGAGCAGGGCTAATAATTAATACTATAGAGGAACACTTATTCACCTGCAGGCAAGCTAATGTTTCACCAAAAAAGAGGGTATTCCCATTTGAAAGCAGGCAAATCCGATCGAAAAGTCCAAAGACTTCCGTGCTGCTTTGATACATTGTGAAGATGACTGTGCACCCTGTGCTGGCAAGTTTCTTCAGTGTTACCATCAAGAGGAGTGCAGAAACACTGCATCAAAAGAAACAAGAAGAGAAATTAGTTATATGGTGCAATTTAATCTGCAGTTATATTATATATAATGTGCAAAGACATAAGCCATAAGCAAGGCTGCATTAATCGTGTTAACACCCATTATACATGAAACACGATAATCTCATGCTTAGCAGTCAGTTTTGTCTCTGATTGCAAGACAAAACCACACCCAGATGCAATCGGTACTGTTTTTTAATAAGAATCGGTGGAGTTAAATATAATTATGGGGAGGAGAAATAACCTGTCAAGGTGATACAGAGGCTCATCGATGAACAAAACATGCGGCCTCATCACAAGCTCCCTTGCGATGCTGACCCGCCTCCTCTCGCCAGTCGGAAGCCTCTTGGTGAAGCAGTGCCCACCAATGAGTTTGTCAGCATAGTCACCTAACGACATGGCCGCGATAGCATCTTCCACAAATGACTTCTTTGAAGAGAAGACGCTGGGGAGCTGCAAGAGCGCCGAGTAGTACAGCATCTCCCGTACTGTGAGAGATTCGATTAGCACATCGTCCCGGTCAACATACCCCTACAAAGCGCTCCAAGGAACAGGACATAAACAATCCATGGTATGCAGTGCTAGCATCAGCAGCAAAATCAATATCTTATTTTAGCAATGTAAATGTACGAACTAACGGAGCGGTGGACAAATGAAGCGGCATAGATGGAAGTAGTTGGTCATAGACAATTCAGTTAAATTTGGTTGGGCACGATCAAATCCTTTGAGCATACAGATTACTGATAAATGTGGAGTGTGACGTCACTAATGCGTCAACAGCCATCAAGCAATGAAATTGGCCATGTGCATTTTTTTTATCAGAACATTTACATTTAGTAGAACAAACACACTTTTCACCAGACATGTGCATTTTTTTAGTAGTGTGCATGGGCAAAGCAACTAACAAGGTTCAGACTTGAAGCACCAGAATTCAGAGGCAGCAGAGTAGTAGACTACTAGTACGTAGTGGTTTGTGTAAGGAAGAAAGAGCTTACACATGATCCATATAGCGGTAGATAATTCAGCTGTTTGGTGTGACATAGGGGCCCTAGCATGACACCATCAAATCGATCGCTTACCCGACACTGAACTTGAAACGTGATGCTTTGAGCATGAGTAGTGGTGAATGTGACAATTGGCATCTCCAAATTGCCATCAAAGCAATGAAATTTGGCCAATATGATTGGATTTAACAGTAGTTCACAGTAGTCTGGACTCTGAAGATGTTTGATTTAACAGAGCATACATTTTTCAACAGGATTGTACGCGCAAGTAGGTTCAGACATACAGTATGTAGCATTGTAGCAGCAGAGTAATAGTGGTTTGTGTGAGGAGGAAAGAGCTTACATATGATCCATATGGTAATGGTGATTTGACGCCATTGACGAAGACCTCGCCGTACATCCGCTCGGCGCCGCGCAACCTCCCTGAGAGCAGCGAGAGGGTGGCATCAGTCAGTGAGCTCAAATTCAGTTCAGTGAATAGCACATAGCAGGGAGTGAGGGCGAGGCAAGACTTGGTGACCTGCGATGGCTCGGAGGAGGGTGGATTTGCCGGAGCGGGCGGGGCCCATGACGACGGTGAGGGTGCCGGGCAGGGCGTAGCCGCTGGAGCCCCTGACGACGCGGCCGGGGTGGCGGCCGGCCCGGACGGAGACGCTGAGCTCCTTCCAGACGAGCGCGGCGCCGGCCACCTTGCGCTCCCTGAATCCGGAGCCGGACGCGGAGGGCGCCGGGAGGGAGGGGGACGGGGACGGGTAGGCGCTGCTGGCGGCGGAGGCGGAGGCGAGGTGGATGGAGGAGGTGGAGGATCCCGCGGCGGCGTCGACGGTGATGTCGTCCCCCCAGTCCGGTGAGTCCTCGAAGGAGACGGGCCGGCCCGGCCTCGGGAAGTAGTAGCGCCGGCCCCCGCCGCCGCCGGTGGCCGGGGCGGACGGGCTCCCCGCGGAGGAGGAGCTCGAGCGGTACTGGTCCGACGACACCGCCTCCATCGCGGCCGCCGAAGAAGAGAGAGAGAGAGAGAGAGAGAGAGAGAGAGAGAGAGAGACTGGAGAAGAGCGGGGGGTGGGAAATCTGTCTGCTCCTCTTTGATTTGCTTTGGTGTGGTGTGGTCTGGTGTCTAGGACGCCATTGCCGCTTTGGCTTTGGGCTTTGGAGCTCGCTTTTCGCTTTGGTTAAAGAGACGGTTTTTTCTCTTTCCTCGGGGGTGCTCTGTTCACCGTCTTTAATGGAGTGCTGCTGCTGCTCGGAAGAGAAAGGCGTCGAGCTAGCTGCCTAGCTGAGCCGAGCTGCAGGAGAGCAGGAGTGGAGTGGGAGGGGAGAGAGTGAGAGAGTGAGCATGTGAGGGTGTGATGGCCCAGCTGGCATGGAGCCTCGGGCAGCGGAGGAGGGTGGAGTGGCGTAGAGCGGTAGGTGGAGTAGGACTAGTGTAGTCACGAGGACCGAGGAAGACGACGACGGACGGATGGACACTGGCGATGGCGAGAGCAACAGTAGGAAGAGACTGGTCACCACCTCTGCTTCACTCGCTCCCTCCCAAACAAGCAACAACACCAATACCACTGCCACTACCCAACACCAATATCACTACTACTATTCATTACCCAACAAAACAACCAAGAGAAATTTACTACTAGCATCATGTTTGTGTATGTGGAGGAAAGGAATTCAGTTTACCTCCAACAAAGTTCAAACGAGGGCGGCAAAAGGCGAAAGAAGAGAAACTTCTCATCTAACTGGTGTATCCCACTCCTTGTTTCCTTCACGCTCAAGCAAGCTAAGCTAGAGTGAGTGAGACATTGCAGTAGCTCCTGCAGCTACCACGTACCGAGGGCATCTCCTTGATTCCTGAAATAGTCCGTAAACATCTACTCCTTCCGTTCGGAAATACTGGTCGCATAAATGGATATAAATGGATGTATTTAGAACTAAAATACATCTATATGCATCTATTTCTATGATAGGTATTTTCGGACGGAGGGAGTATTAAATTGTTCGGACATAATTTGTCATCCAACACGGATCGTTGTTTATCCGCAAAACATGTATACTCTTTTGAATTTCTGTAAATTTGAGGCGACCCACGTATGCGTCTAACAACGTGGTCCCACCAAAAACCATCTCCCGCACCCACGCCATGCTAATGAAATATCTCGTTGTGGAAGCGGATTTTTTAGGGATAATCGGTGTCCGTGGGTACTACTCCAATGCAATGATGGCATGCATATGCATTTGCTCCTCAAGGACAGACAGACAGACAGATACGTCACCAACATTACACTGATGCTACTCCACCTGCATCGCTTCCACCTCACTATCAGTAGCAATCTACTTGAATCGAATTGATGATGATGATGGGTTTGCTCTGTAATCTGTGTTTGCCAATCTCTTGAGATATATATAGGCCAGGTCACGTGTGAGCTGGAGCAACAGGGGAACTTGAGTAGTAGCGCCGCTGGATGGACAAGTACCGATTCCATCGAGTATTCTATTCTTGTCTGATCCTATTCCTACCCACTGGCAGCTCCTGTAAGCCAGGTCAGACGCACCATTGCAACTGGGCCATCTATCTTTGGCATCTCCAACGCTGATGACCCCGTATTTGCTCTCCCCTCTTTTCATGGAAAAGAAATCAGTTTGCGGACACAGATGCAAAAATCGATCATTCAATGTTGTTCGCATACATTTCAATCATTGTTAAAACTAACCCGATGAAATTTATGCAAACATGACGGATCTCATATAGCTCAAACGAATTCAATTACATTTTGAACAATTTTCAATTAAAACCTACGCCGGACTATGGTAAAACTAGTCGACGTCTGGCACCGGCGGATATCCATGCCAATGACATGGATACCCTTGACTACTCTACGGCCGGCCGCGGCATGTCTTCTTTGTCTTTCCCATGTTCGGCAGCCCACTCATCGGACTGTCGTGAGCCCCGAAGGTATATGCTTCAGCACAAAGAATAACTCCTCCTTGTTCGGCGGCGCCACTCATTGGAATGGCACCAGAGCATCGGGGGTAGGGGGCTGGCCTGAGAGAGTGGACAAGTCACCGTCGGTGCCGTCGCAGCGGTGGCCTTCTTGAAACCCAAGCGACGGGGGGCTCCTATGTTCTACTTTTCCTCGTGATCAATAAGGTCATAAAAAATCACTCCCTCCATAAAAGAAATATAAATGCTATTATATTTTTTTACAAAGGGTCTATTTAGCATAGTCATAGAATTTTCTACGTGTGTTTATGCAATCGAATGCAACGCATTTGTTAACCCTAGTGAAGCTTGCATTTCATGTGTGAATCAGTCATCAATACATCGAAAGAAGCATCAATAGTGGTTCCAGGATTCTCCTGCATTGACAAGAAGCATTAGCCACAGGTCGCCGCGGGTGCAAAAAAATTAGGGGGAAATTATAATACGCGAGTAATTCTCATGCGGTGTTGTATGGATCACTGTAAAACTTTACTCTCCTCTTAATTAATATATGAGGCAAATCTTCTGCCTCCGTTTCAAAAAGAAAAAGAAAAGAAGCATTAGCCATAGGGGAGAGCCATACAGGGGAGGATCTCGAATGTTAGTGCAAATCCTTATATCCAAACCCTAACCCTCACCGAAACCAGTGGACTCAGAATACATACCCACAAATTCATATCCATGATGATGTAGGTCAGTTCCTCCTCCTCGTTGCGGTCCTCCAGATCTCTTCATGAAGCTAATACTGCCCGGTCATTACCACTGCGCAACCTCCAACTCGCCACGTGGCTTCCTTTTGGGGGGCTTCCGACCGGCTCGGTCGGACCGGCCATTACCACGTCAAAACAAGCTCAATTTTTGGCTCAGTGTTTTTTTCGCCATTGTCAGAATTCAATGTGGTGCAGTGTGCCACGAATCATAAGGCCATGTTTGGATTGTCGTTTCCTCAGCAAATACACTTGTATAGGAAATACAGACCTCCGTCGGTCGTTTACATTCCAGCCGGAATCCTTCGCAGTTTGATAGGTTACACCTGTAAATTAAATACACTTGTATTGGAATACCCATGCCAAGCGCAGCCTAAAGTGATGATTTTCTGCTAATCGTGACACCGAATACGGTGAATTTAACTTGGCTTCCACCTCATTATCACCACCCTACTTGAATCGTCCCAACTGATGATGTGTTTGCTCTGTAATCTATGTTTGCCAGTCTCTTGAGGTACTATCACGGAATGAGTGATATAGGCCAGGTCACGTGTGTGCTGGGGAACTTGAGTAATGCTAGTACCAGGTAGCTGGCCTGGCGGCGTCCGACGAGCATGGCAGCGTCATACGAGCGTGTCGGCGTTGTCGAAGGAGCTGGACGACGGCACGAGGCTGAGGTGGTGCTCGCGGCAACATCGGGGAAGAAGCTGCAGTGGCCCGATGGCGAGGCGATGGTGATGGCAACGTGCTGCGTGGGAGGTATGTGGATGCGAACTGTTGGCGAGGGCATCGGAACTGGGCGATAGTGACTGGGTGGGTCGGAGGCTCGTTGTTGATTGGGGAGGAAGAAAATTGCCTATGTGCCACTGACTAACGGGCCAGGGGAGGAGTAGGCTGGCGTCGCACCGTCCGTCTCGTGTTCGCACCGACACAAATGAGGCTCGAATTTGGACCGGGAATAGAACGGTTGGCGGGCGAAAAACGAACGCACGTCCGTTTTGATCGGCACGTTGTGTCGATTTTTTTGTTCGTTTTAACGCAAATGAACACGCGCGGGTGAAATGGATCGACGCTTTGGAATTGCTCTTACTACTCCAATGCAATGATGGCATGCATATGCATTTGCTTCTCAAGGACAGGCAGACGGGTCACCAACATTACACTGATTCTTCTACTCCACGTGTATCCCTTGCACCTCATTATCACCACCCTACTTGAATCATCCCAACTGATGATGGGTTTGCTCTGTAATCTATGTTTGTCAGTCTCTTGAGGTACTATCACGGAATGAGTGATATAGGCCAGGTCACGTGTGTGCTGGGGAACTTGAGTAATGCTAGTACCACTGGATGTCTGAATCGACGAGTACCGATTCGATCGAGTATTTTATTCTTGTCTGATCCTACTCTAGTGCCAGATTCAGACGGACATTTGCAACTCCAGGACCAGCTTAGAGCATCTAAGCCAATCTTTAATGTAGTACACTTTGCATAAATAATCAGCCGGTGCAGATCTCCATGCACTAAGCACATTCCTCCATTTTGTACCTACATTACGGGTCTCATTGTCAAGGGAAAGTACTCCCTCTGATTTTTTTAGTCCGCGTATGATTTTTCTCTAAAGTTAAAGTGTCTTTATTTTGATTAAATTTATAAAAAAGGTATCAATATTCACGATATCAAATCTATGTCATTAGATTTTTTATGTAATATAGTTTCATACAATATATATTTGATATTATAGATGTTGATATTTTTTAATATAAATTTGATCAAACTTTGTAAAATATGACTTGACACAAATTTTATACACGAAGTAAAAAGAAACAAAGATGTAGGATCAAAGGGATATCTTAAGACAGATAGTCTGAAAGGTCAAAAGTATATATGTCATTTGCCGGCTCAAGTTGGAGCTGCTTTCTTTGTATAAACACCATTAGCTCCCCTGCAAAAAAAGAAAGAAGAAAAAAAAAACACCATTAGCTAGCAGCACATGTGACGCTTTGACAGCATTAGCTGATGGTCATGCACTTCAACAGTACGGGCGTGTTTGGTTACATTGCCAATCGAGTCTGGCTCTAGTGAGCCGGTTTGAGGGGATGCAGGCAAAAAGATTCCAGATGCACATAGTTTGGTTGCCTGCATGTACCTTAGTTGTATGGGACAATCATTTTTGACCCGGCGTTTGGTTGCCCGCATTGCATTAGACGCACATATGACATGGTGTTTGGTTGCAACCTTCGTAAGATGTTGTCATCACTTCTAACTAGTGGTGAGCTTACCACACACAATCTGAAACATGTAGTGCCAGCTAGGTAAACAAATGATAGTTCATCCTAACTATTATCAAATGACAGAACAAATTATTAAGAGCCATTGGCTAAATAGGGGATAGTTCATCGGTGTTGCTGCTACCAGATCTTCCTCTTCTTCTGCTTCTGTTTCTGCTTCTGCTGCTTCTTCTTCTTCCTCTTCTTCAAATCCTGCACTGACCTCTGTTAAGCCACATTGCCTTTGTCCACTCCAACCTTTTGTTCTTCCAAGAGTCATTGTCAAATGCCTCTAGACCATGGCCGGAGCTAACAACATCGTCAGGCTCGACCTCTTCCTTCTCGGGCACGTGTTCATCAAAGCCTCACTGGAGGATCTAGTTATGCAGAATGCAACAAGCAAGAACAAGTTTAACCTGAGTGGAGTATGGGTGGAATGACTTCTGATCCAAGATCTTAAACCTATTCTTCAGAGCTCCAAATTTACTCTAAGGCTGGAGTGTCTGAAATTAAACAGCTCCTGTGCAGTCCTATGATAGTTCCTACCAGAGAACTCGTTGAGATGGTATCTAGTTTTCCTGAAGGGTGGAAGAACACCCGATCGACATGCATAGAGAGCATCTCCAAGGTAGAACTTGCTATCGGGGATGTTGATGCCATCAGGTCGACTCATGCTGTCATTGAGAATGTTAGCATCATGCGCTGACCCCTCCCAGCCAGTCAACACATATGTGAACTTCAGATCAAAGTCAACAGCAGCAAGCACATTCTGGCTTGTGTAGTGCTTCCTCCCCTGTATGCTGCAGACTGTGACCTAGGAACTCTGGCAGTGACATGAGTACCATCTATTGCCCCAATGCAATCCTGAAAATGGCATCACAAGCCTGTGTTAGTGCTCAACTTGAACAATACAAGCATATCAAGCCATGAAAAGTGTATATTGTCAATGCTCACCCTTGAAGTATGGATACCATCTTGGGCTTCCGCGAATCTTGGGTGGAGTCCGACCAGATGGTCTCCTGATCATCTTTCCTCTAAGCTCCCCAACAACAAAAAGCACCTGCTTGAAGTACCTAGAGATGGTCTCCATTGATCTCCTGAATGTGTTGTGAATGACCCTGAACCTCTGGTTATGGCCAACAACATGAAGGAACATGGCCACTTGCTCTTCCACATAGGTGTTGATGTTATCTTGTAGCATCCCTTGCTCCTGAAGGTCTCGACAAGCCTAGCAAATGGTGCTCTTTTCATTCAAAGCATCCACAGAACCTCGACGTCATTGCAGTTGTAGATGTAGTTTAGATTTCGGATCCTCTCCTGATCCCGGATAAACATTGGACCATAGCGGATCAAAGGTCTCCCAACACGACGAACAGCTCTCTGGTGCATGAACATGACCCATGTCTGAATCACACTTATCAGTGCTGCTACCTGAATTATCAGCCTCATCCGTGCGTCCATAACCTAGTCGACATCAACGGTTCGTTCAGTGGGAAATCGATCCTACACCTTGCCTAACGGCCTAACCACTGACCTAACAAAGAGGGGAGGGGTGTTGCTTACCGGAGACGAGGATGGCATAGGGGGAGCCATGGCCAACAGCAAGGGGAGCACCAGATCCACCGCAAACGCCGCCGCCTTTTCTGCTACCGCGGCCGCCTCTAGCGCAGATCTGAAATCGCAGCCGCCGCCGGTGGTGAGGCAGTACGGAAGAAAGTGGCTATGGGTGAGCGATAGAAAAGGGTGAGGCTAGATTTGGCGCCGGGACGGCGCGCCAGATTTCCCATCTCCTGCCATCCCCTCTCGCCCTCGCGTCGCACCGTCCATGCGACCTCACGCCACACTTAGCCTGGCTCGCGAGAAACTGCCGATCCGAGCGTTTCCAGCGAGCCAGGCTCTGGGCTGCTTTGAGAAACGTATGATGCAGGGCCAACAGTGAAACCATGCAACCAAACATGCCTCTTCCTTCCCGCACGGATCTGATTGAACTCGATGCGGGCAACCAAACACGTCCTACGTTTCTTGTTTGGAGCTGGCTCGTCATGTGAAGTGCATGCTTGCATTGGCTGGCCCAGCTCTAGCTCCAAACAAGAAAAGAGCTGCATCTATTCTAGCCACACACTCAGAGGTGCTCATGGTGGCACAGTCGAGCAACAAGCTTCACTTGGCTGCAGTGCAGTCCAATTTAGGATGGATGCATCCAACCAGTATGTACTATACTATATACTGTGTCTTAGAGCATCTATAATTAAAACTTGCAAATCCGATCATCAAATGTCCAGATACATCCGCGAACATTGATCAATCGAGCCTTAAATTTGCCTTCTCACAATCGAACATCTCAAATATGATATCTCAAATCCATACAAACTCATGTAATTACCACATCGATGCATTACACATATCGTCCGACTATTCCATCACTACTAACAAGACATCGGACTATCAAAATTTAGCATGTTTGGCTATGGTGGACATCATCCACGGCTGTCCTTTCCGTTCCCGGAGCCCTTGTCGTCCTTCTTGCGGAAGTACCGATCGAAGATGCAGAACGGATCGAGTCGAATCTGCTCGTCGCCGGAGCTGTACTCGCCGTCGCTGACGTCCTTCTCCATCTTTGGTGACAGTCCGGCCATTTCACGGACCACCTGATTCTGCTCTCGAGCAAGGGCGCGCGTGTTCCTCTGTTGCCATTTCTTCATAATACGGGCGCGGATGGCTTCCTCCTCTGCGGCCGCCCGCGCCATCGCATCAGCCGCCTCCGCCGCCACCATTTCCTCCGTGATACGGGCCTCGGCGGCCCTTATCCTCTCCTTCCCACGGCGAGCAGCTCGTTCACAGTGGGACTCATGGTCTGTCGAACCAGTGATGCGGAGGGAGAGATTTTTCGGCCGCCGGGACCACGATGATGCAACCCCGAAGGACCCGAGCGTCAGTTTAGTTGACGCTATGGGGTCGCGCCGGACAGATCCTGCTGTCGGCTGACGTTGTCCTCGCGGGAGCGGCGGAGTGCAATGCAGATCGCCATTGCCTCCTCCAACCCGTAGGGAATGACACCCTAGTCGACAGATCCAGACTGGTCGGCGTCAAATCCGTTGCCCTCCATGCCGGAGAAAGCCGGAAATCATCGGAGGTGAGCTTGGATGATAGATGAGAGTAAAGGGGAATGAAATGAAGTGGTTAGGGTTTGGTTCGGCAAGCGGATGAGAACGAATATATATGGGGTCAATGCGGGCCAGCCGACGTGGCGGGCGCGCCCAGGCGTACTCGGACTTCCCATATCCGCCTCATATTTGAAATATATATATGAAAGATGTCGGTCAGGTCAGACGTTTAAAGCACGTTTGAGACGACCAACTGGATTGAAATTTTGTGATCGGTAAGTAACCGGACATCTTGTTCGAACGTTTAAGACGGGTACGAGAGCCCGGCTGTAAATGTTATGACCTCGCGTGGACAGTCAAAGACGACGTGTGAAACACTATGCAGAGTACTTGGTTACAAGGAAGTCAATTGCTGGCAAGGAAATTCTACTTGCATACACAGGGCGCCTTTCATAAACTGGTTACAGGAAAATTTTACTTGGTTACAAGGAAGTCAATTGCTGGCAAGGAGAAATTTTACAAGGAAGTCAATTGACCCTGCCCTTTCGTAAAGTCACCAATTCCTTCAAACGTTCATGAAATGAATGAATGCTCGAAGCACAAGAGCTCCAGTAGAACTAGTGATCGTCTCGAGTATTCTATTCTTGTCTGGACCTATCCTAGTGGCAGCTCCTACGGCCAGATTCAGAAGAGAATAATAAAAAAACATAAAACCATCACAATTACAACGTCATTAGCGGTTTACCATCAATTTACGATATATTTTTTCGAAACAAAGAAATAAAATTGATGTGCCTCATCAATTAATTTAGGAGAGAACAGAGTTTGTTAGCCAATCAACAGTTGGATCTGCTTTCTTTCTTTTTTTCTTTTAACATCATTTGCTAGCAGTACCAAAGCTAGCAATGATAGGTTTACACCGTGACCTCGTGAAGCTCCAAAGAGGACAAAGAGAAAGGCTGGATTCACACAGACACAGACAAGATGGTCCATCAACAAACTTCACTTGGCTGCACTACAATAAGCCAAGGATGCATCCAAACAGTGTGTGCTAGCTAGTGACAACAACCACCCACTGCATGTCTGTTAAGGCTTGCATACATAGATTTGCACCTGACCTGTCCAGCCAGGAAGACATGTGAAGTACTATGTGCTTGGTTTATAAGAAAATGAAGTACTATGTGCTTGGTTTAGAATGAAAGGTTTCTCCGATAAATGGTGCCAGTGGATCCAAAATTTTGTAACTGGAGGTAGTGTGGCCATCAAAGTCAATGATGAAGTAGGTCATTACTTTCAGACAAAAAAAGGATTACGACAGGTTGACTCCATATCCCCAATGTTATTTAACATTGTCGCTGACATGTTGGCTATTCTAATTGAGCGCGCCAAGCAGGACGGCCAGATTGCAGGAGTAGTGTCACACCTTGTGGATGGTGGCCTCTCTATTCTACAGTATGCCGATGACACAATTCTTTTTATGGAACATGACCTGGACAAGGCTCAAAACCTGAAACTCTTACTTTCAGCGTTTGAACAAATGTCGGGTCTCAAAATCAACTTCCATAAAAACAATTTTTTTTTGCTTTGGAGATGCTGCTGAGGGGGCTGCCGATTATGGTGACCTGTTTGGTTGTGCACATGGCCAATTCCCTATTAAATATCTGGGAATACCGATTCCCTATCGGCGTCACACTATTGCGGTGTGGAAACATGTAGAGGAGCGTTTAGAGAAATGATTGAGCAGCTGGAAAGGCAAGATGCTCTCAGTTGGAGGACGGTTGGTTTTGATTAACTCTGTCCTCACCAATATGGTTCTCTATATGCTTTCTTTTTTCCAACTTCCAAAAAGGGTGATGCAAAGACTGGACTATTTTAGATTCAGATTCTTTTGGCAAGGAGATGGTGAAAAGAAAATACAGCTTGGCCAAATGGAGCATGGTTTGTAGGCCAAATGACCAAGGTGGCCTTGGAATTCATGACCTGAAGGTCAAGAATGTGGCCCTACTTAGTAAATGGTTGTTTAAACTTCTTACTGGGGACGGTGTTTGGCAAACCATGTTGTGCAACAAGTATCTAGACCAAAAGGCAATGGCTCAGGCCTATTGGAAACCTGGCGACTCATACTTTTGGATTGGCCTAATGGCGGCAAAGAAAAATCTCTTTCGCTTTGGGTATTTCCCGATAAAGGACGGGTTGGAAATTCGTTTCTGGGAAGAGATATGGCTAGGCAATTCCAGTCTCCGAGAACAATACCCAACCTTATACGCCATTGCTCGCGATAAAAATAATACTATTGCGCATGTGCTCAGTTCATCCCCGCCGATTATTTCGTTCAGGCGGGTTTTGGTTGACCCCCGACTTTTTTCATGGCATAATCTTTTATCCCGCCTGGATTCGATTAATCTGATACAAGGCCGGGATGTTTTTCGCTGGAACCTTACTACATCGGAGTCTTTCACAATAGACTCTATGTATCATGCGTTAATGCATTCTGAGGTACCAGTGAGTAATAATAAGAAAATTTGGAAGTCGAATATTCCACTAAAAGTTAAAATATTCATGTGATATCTTCGGAGGAGAGTTGTGCTAACCAAAGACAACCTTGCATGGCGTAACTGGCCCGGAAGTAAGCAGTGTTGCTTTTGTTCTCATGATGAGACAATCAAACACCTTTTTTCCAATGCAAGTTTGCAAGTTCTACATGGTCAGTCATCCAAGTAGCGTCAAATTTATATCTGTCCACAAGTGTTGCCAGTATATTTGGTCACTGGTTGGAGAGTATCCCAGATAGGTTCAAAACGCTATTAAGGGTGGGAGTGTATGCCTTTCTTTGGTTGTTTTGGCTATGTAGAAACGATTTTATTTTTAATGACAAAAAATCTTCTCCTCTACAGGTTATGTTCTGATGTACGCATTTGCTTCATATGTAGTCTACGCTATAACGACTGGAGCTTCAACCGCTGTTCAAGGTGGTGTGTACGCGGTTGGAGCAGGTGGCTACGGAGGTTTTTTCCCAACATGGGTGGCAGCATAATCTTCGGATTGATCCACCTTCATCTTCGACATAGGCATAGTATCTGTCTATACGACTCTATTGTTGCCAAGTTATCTTTTGTGACATTTAATTTGTCAGGCTTTTGGTATTTAGCTGTGTGCATCCTAGTTATGCAAAGGCCGGGTATTACTCATAATGTTTTTGTATCCCCTTGATGCTACATTTTGAGATAATAAAGTGCCATTTATCAAAAAATGAGAAAGCTGCAACATGAGTACGTTTGTACGATCAACTTGCAGTTGATGCCAAGGAAATTTTACTTACGCCGCAAGGCGGTAAAAATGATCTTTTGTGTTTCAAAGAGGGCAAGGCGTGGTTAAACTGAGCTCGAGCTCAAAAAATGAACTTTTGTGTTTCACATATTCAATTCTAGGTTAATTAGCCCCTAAGGACAGGACGTGATTAAACTGAGCTTGAGCACAAAAATATGATCTTTTGAGCACAAAAGTATGATCTTCTGTGTTTTTCAGCTTCAATTCTAGGTTAATTAGCCCTAAGGACAAGACGTGGTTAAACTGAGCTCGAGCTCAGAAAAATGATCTTCTGTGTTTTCTTCAATTCTTGGTTAATTAGCCCTTGACGAAAGGGTGCAGTTAAACTGAGCTCGAGCTCAAAAAATGATCTTCTGTGTTTTCTTCAATTCTTGGTTAATTAGCCCTTGACGAAAGGGTGCAGTTAAACTGAGCTCGAGCTCAAAAAATGGTCTTTTGTGTTTCTCAGATTCAATTCTAGGTTAATTTGTCCCTACGGACAGGACGGAGTTAAACTAAGCTCGAGCTCAAAAGAATGATCTTCCGTGTTTTTCAGATTCAATTCTAGATTAATTTGCCCCAAAGGATAGGACGCAGTTAAAGTGAGCTCAAGCTCAAAAAAATGATCTTCTGTGTTTTTCAGCTTCAATTCTTGATTAATTAGCCCTTGAGGACATAAAACGGTTAAACTAAGCTCGAGCTCAAAAAAATAATCTTATGTAGTTTTCAGCTTCAATTCTAGGTTAATTAGCCCCTAAGAACAGGACACGTATAAACTGAGCTCGAGCTCAAAAATAATGATCTTTTGTGTTTCTTAGATACAATTCTCGATTAATTAGTCCCTAAGGACAGGACGCGGTTCAACTGAGCTCAAGCTCAAAAAAATGATCTTATGTGTTTTTTAGCTTCAATTCTTGATTAATTAGCCCTTGAGGACATAACACGGTTAAACTAAGCTCGATCTGAAAAAAAATCTTATGTAGTTTTCAGCTTCAATTCTAGGTTAGATAGCCCCTAAGGACAGGACGCAGATAAACTGAGCTCGAGGTAAAAAAATGATCTTTTGTGTTTCTTAGATATAATTCTTGATTAATTAGTCCCTAAGGACAGGACGCGGTTCAACTGAGCTCGAGCTCAAAAAAATAATCTTCTGTGTTTCTCAGATTCAATTCGAGGTTAATTAGCCCCTAAGGACGGGACGTTGTTAAACGGAGCTCGAGCTCAAAAAATGATCTTCTCTGTTTCTCGTATTCATTTCTCGGTTAATTAGCCCCTAAGGACAGGACGCGGATAAACTGAGCTCGAGCTCAGAAAAATGATCTTCTATGTTTCTCTGATTTAGTTCTCGGTTAATTAGACCCTAAGGACAGGACACGGATAAACTGAGCTTGGGCTCAAAAAAATGATCTCCTATTTTTTTCCGGATTCAATTCTAGGTTAATTAGCCCCTAAGGACGGGACGCGGTTAAACTGAGCTCGAGCTCAAAAATATGATCTTTCGTGTTTCTTTGATTCAATTCTCGGTTAATTAGTCCCTAAGGACAGGACGCGTTTAAACTTTTCTCTGATTCAATTTTCGGTTAATTAGTCCCTAAGGACAGGACGCGTTTAAACTGAGCTCGAGCTCAAAAAATGATCTGCTGTGTTTGTCGAATTCAGTTCTAGGTTACTTACCCCTTAAGGACAGGACGCGGTTAAACTGAGCTTGAGCTCAAAAAATGTTCTTCTGTGTTTCTCATATTCAAATCTTGGTTAATTAGCCCCTAAGGACAGGACACGGATAAACTAAGCTTGAGCTCAAAAAATGATCTTCTATGTTTCTCGGATTCAATTCTAGGTTAATTAGCCCATAAGGACAGGATGCGGTTAAACTGAGCTCGACCTAAAAAAATGATCTTATGTGTTTCTCATATTCATATATAGGTTAATTTGACTCTAAGGACATGATGCGGTTAAACTGAGCTCGAGGTAAAAAATGATCTTCTGTATTTCTTAGATATAATTCTTGATTAATTAGTCCCTAAGGACAAGACGCGGTTCAACTGAGCTCGAGCTCAAAAAAATAATCTTCTGTGTTTCTCAGATTCAATTCGAGGTTAATTAGCCCCTAAGGACGGGGCGTTGTTAAACGGAGCTCGAGCTCAAAAAATGATCTTCTCTGTTTCTCGTATTCATTTCTCGGTTAATTAGCCCCTAAGGACAGGATGCGGATAAACTAAGCTCGAGCTCAAAAAAACGATCTTTTGTGTTTCTCGGATTCAGTTCTTGGTTAATTAGCCCCTAAGGACAGGACACGGATAACCTGAGCTTGGGCTCAAAAAAATGATCTCCTGTGTTTCCCGGATTCAATTCTAGGCTAATTGGCCCCTAAGGACGGGACGCTGTTAAACTGAGCTCGAGCTCAAAAATATGATCTTCCGTGTTTCTCGGATTCACTTCTCGGTTAATTAGCCCCTAAGGACAGGACGCGTTTAAACTGAGCTCGAGCTCAAAAAATGATCTAATGTGTTTGTCGGATTTAGTTCTAGGTGACTTGGCCCTGAAGGGCAGGACGCGGTTAAACTGAGCTCGAGCTCAAAAAATGTTCTTATGTGTTTCTCATATTCAAATCTCGGTTAATTAGCCCCTAAGGATAGGACGCGGATAAACCGAGCTTGAGCTCAAAAAATTATCTTCTATGTTTCTCGGATTCAATTCTAGGTTAATTAGCCCATAAGGACAGGACGCGGTTAAACTGAACTCGAGCTCAAAAATGATCTTATGTGTTTGTCATATTCATATATAGGTTAATTTGCCTCTAAGGACATGACGCAGTTAAACTGAGCTCAAGCTCAAAAAAATGATCTTTTGTGTTTCTCATATTCATATATTGGTTAATTTCCCGCTAAGGACAGGAGGCGGTTAAACTGAGCTCGAGCTCAAAATAATGATCTTCTGTGTTTCCCAGCTTCAATTATAGGTTAATTAGCCCCTAAGGACACGACGCGGTTAAATTGAGCTCGAGCTCAATAAAATGATCTTCTGTGTTTCTCAGATTTAATTATAGGTTAATCTGCCCCTAAGGACAGGACGCGGTTGAACTGAGCTGAAGCTCGAAAAATGATCTTTTTTGTTTCTCAGCTTCAATTATAGGTTAATTCACACCTAAGCAATACAGGACGCGGTTAAACTGAGCTCGAGCTTAAAAATGATCTTGTCTCTTTTTCAACTTCAATTCTTGGTTAATTAGCCCCTAATTTTTTCTTTTTAAATAATACCAAGGAACTGGAAAAACAGTTCGGAAAAGTAGAAAAGCTAAGGTTACAGAAAAACTTATCTGTCCACAAAGGGAAAGGCGTCGGCACGGAGTCACGTCAGCTCTGGACCAGACGTGGTAAGAGCGAATGATCTTTTTCTTGATTTCCATCGCAAGAAGATCGAGTTGTAAAAGTCTAAAAACGGGGAGCAAAGGAAGAGGCAGGATGAACTGACTCTTCCCTTCCCTGCTTTGCTATGTTACTCCTTTTACAGATGGTTGGTCACCACTCTTAGGCTTTTTGTTCCCTTCTTGTGGCCAACAAAAAGTAACCCACCCAATGGTATTTAACATCCATAAAAAATTCCAAATAAAATGTTTCCCAAACAGAAATATCACAAGTACCGCCGTGCCCTGGGCCGTCAGAACGACGCGGCTCTAGCGAGAAGTGAGAGAGAGACCCAAACAAGAAAGCCACCACTACCATTGCCGAACATGCTCCACTCCTGATCAATCTACCGTATTAGCAGCAGTGTATATGCAGGTGCTCTACAGAGCAATGTATGTATATACAGTGCGTGTTAGCAGTATGAGGTGCATATTAATTAGCGTTGGCAAACATGACAAATGTTGGATCTGTTATTATGGTAATATAAGAGCGCTTTTAACATTACATACATGCTTTGTTACTCCTTGTGTCCCGTGATATAAGAGCACTTTTAACATTACACTAGTGTTAAAAACAAGACACGGATTGTTGGCATATGCTCCCTAATAAACAGTAAAATCAAAATAAATAGTAAATAAAATTTAATTTTTTTTATAGATGTTCATATTAGTTTAGCAAGTGTGCTTGCCAATTTTCATGCCATATGATAGCGGTGCTTTGATTCCTCTTGCATGTGAGAAATCAATATCATGTTAGAATTAATTAGACCCATGTTGAGCTAAATTCTACTCCTTCCGTCTCAAAATAGGTGACTCAACTTTGTACTAACTCTAGTACAAAGTTAGTACAAAGTCAAGTCACTTATTTTGGGACAAGGATACAATTCTAGACCCATGTTGAGCTAAATTCTACAATGTGTCAGATTTGGCTTTTGGCAACACTTTGGATGCTCTTACAATGCCAAATCTACATCAATTGACCTCGTATATTTTTGCTATAAACTTTATCAAACCTAAACAAGTTTGACTTAAGATTTCTAGGTTATGTATAGACCAAAAGAGGGGGTAACATTATTTGACACGGCTAGTAGTATCCCAACTTTCAAATGTATTCTCTCTTACTGTGATTTTAACAAACAAAATAAAGTACACAAAATTCATTGGCAAAGCACATAGTTGAACAGCCTGAATTAAAACATCCTACATTTTGCATCAGAAGGGATATTTGTTGTTGGTGCACCCCGTGATGGTACCAGTGATGCAAACCAAAAAAACCAAGCGGTTTCTTTTTCTTTGAGGTGGAACACAAATAATTGCGACCACCCGGTTCCGACCAATGAAGGTGCTAGCAACAGTGCGAAACCTCAAGCCGCGACTGAGTTACCAGTTCTACCATGTTACAACGATTACATTACAGGGAGAGGTATTGCTATTACATACATCCTCAACCCAACAAATTAGCACTCTTGCTATCAAAGCAAAACCAGGCTAGGCACCCTTTACCTACCTACCTACCTAATCTAGATACAGAGACAGGCACTTGAAGTTAAAATTAAGCAGCATCTAGCCCTTGTTTTTTTTCCTGTGTGAAACATCATGTGAATTGCTTACTAGCTATCACCTCTCTAAGCTACTAGCTTACATCTCCCTTGTCTGTTAGCTGAGAAGAGAGATGCCGATCGGCGTAGTGGAGGAGTCTCCTCAGCCTCAGAACCATATCACAGTGGAAGGGGAGGGCGCTGCGCCTTTCCATGAAGACCGGGCTCACCGTCATCCACGAAAGGGAGTGGAGCTCCGCAGCCACCGCTTCCAACACATTGTGCATGTCTGTTTCGTAATCACGGGCTACCGAAATTTCATGCCTTGCAGCCTGCTTGCTCCCTCTGCTCATCTTGTCTTGGACAGTGGTGCCTCCGTAGTAATCGACAATGCTAACAGAGAGAACCGAGTGCCTGCTGTCCTCCTTGGCGAGCTTCTTTCTTACTGGCGGGACGGCTTTGGAGACGATGTAACCCATTGCCAAGGGAGTCGCTGTCCCTTTGCTGTGCAATAGGTGGGCAAGTGGTGGGGATTCCGATGTAAGGCACGTCGGAAGCTGTAACGTCGCAGGGGAAAGATATCGCATGCTTGGTGATGGAACCAGAAGATACGATGATGCAGACATTGACCCGATGGACTTGACTGGGGCAAACCCGTCTAAGTAACTAGTAGAAGACCCGGTGCTGCTGCTTTGATTCCCTTCACCTGTAAGAGAAGAGACGGGAAAAGGAACATTAGTAAATAATATGACACTATGGATTTCCTTGAAAGCATGATGATCCTTTACTTGACTGGCACACTTAGCACGATCAAGATTCAAAACAAATAATCATATAATGTATTTGTATCCTTTAGTGATGATCATTTACTTTAAAAATCTCCACGTTAAATAAAGTAAGTTGTAGGTGGAGATAATAAAATACAGTAACATACACAGACAGACAGACAGTAATTACCAGAAGTAGGTCTGGTCGCCGGCAGATCCGCTTGGCATGCAAGATGCAATGAGCTATCTTGCGAAACTGCAACTAAACTGATGCTACGAACCAAGTGCAATGAACCCCTTGAACTGTCCATTCCAGTTTGTTCCACTAGGATCTGCTTCTTGCTGCCTGCCTGACCTTTCGCGAAGCTAGATTTTGAATGGGGGCTGTATAACGTACTTGGTGAGGAAGGCATGTTTCTGTCCTGGATTAAGCCCATATCTTGTTGCTGGAGCGTTGGTCCATTAGAATTTGATGGCGGAATACCATCAGGTATAGATCGCCGTAGCTGCACAGGCCACTTCTTTACCTCGCTACCACCAAAAGAGTATATTGCCTTTTGCCATTCTGCATAAACAATACGTAGACATTACAAACACATACCAGATAAGAACACATTATGGCCTATCAAATGAAAAAGTACAGAGTTAATGATCAAATTGATTAGTACCCTGGATTTCAAGTTCAAGGAAACCTCCAATACGGGTTATTACTACATCTCTTGATCTCGTATTGCTAGCCTCTGGCGAAGACGACATTATTTGACAACCCTGCTGCAGAATTTGAATGAATAGGCTTTGGAGAACTGTAGTGTCTTGGCGGCTACTAATACCACCAAAAGGAAATATTAAGCTGTCTAATAACTCTCCCCTAGAATCTGTCCAGATGCATACTAACCATCGCCAGTCCTCCGTCCAGCCATAACAGCAATGAAGACTCGTACCACTGTCATTCTCAGACCCTTCAAGTAGCGGGCTTGCTCCACTATCAGTGCCACCTGAAATTGAGCTGTAAACCCTGCTGCTACTTGCATCAGCTCCAAATCTTGAAGATTCCATTATATCATTGTAATCAACAGCCCCAGGCTCTGCCAGAATGAAAAGCGGCTCAAAGGCATACTTCCTGTCATCCTGAGCGCATAATTCTGGGATTTTGCTTGGATCAGGCAGTCCTACAGCACGGCCAGGTTGCCATGAGTTGTCCCATGATACTGACCTCATGGATGCATCAAACTCTGTTTCTCTAGAGAGAGTTTGTCCAGACATCCGAGGAGCTAGACATTCTTTCCAAAGGGTAGGACCAGGAGATGCAGTATGCATCATCGAGGACTGAGGCCTACTCATATAAGTAGGTGACTGGAGCATGTCACTCGTGGAAACAAACCGTGGGATCCGTCGAGCCTTATTGTACACAGTGAAAGCTATGTCCTTGAAAGCAGCAAGCTCATTTGGTTTATGGAGTCTCAGTAAAGTTTCAACAGTAACAATCTGCAAGACAAGCTTCGGTATACTGAATCCAGAGAGCATTACAACATTGGATGCTGATGCTTCATCAGCAGAAGCACTGCTGTTTAGAGCTTTGGCGACCTGAGTATATAGGAATGATTTCCTTTCTCTCTCTGACGATAAGATAGACCCAAGGGCAACAGAACTTTCTACCAGTGTCTGTAGGACTGCAGATGGTTCAGGAAATGGGCAGACCACATAAACTACCTGCATACATAATGGACCATGGGTGTTAAAAGAGATTGGCATTGCGATTTTGGGGAAAATGCCAACTTAAAGTTTATTTTTGTCGCACAGCACTCCTCCATGCAAAAAAAAGGGCATGTGATCCTTTTTTTTTGTAAATACAAGTGAATAGAAATGAACTGTTGGATCATTTCTACATCCAAAAACTTAAAAATTGAGTTAAGAGAATTGGCAATGTATATATGTAAAGTGCACTGCAATGGTGGCATTTATTAGTAACAGGTGCAGAATAATAATGGCATCCTACAAAAGTTGTCATAAATAAAGCAAATAATGGTATATCCCATGACAAGAGACTCGGTTGGATCAAGAAAATAGGAGAGCTGTATTTGGACAGAATGGGAATGACAGAAGCAACATTCTACAAAGTAACCAATCATATGCTCCCTCTGTATCTTAATGTAAGACATTTTTGGACACTGTCATAGACACTAAAAATGTCTTATAAAAAAGTTACAGAGGTAGTACAAAACAACAATGATGAGTAAATTATAATATCTGATTAAATAAACATCCTACAATAAGTTGACTACTAATATGTATTTCTCGTTTGTCAATTCCTTTTGTACAAGTATGCATAACAATATTTATTTAAGTGGGCTCCTCTGTTGGTTCTCATAAAAAAGAAGAGGAAAAATAAATACTGATCAGAGAAGATCAAATAACGAGAAGAACACATGAATATAAACCATGCAGAGTATCAGCACTGAACAATGCAAGAAGTGAGACATGCGGCTATTGTTTTGTAAGTCCCTTGGATCAAAGAAGTGGAGAAGGAAGAAAAGGTAAAAGGCCTTACAGTGCAAGGTATGTTACTGCTCTCTTTCTGATTTGTTGAAATGTTTAAATTTAGCTTTATATCCTTAATTATCCTTGCCAGAGATGATAAAAAACTTTCCACACTCCAACTTTTTGAAAGAGCCTGAAAGTATTCAGTTACTGAACTGATAGAAACTGAGTGGCTGCCACTAGACTTCAATTGACCAGGGCACTCAACAAGAACAAGTCCTGAAGGCAGATATTTTCCAGGAGATTGTTCTATTTGACCCCCACTGTGTTGTGGCGAATGAGTACCCAGTTTGCAAACTTCATAAACTATAAGAATGCAAAATAGATAAAAGTTAGGAACAAACTCTGAAACAAAATGAAGTAGAATAATTATATGGAGATTATGAGATTGCTAAACTATGACTAGTTGACAAGTCACCGCAGTAATGACAAAACATTGTTATATTATTTCGGTTGTTTATATATCTATTACAATGTTGTGATCTAACAGAACGAAATCAATTATATTGCATCCATGAAGCCATATAATTTGTTAAAGTTTTATCTTAAAAGCATAATGACTGGCTGTAAATATTGCCTCTGAACGAAATGTATAGCTTGCACAAATAGTAAATACAAAGGTAGGATAGGTGGCATTAGGCCTAAAACTCTACATGTCTCATTGTCATACAGCCAACACAGTGAACCAATGATGTTCATTGGATTCATAGACACTACAGGAATAAGTGTAGAAAATAATCAATAGCTATCAAGATTTTAAGTTTATGAACTCGAGTCCTACTCCCTCTATCTCAGTTTACAAGTCCGGCACGTGTATCCAGATCATCAATTTGACCATCTTAATGAGATGCATATCTATACCTAATATTAAAGGGAGGATTGTTTCTCCAATTTTTTTCGCCAAAAAGGTTTTTTTGCCCTCCTTCGTATGTCTAGCTCAGCCATCGAACCAGTTTTGCCGCGCAAACGGGCCGGCCCAATTTGCGAGCTTCTAACGAAATACGAAAAATAAAATAGCAAAAGCAGGAATTGAACTCCCGACCTCACGTTGGATAGTAGCGAGGCTAGCCACCTGAGCTAGCAACTCCGGATGGCTAAGAAACAGCACTAAATTTCAAGTCCAGGGACAACGACAGATCTGTTTTTCAACATTGTTTAAAGAAAATGTGAACAAAACTTATTCAAAAGTTCAAACAAATGTTTAAAAGTCGTGATTTTATTTTTCTAATTCTAATAATATCATAAACAGTTTTTTCCAGAAAATATATAAAAAATAAAAAATGTGAACACTTTTTAAAATTGTGAAAAAATAACAAATTCTGAATAATTGTTTTTAACTGTAGACAATTTTTTAAAAATAAATTTAAAATACACATTGAGTATTTTCTTAGTATACGGTGAACAATATTCAAGTACACACTGAATTTTTTATATATGATGAAGTTTTCGTAAATGCATGCTGAACAAATTTACTATACAAGATGAACATTTTTCTGTACACAATGAACATTTTTAGGAATGTGGAGTTTTGAATTTATTTTGAACGTGCTCTTTTTAAAACATGAACAAGTTTTAAATTCATGAACACAATTTTGAATATCAAACATTTTTAATATTTAAACCTTTATGAAATTATGAACATTAAAAAAATCAATTAACGAAAATACATTTTTTTATTGTTTTTTTCCTTCCCCGTTTTCAAGGTCATATATAGTGTATCCCCTCGTTGCAACGCATGGGCATATTTGCTAGGCAATAGTTCTGTGACCGGTGTGAGTGTGGTGGTCGAGATCATCATCTTGGAATTGACTACGTTCGGACGCATTGCGATCAGGTGGACACTGTAACCATGGTTGATGAAGGCGGGGAGGAGCATAAACCATAACACTGATGAGACGCTATGTTCAAATAGATAATGACGCTATATTCAAATAGATAACGTGGAACTGTGAAGGGTTCTTGAATCATGCTTATTGTGCTAGGAGTATGCGATTTTTACTCCCGTTGCAACGCACGGGCATATTTCCTAGTATTACAAAAAATATATCATTAGAAACTTTAGATGTTCTATTTTCTAATGATATAATTTTTATGTTAAACAATATATTTTACATAGGTCAAATTGACGACCTAGGTACACGTGCATGCCTTCTAAACTGTGACGGAGGTAGTACCTTACTGATCAACATTAATTACCGCTAATTAGCACTGATCATTGCTAGCTATAGAAAAGAAGCAACGTTATAGACACTTACTTGTTCCAAGCTGCATGAAAAAATCAGTGGCTGCAGAAGTAAGCATATCAATATCGGGGCACAGTGCATAGTAAGTAACCTGAAAGAGCGAACAAATGAGAAATTTATGAATCCCGAAACTGTAAAGCTCTTTCCAGAGTAACCAAAACAAAGAAACACGTAGTAATCTAGATTCTAGAATGGCTACAGAACTTAGGGCCAATTTGCAGTTGTGTTGTGTTGTGCTATTTCCTGATATGGAATACTTAAAGGGCAGACCGGTGCACGTAGCTCTCGCTTGCACAGGGTCCGGCCACTTTGGATCTTTTATACACAGCCTTTCCCGGCATTTCTGCAAGAAGCTGTTTCCAGAATTTGAACCTGTGACCTCATGGTCACAAGGCAACAGTTTGACCTCATGATATGGAATACTTGCATTACAAAAAATATTTACCAATTTTATTAACATTTTGCTTTTATGGATCCAGAACGACACTACAGATATGCTTTCAGGCAGTTGATATATCAAAAGGTAATAAAAGTATATAGTGGGCTATAAGCCACCAGTGCCAGACTATGCCTTACAGGCTTGGCCGAAGCATAAGGTTCCAAAGGAGCCTTCTCCCACAACTTGAGGCAATTAGCAGAAGTCTTTAACCAATCATCCTGATAACTGCAATTTCAGTACTTACATCAGTAACTCGTGCAGACAATTAAATGTTAGTTCATTTAATAAATATTTTCAGGGAAACAAGTTTGCTACCCAACAAGAAGAGATGGCGAAGGGAGGACAGCAATGGTTGGTCTAACACGGTGATATCCTTTGTGATGCTCCTCTGAAGTGCCTGCATTGATACTCGATCTCTAGATGAATCATGGCTTGCTCCTTCTCGCAATATTATACTTGTAACATAATACAGAAGTTGAAGACAAGTCGAGAGATATGGTAGCAGTAATACCTCGATCACTGCTAGACTGGGGTGGGCTCATTGCATCTCCACCAATGGGTATAGAATTTGAAGTCTCTCGAATATCACCAGTAGTATAATTGAAAGAGTATGCGTCTCCCATGGCAGCAGATTCTGCTATATTACTTCGACCCCTGCACCAATCAATTACTGATAATGGGCCATCCATGTTTGCAAACGCTGTTTTAAGAGCTGATTTTATATCCGACTGCAACAAGCCAATCATGGATGATTCTGAAACCTGTATCCAGAAAAGGACATGGAGAAATGATGCATGGATAAGTAGAAATGGCAAGAAAAACAGAGCACTGGATTTTTACCTCTGCAGAAAGTGGATCAACTAAATCAACACCAGCGCAATCCTTGGAATGACATGTTCCTAATAGTCCACCACAGCCAGCATGAACCATAGAAGGATCACAAGAAAATCCGCGTCTCCTCTGCTCATCCAAGGAAAGCCAGAAAAAAGAACCATCTCCATCACCCATATCAAGTGCGATATCAACAAATGAAGTAGATTGCTGAACTAGCAGAGCCATGGCACTGAGGAGTTCCATAGTAGGTTGTCTTTGTACAGATGGGCTTGTGCCAGTAAATGTATTAGCAGACAAAGAATCAAGGGGTTTTGCCCCTTTAGGTACCACAACAGACCTCCAAACTCCCACGTTTTCCAATCGGGACCTATCATACATTTCATGGTCAACGTCACTAGACAACCTAGCTGGTATACTTTCTTTCCTTTTCATGTCATATTTGGGGACAAGATCCGAGTTACTACTGCTCTCTGTCTTCATAGCACTGGACAAGGCACTTTCTAACTCAGCAGATGCTTTGGTTCTCAGAGACACTAATGTATGCCTTATTCTGCACATGGCAGCCTGAAATGTGATGCATTCAATTTCAGTTGCAAGCGCAGTCTTCATAGATAGGAGGAAATACCCAACATTAAGCATGTTATCAGTCTTCTTTTGCAAAGTCAGAGAAGAGCTAAATGAAGTTTCACCAGAAACAGGTCTTGATGTTTCTCCCTTGCATGATTGTTCGTCTGCATTGTTTAAGCTCTTTTCACTCTCATTTTTCCTACCTTGCACAAGTGTGTATAAGCTCGATCGACCAACATCACGTGAAAGATTAGCTGGTGTTAGTTTATCAGACTTCTCAGACTTGTCTCCTGCAGACTCAACTTTAGAACTTTGTGTAACATCATATGAATAAACTCTTGAGCTAAAACCGCAGCTCCCTCTTTTTTTCGATACGGGCAAGTAGGGATTTGTAAATAGTGTTGCCGGCGTCTCGCAACTGGAAATTTCAACAGCTGCATATTCTGGTGCAAATGTGAGTGTAGCTTCAGCTCTGGTGAGAAAATCAGCTCTACTAGATGATAATACTAAGGACTGGGACCCTGCAGGTGATGCAGTTTCTTTGAGAGGCTCCTGAACTTTAGAAGCAACATCCTGAATAGGTGACATCGTTTGGTGGTTAAATGCCTCCATAGATGTGAAACCAACAGGAGAAAATCTCTGTTCAGGTATATCCATAGCTATGGATGGACTATCTATGAATGCCATGTTTCCATATTCCGAAGCAGGGGTTACTAAACCATGTGATTCAGTGGTACCTGGAGGCTACATAAAATGGAACATCAGGATTATAGATAGCAGGTAAGTCAGGAAGAAAGTGATCCTAGAACACAAATATCATCGTCATACAGTATTCTACTTGCATGTCCAGAAAAGGTAGTATGTTATTTACATTTAAAGAAGGGTTCTCATTGTGCTCATTGTTTAGATCCAACAAGCAGAGAGTTCCACATTTCATCGCTAGTAGACAGGGTAGAAGGATAAAAAGGACAAGTTGTACAGTAGGAGAAAATTCTTTCACAAGCTCTTGGTGATATCATAAGCAACATGTTCGAACGCATGAAAAAAGTGAGTAGGTCAATAAATGGTCCTTGATTACAATCTAAAAACTCAACAAAGCAGCAGTGAAGTAATTGGCTACAATCTAGAAACTTAACAAGCAGCGGCAACGATAGCAACTTTTTGATAAAAAATGCACAGCATTGCAGGAGCACGAAATGCAACTAAGTCAATACAGTATATTAAGTTGCAGAATACAACTAGTGATGTATTTAACGGAATTAAATATTTCAGAACTACTACAGATTACTAACATAATCATATTATCGCTTTCATATGCATAATGAGTTCATCATTATCACAGAGCTTCACATACAAGACCAAGCATAGTCACTCTAAATGTTGTAACCTTGCTTCATCTACAAATAACTACTACGAGGATGATAGGGTACCTACCTCACCAAAATCTAACTCATCCTCTTGAAAGAAGTCACTAAAATCTCCAAACTCCGAGAGAAGTATATTGATGTCCATCACAACCCCCTCTTCACCCCAGCCCCAAGAACATCCCCCCTGACCATTTGTACCTTGCATGTTTTCCCTAACTTCTTTGCCAGCATGAGAAGAAACTTCCGTTATTTCAGAACGAGAGCGCTTGGATACCTAATTGAACGAATACAAAGCATCAAGACTTCTTCAGCACAATGTTGACGTAGAATGGTACAGCAATAGTGTGATTGTGCAGTAATGATATCAAGCATTAACATAGCAAAATGAGTTAATAACACAAACAGCATAACATGTGTATATGGAGATTATTCACCAGAATAGAACTTCATGCATGTAATGTGGCAAGAAAATTTGGTTTTGTGATATTTTAGCATCAACAGATTGGTATATGCTCACAAATTAAACCTCTATGCAATGAAATTTAGTGTTGTGATAGTTTTATGCAAATAATCCTATGCACAAAATGGCATGAACTGTATAGCATGTGTTCTTCCATGTAACGAAATTTCTGCCAGCATTCAGTTATCAGTTTCTATCCAGATTTTGCTCCATTTTATCACCATCAATGCTTAGATTATTTGCTACGTAAAGTGTTATGCACTTCCAAAAATAAACTATGCACATATTTGTTCAGCAAGTCATATTCCCCTAGCCTCTATTTCACATGTAAGCCTCACTGAGGAGTGAAACTGACAAAATATTTTATGCAGTAGTATACATACTTAGATTTCTGTAGGAAAAAAGGATGCAGCTACTCATAGCTAACCATTGTTTTACTTACAGCATCATTCATTTACACAAAATTGACCCTAACTCATATTTCCCGCATATAACTAATTAGAAATAAGTCGATAAACATGTTTGTGCGTCAATAGTGGCATAACAGTCTTATGTTAATCACAAGAATGATGTAGCAAAGCATGGTACTACCACTACAAATTTGCAGTTACTGAGAAGAGGAAAACGTAGTGTTGTACTAACAAACATATATTAAAATGTAATTCTTGAGAAAAAAAACTAATTCAACATGGTACAAGTTTGTAAATTAAGAGGAAAACAACACAGTACCATCTTGCTACCAGTAATGTCATTGTTCAATGGCAGATCAGACTGACGGCATGCTGTAGAGTCAGCATCTGCTAAAAGATCACCGCCTTTAGCAGCAATTGCATGCTCACTTCCATTAGAAGTGCTACTGACACTACTGATACTACTAGCCATGCCATTGGAGTTGCTATTCCTTTGTCTTCTTAGTCTTAGAAAATTAGAGTTCACACCAAATCCACGTGAAGATCCAAAGAAAGAGCTGCTAACAGAACAAAACAATTAATGCAGGAGAAATCAGACAAAACAAATTTGCAATCATGATGTATTAAAAGAAGTACTGAAAAAATGCCATGTAATAATACAGATCAACTCTTAATTGCACCCAGAGATTATGATCCATGGGCACGACTGAATCTTTGTAATTCTTGCAAGTAACTTTTCGGTATAATGATAATGAACCATGGCAACAAAACGTGTTATATTGCATAGAGACTCCAGATGTGCTGTGTGGATGGTGATCCTTAACAGAGTTATTAGTCCAGCTTAGCACAGTTCCACAACCGCAAACTGAGCCTTAGGACCTCTAAAAAATTGGATAAAATTAGTTGACAATTCTTCTAGGTCTTCTTATTTTGTGGGAAAGAACAAAATAAGCACCTTGGTTGATGATGGTGATACTTAACAAATAGTTAGCCCAGCTTAGCACAATTTAGCAACCGCAAACTGAGCCTCAGTAACTCTAATTTTTGGGGTAAACTTAGCTGCCAATTCTTCTAGGTCTTTTTTGTGTGGGAATGTGGCAGTTGAGAGTTGAGACTTGAGAGCCTTGATTACAAAATAAGTGCCTTTAAAACAACACTTGCGACCTGTTTGGTTGGAAGCCAAAATTTGCAACAATGTCCCACACTTTTCTTAGCCAAATTAGACAAGTATCTCATAACCACAGCTAGACATGCCAAAAATGACGTCATAAGAACATAAGTTATGCCATAGTAGGCTAGGTTATGGCTCCACTTTTCTTGGGCACAAGCGAGCCTGTTAGGCAAAGATATTTGCCATGCTAGGACACTGTTAGGCATAACTGAAACGGTCCTTGGTGCTGTTTTTCTCTAGTTCAAGAGAAGTTCTGACCCTCAAATGAGAGCAAGCCAGAAAGGAGTTACTGTAAGGAACATTGGTAAGTGATATTACAATTTACAGCAAGGTGGTAGGCAACATACTTTATGTTCCAATTATGTTATCCTAGTTCTAAAGAAATGATAGTTTTCGCACGATCGGCAATTTTAATTTCGAAGTTCTGAAAAATGACAGGATTTACCTATTTGTTCTATGTCCACACCTAGCTCAGAAAGTAGGAGGGTGTTTCTATGTCTAACATAAAAAAATCAGAATTTCATGTATTCCTCTTAAGACAAATACAGTATTTTCTTGTTATTTTTTAGATCTTGAATTCCACTATTTAGTTCTTACAGATATCGGATAACATCAAAATAGCATATCAATGCTGTTCTTTCACCATTTTACAGAGTTCATTGTAGATAACAGCATTTGAAGTTGGTCTCCAACGTTTTGATTTATGAGCTGTTCCAGATAGTCATTGGTAGAGAAAACCATGTATGCAAGACTGACCTGTTCCGGAAGTACGAAGACGGAGAGAAGTTCCAGAATGGCCAAGCCTCCCATGATGAACTACCCATCCAGTCCTGTGACCACATTCTGCAGGCAACATAGTTTAAACCATGCACTCTCCAAACATAACAAGATCATTAGAGCAAGACTATTACCTTTTACTAGAAAAGTGAACAAATGCCTGATGGACCATAGGTACCATAACAGCCTCAGGTGGGTATATAAATGTCCTTTCAAGAACTGGAAGGCCATCAGCAGATTCTAACTTTTGCTGCCCATCAGCACCTAAATGAGGGTCATTCACTGAATCTAATTCTTTCTTAATCTGATTATTTTCCGATTCAGAATTTTTGTCAGTTGAGACAGGTGGAAAGCCAAGGGCAACTTCAACATAGTAACTTTGACCTCTCAGCTGGCAGATGGTGGGTTGAGTGAAACCTGGTAGACTAGGTGCCGATAATTTGCTGAAATGTTTACAGAAAGTTACTATGAGAACTGACTATCATAATGAACTGCTCTGCATATGAATATCCTTAAAAGAAACACAAGATCTCACTGACAGGTGAGGTAACACTCACGAGGTGCAAGCAGGTGTAACCGTCTAACTAAAAAAAGCTTAGCATATAAGTCGAATTTGAGTTTTGAGTTCTGAAATACCTTGAATACACTTGTCTCGCGAGGTCACTTGGGCAACAGCCAACAAGCCTACCCAGCATTCCGCTAGGAGCGACAATAACTGCAGCATTCAATTAAACAGGCCATGAATTTGAATATGCATGATATAAAACATAACTTTAATCCAAAAAAGGCACAAAACATAATTAACATAAACAATGAAGAAACTGACAAAAGCAAAGTTACAAATCGAAGTTATCATGAGCTTGGTCACAAAAATAGAATGTGCAGTGAAGCTAGTTTATTATTTAGAGAACTACTAACTCCATTCCTAAATATAAGATGTTGGGGCAGTTTAATATTCCAGCCTGATTCAAGATGATGACTATATGGCTTGCTTGCGCCCATTTTGTCAACGTCATATCACACAGGTTAAGAGAAATACAGAACTACCACCAGCAGCATGATAACTTAGAAGGGTCTAACTGTCAAACTAACCAATGTAGTCGTGTTTTTAACTAAAGGAGTCCCTTCAAAACAGTATGATACAAAAGGATCGTCGATAAAGGTTCAACAATTGGAAAACTAAATCTGTATGCCATAAGCTAGCATACCGCCTCCCGTGAAGTACTATTTGTAAAGGTGAAATTTCAAAAACACCATATTACTGAATGGCTCCCCACTCTAAATGAGATTCGCTTGTCATATTTTAATCCACCTTATAAAGAACTAAAAAGTAAGATAAAACAGTGGGCGGTCCTATTTGTAAATCAGACATCCACAAGTAAACCATGTCAGATCAGAATTGTGAATAGCAGAAACATATTATCCTTTTCCAGCAGATAAGACAGTAGATTTTCTAAGAATGTCAATACAGCAAGATATGTAAAGATAGAATTAGGGAATGAAACAGTACCTGGAAGACCTTCACCAACAGAACGGGGAGTGTGTGTGAGAACTTTCTCTATATCATCACTAGATAGGTTTCGCATATATCTAATAGAACAAACCATTTAAGGTAAGACCACTTGCACTAAATAAACTGAAGAAAGCCAACGATATGATGGGACATAATAAGAACTGACCTTGCAGATATAATTACATGCACAAAGATTGCTTCCTCAGTGGCTGCAAAGACAAATTCCAGTGTAGGTTGTGCTCGCCTATAAAAACAATGATAACAGAATTAAATGGAACGGAAATCAAGAAAAGCAAAGTTGTCCTTGGAAAACAAACAGAAAACAATGAAACTACATGGCCAGACACATCTGTATCCTCCATGTTACACTGACATTACTTATTTCACCCGTCATATCAAAGAGGAATGGTTGCGAGCCTGTGATGGATTGTACCATTATAGCAAGTTGATATGGACTTCTGCTTCATTATGAAATTACTAGAAGTGAAGAAAGGTCAGCCTACTGAGTCATCTCGACAATTATCAAAAATATGTCAGAGGATACGAATTCATGCAGGCCCCACTCCAATGCTTGTATACAAGATAAATGGCCAACAAGTATCCGAATATTATCATTACATTCTCGTCATCATATAAAGACTGGCAAAAAAAGGGATGCGGCTATTTTCGAAACCACTATAGCAGAAAGAAAAAATAATCCATTAAGTTGAAACCCCGTGTTGACAATTCGGTTATTGTTTAAACAAAGTTTTGTATCACTAGATGGGCAGGGGCCTTCTCATTTCTTCAGGAATATTGGCCAACTTCACTCTACCCCAATATACCATACACTATCTATTGTAGTGCACGACATTGGAACTTTAACAGAAACATTATGTGTGAAACTTTAATAGACACGTTGCATCAGTTGCTGAACAAAGATTGTAAAAAACTAGTTAACAAAGAATACAAATGAAAAGGTAAAGGCATAGCAACTGAGTCACGAACCTAAAGCTGTTTTGATTTCTTGTAGGAGGGTTGTATTTTGTGAATACATCACCAAATCTTGCATAGGAAAGGCCTCTTAGTGCTCTGTGCAAGAGAAATTTTCAGTTGGAAATTCATCAACGAGACAGCAAATTATAAATTAAAGATTCATACTATAACAAGTATAATGATACCTCTCCAAAGAATTTCTTAAGGCCTGACATAGTGCAGCTGCAACCTCTTCTGAGTTGCCTGGAGCCACCCATAAACCACTTGAAACAACTGCAAAACAGAAGAAGCAGTAAAAACAAGAAAATAAATAAGCAAAGTAGACAGTCTAAGACTCCATGCAACAACAAATATCAACAACAATCAACCTCTTAATTTAGCTACAGTGGACTGGGTCATTTCAGGTACTGCCGAGTGACGGCCAGAAAGAAACAACCAGAGCTTGATCTTCTCATCTGTCATTGTTACAAAAAAAAGTTTGGCATAAACAAGCTTAGGCTTGACGTATGTTGAAAGAAAGATGGATGCAGGTAGTGCACATGATTATTACCAGGGTTATGCTCTCCTTGGGATGGATCCCAAGGACCAACAAAGGAATTTGTCCAAGTACTTAGGAAACCTTCATTCTGTAAGCGAAGATACGCTGATAACACAGTGCTATTAAGAGCATCTTTCTGCTCAGCTTTTGAACTGGACAAGGAACAGGGATCACAAAAAAGAACACATGCATCAGAACAAAAATAACAAGGGGCAACAAGCAACTAAAAGACAGCACAAAAACGGCATATGAAGGGTACAATAACACCTTTTATCAGAAGTAGCACTATAATCTGGTTCAACAGGAAAAAACTGAAACCATGATACAGTCTGAAGCTCCCCCTGCAAGCACGAAATGTATACATAAGACTAAACGAAAGAAAGCCTATCTGAAAAATCTACAAACTAATCCCATAGCAGGCTGTGGCAGACTAAGTAGGTCAAAAATATCTCACTTCCATACTCCAAAGCTCTAGCAGAAACCTACAGATATGAAATGGAACACCATTCACAGTTTGGAAGTGTGGCAGGTAATGCCTCTCCTGTGCTGTAGTTTGTGATGTGTGAGGAGGGTGGTTCACTAGCTCTTCTAACTTCTCAACTTTGCAATCAGTTTCAAGTTCTACTTCTAGTTCAACAAAAGAAGGTTACAAACCATTGCAGAAATTGCAGAGGAAAAAAGGATATTTGTAAGTCGCAAAGATAGCAGTGGGAAATAATCTGTGGAAGATCCAACAAAAATGCCCAACGCACAACTATGCTCCCTATTGGGCAAACCATGCTGAGTAGTTTCCTTCAGGGTGTGCTGAATGTTGTTGGGTGTGGGGTGAGAGGTTTTTTTTCTCCCTCTTCCTTGTACTATTTTCTTTCTTCTTAATGAAATGGTGCGCAGCTCTCCTTCGTGTCCGAGAAAAAAATGCAGCAGAGATTTAAACAGTTGCAGTACTACATTTTGTTCACTTTTTCACACATCATGGTTGGTATAGAACATAAATCATTTGCAAATGATGATACTCCATCTGTTCCATTTTATTAGGTGTAATTTTTGTACATGGTAACCAAAGCACTGATTTGAGGATAATCGGGGACTGAAATCCCCCTGGTTACAACGTAGGTTAGAGGGTAATTATCGTCAGCTAATTAATGATCCTCCAATTCAGGACGGCTGGAATTGGCATCGACAGGTGTAAAAAGGAAATACACCTAATAAAAAGGATGGAGGAGTATAACACGTCGAGAACTTGCAAGTTGCAATAACAGAAACACTAGCGTTTGTCTTTTGCAGTACAATAAAATAAAATAAAACAAGTTATGGGGTCACAATTCAACAGAACCCACGCAGGGGTGCAGGGGTGGGGATGGGGGTTAATAAACTTACAATTTTGAAAATGTTGGTCCACATATTCAGTGTAGAAGACAAGGATACTGCTTTATAAAATCACCAATGTTCCTGCCTGTACAGTACAAGGTGAAATCTGCAACATGGCCTGGTACCTGTCATACAAAGAGTAATCCCATATATAGAACAGAAGAACAAATGAAAGTTATCTGCAAATTGTGGGATTCTATTGTTGTCATTCTTTAATTCCAAATCACACTGCAAGATATGATAATTGAACAATACTACAGCCATGGATTTCTATCATTGTCATTTTAAATTCCACAACTGGTATTCTTCCATTCTAGTTTCAAAACCTTAAGAAGTTACGCCATTCCTCTCATAGATGAATGAAGCAAGAAATTTCTATTTACAGGGTAAAACATAGTCCAATTGCTTTCATTAACGGTTGCAGTTAACATATTCGAGCTCACACAAGGGAATGACCGACACGCATGACACATGGAGCAAGCTATAGATTGCCAAACTCCCTACTCCTTGCGACATTTCACACCATCCATATCCTTGTGGAGTTCCCATGGCCTACGATGCATAAACTCGTCAAAGCAATGACAGACACGATCTCCCATCACTCTTTACCCACTTACCCTAATGGCAGAATCCGCTACACGATCCCCTTAAAAACACAGCAGAAACCCACACTGCGGCCATGGGCGACGGATCTAAATGGTGTGCCGGGCGAGCGCCGGCACAGCCGAAAATTGTGGAGGTCAGTTTGGGATTAAGCGGTAACTGGATGACTGAAAGCCCACTCGGAAAGCAATGTCTAAGGCCAGAGCGTGTGATAGTCCAGGAGTGGGGATTATGTGATTGAATGCCCCCACATTACTATGCCAAACGCCTCACATTCAAGAGAGACCTAAGGTTCTAGGGTTTGTGAGTGAACGGACGGGGAGACGAGATCAGAGAAGATGGCAGGCTGCTGAAGAGGAGAGGAATGCTCTACGGAGGAAGCTCACCTTGAGTCGCCTGGATGCGCCGCCGCTCTCGTCGGCCCTGGTCGCGGCCGACGTCACGCGGAGCTCACCCTCGGTGGTACGTGCGGGCAGAGGAGGGGGGCGATGCGCAGGGGTGCCTAGGCCTTCTTCTCTGTCGCCAACGGTCGCCGCCGGCGTCAGCTGGACGGATAGGACGGGTGGGGGCGGAGGGTCTGGCGTACGGTGAGAGAGCGGTGGGGCGGGTGTCAGGGAACCAGCGTGGGGTTAGCGGCTTCGGGGCCTCGGCAAGGACCCGTTGAATTGGATCTGTGGGGGTTGTTATGGGTGGGGTCGTCACGAGATACTACATACCTTAAGATGAACCTTCCACGAATCATCATCGGTTACAATAGTTCCTTTCACGTCATCCCAACCTAGGCCAGTTGCCGCATTTTTCAACACCATGAATTGTGTATACCGTCTCCTCAACATGCCCCATTTGTTTTTTTAATTTAGTCTTGGAAATTTGTTTCCCTGTCCTAGCCAAGAACTTCTCTCCAAGATTTTTTATCATAATCTCTACGGTTCAAACATCCCCTGGCATTTTTATGGTTTTCAACCTCTTCTTTGCATATCTGAAATAAAATGTTTGTGTGGTGTGCATCCCGATTTGCCTTTTCCTTTTCGATACATTTCACATCATAAATTTCAATCAAGCATATATAGAAGGTAAATTGCCACACGCTTCGCTGCTGCCATAACCAGGAAGTAATAGTACATGTTTCACACACAAGCTGCTGTGTATCAACATAACCACGAAATAATGCATGTTGACGACACACACACACACAAGTTATGCATCTTACTATGTATCATATCTGCGCATAGGTTTCTCATGCTGGGATTTATATTCATAAGAATTAGAAACATAAACAAAAACAGCATATGCAAGTAAGCTTGCTTTGTTTACCTCTGGCTGGTCACGGGGGAGATGGGAAGAGCAGCCTCAAACCGTGCTCCTGCTGCTCGAGGCGGGTGGGGATGGCGGATGCGGGCAGAGGTGGAGGTCCTGCTGCTCGAGGCGGATGTGGGTGGCGGATCCGGCGGCGGTGAAGGTCCTGCTCGACGAGGGGCCGCGCCGTTCGAGAGCAGCTAGCCAGCGGCGGCAAGAGAAGACAGAAGAGGAGGCGGGCGTGAGTGGAGCTCCTGCAGCGGTGGTTGACGAGGGGGCCGCGCCGGTGGCCGGCGGCGGCAGCAAACCCTAAATCGCTAGCCGGCGGCGCTGTGCATCGATCGGGGATGCCGATTCAGATTTTTGGGGTGGCAAAGGCGGGTAATTCCCTCACAGGTCCAGGGGCAAAAGCGGGAACGACCAATCTGCGGAAGCACTTCTTGGGGATGCAAAACCGGCCCAACCACCTCTTCAGGTTCAGGGCCAAAATCACTCTTCTCACCGTTCTGCCAAAGTTCATTATTTGACTTTGCTTTCTTTTTTAAAATGGGTCTGACATTTTTACTGCCATCGTCGATATGATACGACTAGCTACCGTCGTGGTCAATTGCGATAGGAAGAAGGCGACGTGCCTGATTGGCACGTTGCTCGCTGACTTGGACAGGTGGTACCGTCGGGGGTGGCGGTAACCCTTTATACCCTGTCGCCAGGGTCGATGGTGGTAGGCCGTGGGAGGTAAGTGGCAGATGAGGCGACGGGTGGGCCACTCATTCTCTCCACCAATTTGTCTTGAAACAAATATCTTGCGCCTCTCTCCTCCCCTCCAATCCCCCCCCCCTTCGATCTTCTCGGTTTGGTCACGTTTTGACGGATCTTGAATGCAAAGCGAAGAGGAAGGTAATCTCCTTCGATCCCTCCAATTATTATTTTTTGACAAATCCTTTTAGCTTTGATGTATTTTCTGGCACTAGGCACCACTTAGCGAAGCGGTTTGGTCATTTTTCTGGCACAGTGTTTGATGCCACAAGAAAAACAAAGAAATTGTAAAAAAGGAGTTTCGAGTGGATGGAATTTTTTTCCTTTAAAATGAAGTGGAAAGCAGTTGTTTGAAAATTCCCCAAGGATTCAAATCCTACAGATCAAAAAGACTATATAGGAAAAACTAAATCCTCTAGAAATCCAATAAACGGAGCCCTAACCGCAGGCTTGCAAGGTCAAAGTGTATTGTTTGCAAGAAATTAATTCCAGCATGTATGTAGTATGCATGTAGTATGTACCACCAGCTTTGCTTTGCTGCGAAATTTTACTTACACCCGGCCAAAAAAGCATGCCACTGAAACTCTGAAAGTGTGTTGTGTGTGTTGTGTTTCTGCTTCAGCTCTAGGAGGCTCTGCACATGTCAGTGGGGTTCTAGCTTCTTAGGCTACATACATACATACATACGTACGTACATACGTACATGTGTCTTCTTCTTTCTTCTTTGTCCCATGCATTTCCATTTCCCTTTTGTATGAAGAATCGATCCGAGAAGGGATGAGGCGCCGCTTAGCCGTTGGAGGTGAGCAGGTCCAAGTAGACGTCCAAGCCCTGCGTGGAGACGCTCCGCTTGAGCTTGTCCAGCGCCCGGTTCTGGAGCTGCCGGATCCGCTCCTTGGACAGGCCGTACATGTCGCCGATCACGTGGAGCGTCTTGGGCTCGCCGTCGTAGATCCCGAACCGGTGCTCGATGATCTCCTTCTCCCTCGTGCTCAGGATGCCCAGGAACTCCCGCACCTGCTGCCTCATCATGATCCTGTCCACCACCAGGTCCGGCGGATCGATGTTCGGGTCCTCCGTGATCTCCTGCGGCGTTCATGAAACTCTCGTTGATTCGACCGGCGAAAAGATCACAGCTCAGTTCTCGTTGATTCGACCGGCGAAAAGATCACAGCTAGCTCAATCCAGAGTATTGTTTTGTTCACTGGTGTGTTGCAAAGATGGTACCTGGAAGGTGACTGCGTCGTTGGACCAAACTTGGTCCTGCATCGATCGTGGCTTCCTGGTCTTGGCTTTGAGTTTCGCCAGCTTGTCGATCGTGATGCCCGCACGCCTAGCTACGTTCTCGTTGGTTGGCTGCTCCCCTTCCAAGATGCACTCCAGCCTTGCTTTCCCCACCTTTTTCAGACGTGCATACACGCTCTCCTGCACAAGAAAACAAAATTATTTATCCCCTCTCAAACATGGATTACAGGACTAGAAGATCAAAGGTGAACTAGAAGAGTTGAGGTCGTACATACCGGCAACCGAATCAGTCTCGAATGCTTGAAGATGGACTTCTTGATCGCCTGGCGTATCCACCAGTAGGCGTACGTCGGGAACCTGCATCCCTTGCTTGGGTTGAACTTCTCGAAGGTCTTCATCAACCCGCAGCATCCGTCCTGGAAGCAAGGACAGGAAAGAAACATTTACAACAGACATATATACTTTCTGGAAACATGCATACTTGATAGGTTTTGCAAGTCATGAGTCGATCCTCCTTTCGGGAAAAGAAACATGTAAAGAGTGAAATTAACCTGAACTAGGTCCTCAATGTCAAGGCCATATCCCTGGTATTTCCTAGCGACGTGTATCACAAGGCGGAAGTTGGAGCGGGCCATCTTCTCCCTGCAGCGCCTTCCGATGTGTATGGACGACTGCAGGTCCTTGCAGCTCATTCCTACGGCCTGAGCCCACTCCGGAAGCGTCGGCTCGTGGCCACATTGCTCTTGTAGCCTACGCTGAGCCTCCTCTAGTTTCATAAGATTCTGTGCATGGAAAGTCATCGTATCCTTGAATTATCTTTGATCTGGGCATCAAGGGCACAAGGATAGAATGTCGTTACAAGGAAAAAGGGAACATGCCTGTATCTGACTGAACAGGTGTCTCTCTTCCTTTGCCGTCAGGAACTCCGTCGTCTCGCGGTCTCGTAGGAACAACCGGAAGGGTTCATCTGGACCGAGAACCCTGCCGTACTTCTTTGGCCTGTCTTTCTTCTTGGAGTCGGCGACACCGCACGGGACAACATCATCGGTGCTCGTTGATGCTCGAGGAGCATTGCGTTTCTTGGATCTCCTCTCGTGTAACCGTGTCGACCGAATGAACACTTGCCCATTGCTCAGAAGTTTCTCATCTGGGTGGTTCAGCTCCACACTGGTTGCACGCACGTCCAGCTGGGTGGCTGAAGCGCCTGATTCCTCTTGTGCCAAGAAGGCCACCTCCTTCATCAGGGTCGCCGAGGGTGCGCCGAGATCCAAGGTTGGAACTGATTTTGCGGACGGAGTTGAAGTTGAAGTGATGGCAGAGGTAAAGTTGTTCTTCTCACTGCCAATCAAATGTGATCCATTTGAGGTCAGAATAAGCAGCAAAACCAATCAATTTGCGCAAGTAAGCAGAAACAGAGACTGTCAATACCCAAACGCCTGCTGGTAAATGACTTGGCGCTGCAGGCCTCTCAGATAGCTCTCGAACTCGCCCTCCGCCCCGTCTTCGCCCGTGAGGCTCTTCCCTTGTGTGTGCTGCTCCAAAGCCTTGGGCGAAACAGAGGATACAGAATTATTTATTTAGCACTAACAGGGATACAGAGTAAATGGACGGTCTTATTTAGCACTAACAGGAGGGATACAGAGTAAATGGACTAACAGGGATACAGAGTATATGGACGGTCTTATTTCCCTCTCTAGATTTTTATCTAAATGGATGAGGTGTTGGATGGGCGACCAACCATGTCCAGCAGGAACTCCAGCAAGGCCTTCTCGCCCTTGAGGGATACGGCGCCATGGGCCTGCTGCTCCTCTGCCACCAGCGACGGCGAGTAATGGCAGGCGGTGGATGCTCTGCCGCCGGTGCTGTCATGTATCATCGGAACTGCCCAAACCAGATGAGCATCAGGGCCAACAGAAGAAGCACAAGAAAGGAAAGGCAAATGAACAGATGTACCTGAGGTCCGGGAGGGGGAGGGGGAGGAGGCGGCGCCCCTCAAGTTTGGAGAGGAGGTGGGGAAGAGGGGCGAGGAGAGCAGGCTCCGGCTGGAATTCATGTCCGGGGAAGAAGAAGAAGAAGAAGAAGAAGAAGGCTTGGCTCACGGGCGAGCAGAGCTTGGCGTCTGTCTGGTTCAGTGTCCTCCTCCCCTTCCCCTATCCGTTTTCATCAGAGGCGTTTTGATTGGTCGTGGAGATCATGGTCCGTCGATCGGCAGATCAGCCATGATTCTTTTTCACAGCGCATCACAGCAGCCGACTGATTGGTGGGAGGGGAGAGGAGTGGAGGCTCCTGTAGCGAGCGGGCGGGCGGGCGAGGATAAGGCGCGCGCGCTGCGCCATGGATTTTTGCTGCCAAGCTGGACCCGCAGATCGACACGTGTGTGATCACCTACCTGCTTCTTTCTAATTATACTCAAAATCGACACCTTTTATACTTCACCTCGAGGCTCGAGGCTCGATCGGGCGCCGGGACGCGCCTCGCCGACCGCGACGTCCCGCTCATCGGCTCTGTGCCGGCGACGCGCTGCGGTGGCACCGGCCACGGTTCTCGCGGTGGGGGGCCGCGCCGGCGCCCGGCGGTGAGCGGCGACAGGAACCTGGTCCACGGTTTTTGCTGCCAAGCTGGACCTCGACGACAGGCTGAGGTTCACGGCGACGCTGCACCTCGGAGACGAGGAGGTCGCGGAGGTGCGCGCCAGGAGCACCGGCGAAAGGAACAGGTGCCACTCTACCGCCACCTATCGCCGCCGGCGAAAGGAGCACTGGGATGCCATTTCGAAAAAAGTAAAAGACAGACTTGGGATAAGATTGATAGATCCGCTGGATCGTTTGGGCACGGTGTTGGCGGTAGTGGTCTCAGGAGTAGGGTGTTTACCTTCACCTTGCCTCCAAGAACTCGAGCTGGTGGCCATGGTGATGCAGGGTTACGGCGGTACGGTCATGTGTGTGTGGGTGGGGGGTGGGGGTAGTGGGCCAGATGGTGGCGGCGCTTCACATCAGCACTGTATGAAACCTAGATCGGTAGGTGTGTCGGTGGGATGTACGGCTCGCGACGAACCTCGTAGTGCGTGCCGCCGGCCTCACCTCTTTATATAGCACAGGTGACGGGGGGCGTCAACCATACTGGGTTGAGCGTCCCGATCAGGACACGGATCAAGGGTCCGGTGAGCCGTTCGGCCCACATGGGAGGAGATCAATCTAACATTCTCTCCCTTTACTTCAAATTTACTTTTAACTATATATTTTTTACTTTACTCGTTTCATCACAGATCAATACATAGAACATGTTTTATCGTCACAGCTCAATTGTCGATGGAATCAGACAACTACAACATATTTTTCTGTTTTGAAACAAATTTTGTTTTTTTGGGGCCTCTCATGATCCAGGAATCATAGGCTTTCCCTTAAACACATGCCGACTAATTGTTCCTTGAACACATTGGGTGATAAGCCTTTCGTAAGCGGATCTGCAAGCATATCATTTATCCTTATATGCTCGAGACTTATAGTGTGATCCTCGATTTTATCTTTCACAACATAATACCTTATCTTTGTTGTCTTGACAGCATTACTCGACTTGTTGTCGTGAGCATAGAATACTACGGGTTGGTTGTCACAATACACCTTTAGTGGTTTGTTAATACAATCTACCACTTTCAAGTCGCATATAAATTTCTTTAACCATATCGTCTGCCCCGTGGCCTCAAAACATGCTATAAATTCTGCATACATCGTGGACGATGCAACTATTGACTGTTTGGAGCTTCTCCACGAAATAGTCCCTTCAGCGAGAGTGAACACGTATCCTGACGTGGATTTTCTATCATCTCCGTCTCCTGCAAAATCTGCGTCTGAATACCCTCTTATTTCTAGGGAATCAGATCTGTTGTATGTTGGCATGTGGTCCTTCGTGCCTTGCGCATAACGCAATGCTTTCTTTGCCATCTTCTAGTGCTCTATCCCTGGATTCTCTTGATATCTACCGAGTACCCCGGTGATAAAAGCCAAGTCAGGGCGAGTGCACACTTGTGCATACTGTAAACTTCCAACGGCCGAAGCATATGGTACTGCTTTAATTTGATCGATCTCGTATTGGTTCTTGGGACATTGGAATTTCCCAAAACCATCGCCCTTGACTATAGGAGCAGGTGTGGCTTTACTTGCATGCATATTATACTTTTTAAGAACCTTTTCTAAATATGCCTTCTGCGATAGTCCTAAAACTCCATTTTTCCTATCTCCTTGAATTTCTATGCCCAAAACATATGATGCTTCACAAAGATCTGTTATCACTACTAGAATCAAAAGATTTGCCGTCTGCCACATCTTTGTCCTCTGCTAGCGGACGGCAAAGAGTGGCTTTGCCATCAGCTAGCAGAAAACAGACGGCAAAGAGCTAGCAGACGGCAAAGGGTGGCTTTGCCATTAGCCAGTTCTTTGCCGTCTGCCAGCTGATGGCAAAGATTCTTTGCCGTCGGCTAGCAGACGACAAAGAGGTGGGATGAGGGCCTAGTGGAGGCTAGCTTAGGGCAATGGCCCACTCCACCTCTTTATTGTCTGCTAGCTGACGGCAAAGAACTTCCTATCTAACGGTCCATTACCCCCTCTCTCCTCTCTTCTCTCTCTCTCTCCCTCTCTATCTCTCTATCTCCCCGACCGCCCCCCGCCGCCGCCCCGACCCCACGCCGCTCCGTCCCGCCGCCCGCCACCACCGACCCCACGCCGCTCCATCCTGCCCCCCGACCCCACGCCGCTCCACCCCGTCGCCCGCCGCCCCGACCCCACGCCGCTTCGGCCCGCCGCCCGCCCGCCCCCTTCCCTGCCCCGACGTCCTCCACCAGCCCCGCCCCGCCCCCTCCCCTGCGGCGACGCTGCCCCCTCCCCTGCCCCCTCCACGGGCCCCCTCCATCGCCCCCGACCAGACCGCCCCGCCCACCGACACCGACGCACCGCCGCTGCCGCACCCTGCCGCCGCCCCGACCCCCACCGGTGAGTTCAATTAGGTTTAGTTTTTTTCTGTTTTTTTAGATTTTTTTTGTTTTTTTAGATTTTGGTTTAATTAGTTTAGTTTAGTTTAGTTAGTTTTTCTATTAAGTTAGTAAGTTAGTTAGCTAGTTAGGAGGAGGAGGAGAGGAAATGAAGAAGAAGAAGAGAGAAGAAGAAGAGGAGGAGAAGGAGACAAGAAGAAGAAGAAGAGGAAGCAGAAGAAGAAAAAGAAGAAGAAAAGGAGGAGGAGGAGGAAGAGAAGAAAAGAAGAAAAAGAAGAAGGAGAATAAGAAGAAGAAGAGGAGAGGAGGAGGAGAAGGAGGAGAAGAAGAAAAGGGGGAGAGGAGGAGAAGAAGAAAAGGAAAAAGGAAAACCGGGTCGAGGATCGATGACGGGGTGCGTCGGCACCGACGTAACCGGGTCGAGGATCGGCGACGGGGTGCGTCGGCGCCGACGTAACCGGGTCGAGGATCGGCGCTGACGTAACCGGGTCGAGGATCGGCGACGGGGTGCGTCGGCGCCGACGTAACCGGGTCGAGGATCGCCGACATGACACCACCGACCCCCCGACCCCCGACACGACACCCCGACACGGCACCCCAGACCCCGACACAGCACCCCTACCCCGACACGACACACCCGACACCCCGACCCCGACACGACAGCCCCGACACCCCGATCCTGAAAAAGGTGCTCTTCGGCCTTCCAGAGGCCGACGGGTCATATATTTGTGAATTATGAGTTAGGTCATATATTTTTCAATTTTGTTATACAGAACATCATATTTATGTTGATCAGGTGGATTTAAATGTGCAGTTGTTTCGTCATTGCGAGGGTCTAGTGTTCGACGACCTCCCCGTGCGTTCGACGAGCTCCGCCCCTGCGTTCGTGGGTGAGCACAAATGACATCTCCTCTTGCCCCCTTCATTTCCTCTGTTCCGGTCTTCGTGCCGATGAAACTTGCTAGGTATAGGTGTCTTCAATCATCAGTATGCGTGACCACTATGCATCTCCCGTTCGAAAGGGTTGCATCTATAAATATGCATTCATTAGCATATTTATAACCGTGATTCTTTCGAATTGTCCAACGTTATCCATGGACAACCCGAGTATGTGTAGATTGGGTTCGTTTTTCCATATGCTATGCTCCGGATCCGATGCAGAATTTCGTCAGTGCCTCCCTATTGTTCTCCGGGTACACATCCTCTCTGCTTATTGCCGAGACGTGTATCAGGAGAACAGCGTGGAGGTGCTGCCGAAATTGTGCGTCGGATCCGGAGCAGAGCATGGGAAAACGAACCCAATCTACACATACTCGGGTGGGATTAGGACCTATCTTTACCTACTAGCGTCTAGGTTGCATCGACGCAATAAAACCGACAAACTCTATTAATTGATGAATATGGTTTGCTGAATTATGTATATATTTTTTGTGTGTCCAATAGCTAGGCAAGATGAGTGATCGTGGATGGATGTACACCGGTCACACTAGTCAGAAAGACATGACCCGTGAATGGATAACAAAAACCAAGGAGTTAGTGAGAGTCGCATTTGCAAATGGACAGAAAACAACCTGGTGCCCTTGTATCGATTGCGACAACTGTAAGAAGAAGTCAGAGTTTGAAATGATCAAACACCTGCAGAAGTGGGGTTTTACGCCTAATTATACGGTCTGGACATTTCATGGTGAGTCTGCCCAATGTGCTAGAGCTGAGGTGGTTCGTTGTCGCACCGACGAGCATGGTACCGGGATCGAAGACATGGTGCAAGACTTTGATGATGCTCGGGATTTGGACGATGAGATGGAGGAATCTGCAAAGGCATTTTATGAAATGTTGGAGTCTTCAAAACATCCTCTCCACCAACACACTGAGCTTTGTCAGCTGGATGCCATCGCGCAAGTAATGGCTCTGAAGGCTCAGTTCAACCTGGGCAGAGAATGCTACGATGCGATGATAACTCGAGGATGCCATGTATTGCCAGCAAACCTGTACCAGTCGAACAAAATCCTACGTGTGCTTAAGATGCCCTATGAGAAGATAGATGCCTGTGAGAATGGATGTGCCTTATTTAGGCTTGAGTATGCGGGCTTGAACTATTGCCTCATTTGCAATGCTTCCAGGTATGTTCTGGTAGACAACGGTATGGGTGATAAGATTCAGACCAAAATCCCCATTAATGTTCTTCGGTATCTGCCAATCATACCAAGACTTCAACGTCTTTTCATGGTCGAACAGATGACCAGGCAGACGACGTGGCATAAATTGGGCAAAAGAACAGAACTAGATGTAGATGGGAATCCGATGTTGGGACACACTTCAGACGCTTTTGCGTGGAAGCACTTCGATGCATTATATAAGGATAAAGCGGCAGATCCAAGGCATCCTCGAGTTGCCATCAACACGGATGGGTTCAATGTGTATGGTATGACGGCAGCATAATACAGTTGCTGGCCTGTATTTGTCATTCCACTCAATCTCCCCCCGGAGAGATTATGAAAAGAAAGAACATTTTCCTGACGTTGATAATTCCAGGGCCCAAATATCCGGGGAAGAATATGAATGTGTACATGCAGCCGCTTAAGGATGAATTGCAAGAAGCCTGGGATAATGGGATCAAGACATACGACGCCGCTACCAAAAAGAACTCCAAAATGCATGTGTGGTACATGTACTCGTCGCATGACTTGCCGGCGTATGCGCTATTCGTTGGCTGGTGTGTGCATGGAAGTTTTCCGTGCCCCACATGCAAGGCAACTCTTCAGTTCCGTTGGCTGGAGGCGGGTCACAGGTTTTCTTGCTTCGACATGCATAGACAGTTCCTGGATCCTGACCATAAGTTCAGAAAAGACAAGAAGAATTTCATCAAAGGTAGAGTTGTCAAAAACGTGCACCACCTGCGTTGACAGGCCAACAGATACTGGATCAGATAAACGCTCTCGAGCCGGATCCAAATAGTCCAGGGTATTTCAAAGGGTATAATACGGAACACGCCTGGACTCACAAGATATGTTTGTGGGATCTGCCTTACTTTAAAGACCTCTTTTGCCCACACAACATCGATGTGATGCACACTGAAAAGAATATCGTGGAGGCCCTTTTTGGTACATTGTTCGGCATAGAGGGGAAGTCGAAGGATAATCCTAAGGCTAGAGTCGACCAGGAGGCTCTATGTGATAGACCGTTACAAAATATTCGACAACCGAAAGGAAAGAAGAACTGGAGGAAGCCAAAGGCATGGTTCAATCTTGGAAGGCCAGCTATGAGGGAAATGATCTTGTGGGTGAAAATGCAGTTGATGTTCCCCGATGGGTATCCAGCGAATCTAAAGAGGGGAGCGAGTCTTGACAAATTGAAAATATTTGGTCTCAAGAGTCATGATTGGCACGTATGGCTTGAGCGGGTAATGCCGGTGATGTTGCGTGGCTTTATCCCTGAGGATGAATGGCTAGTACTGGCAGAGCTGAGCTATTTCTTCCGTGCTCTTTGTGCGAAATAACTATCGCCTGACGTGCTAGACGAACTGGAAGAGTTGGCGCCGGAGTTGATCTGCAAGTTAGAAAAGATCTTTCCACCGGGCTTCTTTAATCCAATGCAGCATTTGATTTTGCATCTCCCGACCGAGGCAAGATTGGGGGGGGGGGCGTGCAAAATCGTTGGTGCTTCGCAACTGAGAGGATGCAGAAGACGCTTCGAGCAAAATGTAAAAATAAACGTAGAGTTGAAGCATCGATGGTCGAGGCATTCATTACCGAGGAGGCGACAAACTTCGTGACAGCACACTACAAAGCCAAGAATCGTCATTTGCATAATTTGAAACCTCGGTACAATGATGGTGACCGTGAAAAAGGTCGATCCAACCTCAGCCTATTCAAAGGGAAGCTCGCACCAGCCGGTGCTTCGAAATCAATAGGGTTGGATGTCGAAGAATGGCGGACCGTTTCGTTGTATATCTTTAACAACCTAACAGAAGTGTGGTCGTACATCGAGTAAGTTCTCAGTACATTGTTTCACAACTTCTAATTCCTTTGTAATGCTCTTATTCCCGGATATGTGATACAGTCCATACGTTGCCAAATTCTCGGATGGAGCGGTGATCCAAAAGGATTCCATCGAAGAGTATGAGCTTTTGGCAAAGCATGGAGGTAGCTATCCCGGTTTCATCTCTTGGTTCAAGCAAATGGTAATTTCCATTAATTAGACGATTTCATTTATTCGCCTAGTTTGCGGCTAATGCAACAATCATTTCGCATTAAACTTGTAGGCTAATGCAAAGTCTATGGACTCCGAATTGAGACAAGTCGCTAATGGTTTTGACTATAAGGTCCGTTCATTTGACAAATACGACATCAACGAGTATCGCTTTCATACTTTTGGCAAAGAGCTATCTATGGCCGACCGAAAGTCTACAAATTGTTGTGTCTCCGCTGTCGACGAAGGAGGGGTTGAGTATTATGGAAGAGTTGAAGCAATTTATGAACTTACATTCTTTGGTGAAAACCCACCAAACGTCGTGTCTTCAAATGTTATTGGTTCCAGCCGAAGGAGACTAGAAGGACTCATGAACATATAGGGCTAGTCAAAATCAAACAAATCACCCATTTAGATGTTCCCGATGTCTATATTATGGCTCAACAAGCGACCCAAGTTTTCTATCTACCGTGGGCCTACCAAACGGATCCAAATTTGAAAGGTTGGAATGTTGTTTATGATGTGCCGCCACATTCTAGACCACCTCCCTCAATGAAGATGATTATGAACCTCACATTAACCCAGACACATATGAAGGAGAATTCTTCCAAGAAACACGTGTTTCCAAAAAACGTTTCAAGAACTGCTCTACTTCACCCCAGAACATTGAGGTCGACAGCGACAATGAACCCGACTTCACCCTTGAGTCGGAACAAGAAGAGATGGAAGAAGAAGAGGTTACTGCTACAGATGACCTGACAATGCTTGACCGATTACATAGAGGCCTTCCACATGTTGATGCATTTATTGATGATGCTGATGAGCACGTCATTACTGATAGTGATGATGATTATGCATTTATTGATTCCGGAGAATATATAGACGATGAAGATTAATATTAGTAATGTGAGGTATTCAATTATTATTATGTACATATATATTATTAATTAGTTCATGTTATTAGGTATTCAATTTTTTTATGTTGAACTAATTTCGTTCACTCTTTGTCATTGCAGGTGTTGACAGATGGTGGGCGGGGGTCGAGAGCGTTCTCCTCTCCTCTCCTCTCCTCTTCAACATAAAAAAATTGAATGCCTAATAACATGAACTAATTAATAATATATATGTACATAATAATAATTGAATACCTCACATTACTAATATTAATCTTCATCATCTATATATGCTCTGGGATCAATAAATGGATATCATCATCACTATCAGTAATGACGTGCTCATCAACATCATCAATAAATTCATCAACATGTGGAAGGCCTCTATGTAATCGGTCAAGCATTGGCAGGTCATCCGCATCAGTAACCTCTTCTTCTTCCGTCTCTTCTTGTTCCTGCTTAGGGGTGAAGTCGGGTTCACTATCGCCGTCGACCTCAATGTTCAGGGGCGACGTATCGACTGTATCACATATCCGGGAATAAGAGCATTTCAAAGGAATTAGATATTGCAAAACAATGTACCGAGAACTTACTCGATGTACGGCCGCACTTTTGTTAGGTTGTTGAGGAAATACAATGAAATGGTCCGCCATTCTTCGACATCCAACCCTAATGATTTTGAAGCACCGGCTGGTGCGAGCTTCCATTTGAATAGGCTGAGGTTGGATCAACCTTTTTCACGGTCACCATCATTGTACCGAGGCTTCGGATTATGCAAATGACGATTCTGGGCTGTGTAGTGTGCTGTCACAAAGTTTGCCGCCTCCTCAGTAATGAATGCCTCGGCCATCGATGCTTCAACTCTACGTTTATTTTTACATTTTGCTCGAAGCGTCTTCTGCATCCTCTCAGTTGAGAAGCACCAACGATTTTGCACGGGCCCCCCCAATCTTTCCTCGGTCGGGAGATGCAAAATCAAATGCTGCATTGGATTAAAGAAGCCCGGTGGAAAGATCTTTTCTAACTTGCAGATCAACTCCGACGCCAACTCTTCCAGTTCGTCTAGCACGTCAGGCGATAGTTCTTTCGCACAAAGAGCATGGAAGAAATAGCTCAGCTCTGCCAGTACTAGCCATTCATCCTCAGGGATAAAGCCACGCAACATCCCCAGCATTACCCGCTCAAGCCATATGTGCCAATCATGACTCTTGAGTCCAAATATTTTCAATTTGTCAAGACTCGCTTCCCTCTTTAGATTCGCTGCATACCCATCGGGGAACATCAACTGCATTTGCACCCACAAGATCATTTCCCTCATAGCTGGCCTTCCAAGATTGAACCATGCCTTTGGCTTCCTCCAGTTCTTCTTTCCTTTCGGTTGTCGAATGTTTGTAACGGTCTATCACATAGAGCCTCCTGGTCGACTCTAGCCTTAGGATTATCCTTCGACTTCCCCTCTATGCCGAGCAATGTACCAAAAAGGGCCTCCACGACATTCTTTTCAGTGTGCATCACGTCGATGTTGTATGGGCAAAGGAGGTCTTTGAAGTAAGGCAGATCCCACAAACATATCTTGTGAGTCCAGGCGTGTTCCATATTATACCCTTTGAAATACCCTGAACGATTTGGATCCGGCTCGAGAGTGTTTATCTGATCCAGGAACTGTTGGCCTGTCAACACAGGTGGTGCAATGTTTTTGACAACTCTACCTTTGATGAAATTCTTCTTGTCTTTTCTGAACTTATGGTCAGGATCCAGGAACTGTCTATGCATGTCGAAGCAAGAAAACTTGCAACTCGCCTCCATCCAACGGAACTGAAGAGCTGCCTTGCATGTGGGGCACGGAAACCTTCCATGCACACACCAGCCAATGAATAGCGCATACGCCGGCAAGTCATGCATCGAGTACATGTACCACACATGCATTTTGAAGTTCTTTTTTGTAGCGGCGTCGTATGTCTTGATCCATTTATCCTAGGCTTCTTGTAATTCATCCTTAAGCTGTTGCATGTACACATTCATATTCTTCCCCAGATATTTGGGCCCTGGAATTATCAGGGTCAGGAAAATGTTCTTTCTTTTCATAATCTCTCCGGGGGGGGGGGAGATTGAGTGAATGACAAATACAGGCCAACAACTGGATTGTGCTGCCGTCATACCATACACATTGAACCCATCCGTGCTGATGGCAACTCGAGGATGCCTTGGTTCTGCCGCTTTATCCTTATGTAATGCATCGAAGTGCTTCCACGCAAAAGCGTCCGAAGTGTGTCCCAACATCGGATTCCCATATGCATCCAGTTCTGTTCTTTTTCCCAATTTATGCCACGTCATCTGTCTAGCCGTCTCTTCGACCATGAAAAGCCGTTGAAGTCTTGGTATGATTGGCAGATACCGAAGAACATTAATGGGGATTTTGGTCTGACTCTTCTCACCCATACCGTTGTCTACCAGAACATACCTGGAAGCATTACAAATGGGGCAATAGTTCAAGCCCGCATACTAAAGCCTAAATAAGGCACATCCATTCTCACAAGCATCTATCTTCTCATAGGGCATCTTAAGCGCACGCAGGATTTTGTCCGACTGGTACAGGTTTGGTGGCAATAAATGGCCTTTGGGTAGAAAGCGTCCAAATATCGTCATAATCGCGTCGTAGCATTCTCTGCCCAGGTTGAACTGAGCCTTTAGAGCCATTACTTGCGCGATGGCATCCAGCTGACAAAGCTCAGTGTGCTTGTGGAGGGGACGTTTTGAAGACTCCAACATTTCATAAAAGGCCTTTGCAGATTCCTCCATCTCATCGTCCGAATCCCGAGCATCATCAAAGTCTTGCACCATGTCTTCGATCCCGGTACCATGCTCGTCGGTGCGACGACGAACCACCTCAGCTCTGGCACGTTGGGCAGACTCACCATGAAATGTCCAGACCGTATAATTAGGGGTAAAACCCCACTTCTGTAGGTGTTTGATCATTTCAAACTCTAACTTCTTCTTATAGTTGTCGCAATCGACACAAGGGCACCAGGTTGTTTTCTGTTCATTTGCAAATGCGACTCTCACAAACTCCTTGGTTTTTGTTAACCATTCACGGGTCATGTCTTTCTGATTAGTGTGACCAGTGTACATCCACCCACGATCACTCATCCTGCCTAGCTACTGGACACACACAAAATATATACATAATTCAACAAACCATATTCATCAGTTAATAGAGATTGTCAGTTTCATTACGTCGATGCAACCTAGACGCTTGCAGGTAAAGATAGGTTGTAATTCCATCCGAGTATGTGTAGATTGGGTTTGTTTTACCATGCTCTGCTCCGGATCCGATGCAAAATTTCGGCAGCACCTCCCGCTGTTCTCCTGATACACGTCTCGGCAATAAGCAGAGAGGATGTGTACCCGGAGAACAATAGGGAGGCACTAACGAAATTCTGCATCGGATCCGGAGTAGAGCATATGGGAAAACGAATCCAATCGACACATACTCGGGCTGTCCATGGATAACGTTGGACAATTCGAAAGAATCAAGGTTATAAATATGCAAATGTATGCATATTTATAGATGTAACCCTTTCGAACGGGAGACGCATAGTGTTCACGCATACTGATGATTCAATCTACCTACAGCTAACAAGTTTCATCGGCACGAAGACCGGAACAAAGCAAATGAAGGGGGAGGAGGGGATGTCATTTGTGCTCACCCACGAACGCAGGGGCGGAGCTCGTCGAACGCACGGGGAGGTCGTCGAACACCAAACCCTCGCAGCGGCGAAACAACTGCACATTTAAATCCACCCGATGAACACAAATATATATATATATATATATGATGTTTTTCATAACAAAATCGGAAATTATATGACCTAACTCATAATTCACACATATATGACCCCGTCGGCCTCTGGAAGGCCGAAGAGCACCCTTTCGGTCAAATGGAGGCCGAAGAGGTGTCGGGGGTCGGGGGTGTCGTGTCATGGTGTCGGGGTTGTCGTGTCGGGGTCGAGATGTCGTGTCGGGGTCGGGGGTCGGGGGTGTCGTGTCATGGTGTCGGGTTAGGGGGTTCCTTGACGTCGGTGAAACCCTAAATAGCAAGTATCATCGGTGCGAGATACATGTGGCGCTCGGCGTTGAACACTAGATCCACATCCCACAAGTGATGCCGGCGCCCGGTGTCCCGCGCGCAGCAATAGTTCTTGGGGCCGATGACGGTCGAACACCTATGCGAATTTGTCTGGCAGCCTCTGCGATGAGGATCAAAGCCAAGTTTTGAAACTTCGAACAACCAAACCGACTTGAGTCAGTTAGGGTGTTTCAAGTTTCAACACTTGGCTTTTAATCGTCATCGCAGAGGCTGCAGACAAATTCGCATAGGTGTTCAACCGCCATCGACCCCGAGAACTGTTGCTACGGGACGACGGACGCCGTCATAACTTGTGGGACATGGATGCAGTGTTCGACACCGACGGCCACATGTATCTCGCACCAACGATACTTGCTATTTAGGGTTCCATCGACGTCGGGGGTGTCATGTCGGGGTCGGGGTGTCGGGGGTGTCATGTCGGGGTGTGGGGGGGTGTCGTGTCAGGGTGTGGGGGGTGTCGTGTCATGTCGGGGTCGGGGTGTGGGGGGTGTCGTGTTGGGGTCAGGGTGCCGTGTCAGGGTGTTGTGTCGGGGTGTCGGGGTGTCATGGTGTCGGGGTGTCATGGTGTCGTGGTGTCGTGTCGGGGGTTGGGCTCGGTGACGTCGGGGGTTGAGGATCGGTGGCGTCGGAGGTTGGGGGTTAGTGGCGTCGGGGGTGCCGTGTCAGGGTGTCGGGTGTCGTGTCGGGGTCGGCGTGTCGGGTTTGTCGTGTCAGGGTCGGGGTGTCGGGGGTGTCGTGTCGGGGTCGGAGTGCTGTGTCGTGGTCGGGGGTGCCGTGTCAGGGTGTCGGGTGTCGTGTCGGGGTCGGCTTGTCGAGGGTGTCGTGTCGGGGTCAGGGTGTCGGGGGTGTCATGTCGGGGTCGGGGTGCTGTGTCGTGGTCGGGGGTGCCATGTCGGGGTGTCGTGTCGGGGTCGGGGTGCTGTGTCGTGGTCGGGGGTGCCGTGTCGGGGTGTCGGGGCCGGGGTGCTGTGTCGGGGTCTCAGGGTGTCGGGGTCGGTGTGCCGTGTCGAGGTGTCGTGTCGGGGTGTCGGGGTCGGGGTCGGGGTCGGGGTCGGGGTGTCGGGGTCGGGGTCGGGGAGTCGTGTCGGGGTCGGGGTCGGGGTCATGGTCTTCCTCTTCTTCCTCCTTTCCTTTTTCCTCCTCTTCTTCTCCTCCTCTCCTCTTTTTCTTCTTCTTCTTCTTCCTCTTCTTCTTTTTTCTCCTCCTCCTCCTCCTCCTCCTCCTCTTCTTCCTTTCCTTTTTTCCTCTTCTTCTTCTCCTTCTCTCCTCTTTCCTTCTTCTTCTTCTTTTTTCTTCTCCTTCTCCTCCTCTCCTCTTTTTTTCTTCTTCTTCCTCTTCTTCTTTTTTCTTCTCCTCCTCCTCCTCCTCCTCCTCTTCTTCCTTTCCTTTTTTACTCTTCTTCTTCCTCTCTCTCTCCTCTCCTCTTTCTTCTTCTTCTTCTTCTCTTCTTCTCTTCTTCTTCTTTTTTCTTCTCCTCTCCTCTTCTTCTCTTCTCTTTCTTCTTCTTCTTCTTCTTCTTTTTTGTTCTTTTCCTTTTTTATTTTTTCCTTTTTTTCTTCTCTTCTTTTCTTCTCTTTTCTTCTAGGTTTTTTCTTTTCATCTTTTCTACCTAATATATACTAACTAATAACTAACTAATATAAACTAATTACTAATATGAACTAAAAAAAGAGAAAAAAACATAAAAAGGGGGAGGGTGGAGCTCACCGGAGGGGGGGGATCGAGGCGGCGACGCAGGGCGGCGAAGGGGGAGGAGCGGAGCTGGTCGTCGGGGGTCGAGGCGGCGACGCGGGGGGCTGGGGGCGGCAGGGCAGGGGTGGAGGAGGGCCGTAGGGAGGGGTGGGCGGGGGCGGCGGGGCAGGGGGTGGAGGAGGGCCGCAGGGAGGGGGCGGGCGGGGGGCGGCAACACGGCGGGAGCGGTGGGGAAGGGGGCGGTGGGAGGCGGGCGGGAGGGAGGGGAGGAGGGGAAGCGGAGGGAAAGGGGGCGGCGAGGGGCGGCGGGGCAGGGCGGCGGGGGGGCGGCTGGGCAGGGGGTGGAGGGGGGCGGCGGGGCTGGGGGTGGAGGAGGGCCGCGGCCTGGCTCCGGCGGTGGTGGAGAAGGGCCGCGGGGAGGGGGCGTCGGCAGGAGGAGGGCTGCGGGGAGGGGGCGGCGACGGGGGGGCGGGGCGGCGACGCTGAGAGAGAGAGGGAGAGAGAGATGTGAGTGAGAGAGAGGCGCGGGGGGCGCGCGGGGCCGAGGATTAAGTTCACCTCTTTGCCGTCTGCCAGCAGACGACAATGAGGGTAACCATTAGTCCGCCCCCGACCATGACATTGTCGGCCCTCCTCACCTCTTTCCCGTCCGCTAGCAGACGGCAAACAAATCTTTGCCGTCTGCCAGCAGACGGCAAAGAAGTGGCAGATTGACCTAGCCAGTGCCGTGCCCCGTGGGGCCCACTCTCATCTTTGCCGTCTGCTGGCGGACGGCAAAGAACACTTTGCCGTCTGCCAGCGGACGGCAAAGAAGTGCAGTCGGCAAAGAGCCTCTTTGCCATCAGCTGGTTCTTTGCCGTCCGCTTTGGAAAGATAGACGGCAAACAACCTCTTTGCCGTCCTCTAGCACACGACAAAGAGCTGGCACACGGCAAATTGTCTGATTCCAGTAGTGATCCTCACTTCCTATATATGAATCTTTGTCTCCGGACCTTCCGAAACTCCTCGTGACGTCCGGGATCTAATTCGGGACTCCGAACAACCTTTGGTAACCACGTACACTATTTCCCTATAACCCTAGCGTCATCGAACCTTAAGTGTGTAGACCCTATGGGTTCGGGAGACACGTAGACATGACCGAGACACCTCTCCGGTCAATAACCAACAGAGGGATCTGGATACCCATGTTGGCTCCCACATGCTCCACGATGATCTCATCGGATGAACCACGATGTCGTGGATTCAATCAATCCTGTATACAATTCCCTTTGTCTACCGGTATGATACTTGCCCGAGATTCGATCGTCGGTATCCCTATACCTTGTTCAATCTCGTTACTGGCAAGTCTCTTTACTCGTTCCATAACACATCATCTCGTGGCTAACTCCTTAGTCACATTGAGGTCATTATGATGATGTCTTACCGAGTGGGCCTAGAGATAACTCTCTGTCACACGGAGTGACAAATCCCAGTCTCGATTCATGCCAACCCAACAGACACTTTTGGAGATACCCGTAGTGCACCTTTATAGCCACCGAGTTACGTTGCGACGTTTGGCACACCAAAAGCTTTCCTACGGTATCCGGGAGTTGCACAATCTCATGGTGTAAGGAAACGATACTTGACATTGAAAAGCTTTAGCAGACGAACTACACGATCTTGTGCTATGCTTAGGATTGGGTCTTGTCCATCACATCATTCTCCTAATGTTGTGATCCCGTTATCAACGACATCCAATGTCCATGGTCATGAAACCATGACCATCTATTGATCAACAAGCCAGCCAACTAGAGGCTCACTAGGGACATGTTGTGGTCTATGTCTTCACACATGCATTATGATTTCCGGTTAACACAATTATAGCATGAACACTAGACAATTATCATGAACAAGGAAATACAATAATAACCATTTTATTATTGCCTCTAGGGCATATTTCGAACAGTCTCCCACTTGCACTAGAGTCAATAATCTAGTTACATTGTGATGAATCGAACACCCATAGCATTATGGTGTTGATCATGTTTTGCTCATGAGAGAGGTTTAGTCAACGGATCTGCGACACTCAGATCCATATGTTCTTTACAAATATCTATATCTCCCTCCTGAATGTAATCACGGATGGAGTTGAAGTGGCGCTTGATGTGTCTTGCCTTCTTGTGAAACCTGGGCTCCTTCGCAAGGGCAATAGCTCCAGTGCTGTCACAGAATAGAGTCATCGGGCCCGACGCATTGGGAATCACTCCTAGGTCAGTGATGAAGTCCTTCATCCAGACTCATTCCTTTGCTGCTTAATCTGGTGTCAGCATGAGCATCTATGAACTTGTCATAACTATTGCGTAAGAGCTCCGTCTTGGACCATCTTCATATGAATTTTGATCTTCTCTAAAAGGGTTATCCAATGGTGACTTACAAACATAGTTTTGACTTCATCTTGATATAACTTCAAGCTACTCTTTATGATCGTGCCACTTTTGAGCATCAATAGCTCCCACTCACTTTCTTGTAAATACAGGGTTCTCCATAAACCTATACAAACCCAAACGCTTTAATCACCTCATTAAAGCGAATGTTCCAACTGCGAGATGCTTGCACCAGCCCATAGATGGAGCGCTGGAGCTTGCATACTTTGTTAGCATCTTTATGATCGACAAAACCTTCTAGCTGCATGATATACAGTTCTTCCTTGAGGAAGCCATTAAGGAATGCCGTTTTGACGTCCATTTGCCAGATCTCATAATCATAAAATGTGGCAATTGCTAACATGATTCAGACAGACTTCAGCATCGCAACGGGTGAGAAAGTCTCATCGTAGTCAATTCCTTGAACTTGTCGATAACCCTTAGTGACAAGCCTAGCCTTATAGACGGTCACATTACCATCCGCGTCAGTCTTCTTCTTAAAGATCCATTTATTTTCAATGGCTCGCTTATCATTAGGCAAGTCCACCAAAGTCCATACTTTGTTCTCATACATGGATCCTATCTCAGATTTCATGGCCTCAAGCCATTTGTTGGAATCCGGGCCCGCCATCGCTTCTTCATAATTTGAAGATTCACCGTTGTCCAACAACATGATCTCCAGGATAGGGTTGCCGTACCACTCTGGTGCGGAGCGTGTCCTAGTGGACCTTCGACGTTCAATAGTAACTTGATCTGAAGTTTCATGATCATCAGCATTAACTTCCTCTGTAGTCGGTGTAGGCTCCACGGAAACAACTTCCCGTGCTGCGCTACTTTCCGGTTCGAGTGGAGGTACAATTACCTCATCAAGTTCTATTTTCCTCCCACTTACTTCTTTCGAGAGAAACTCTTTCTCGAGAAAGGATCCATTCTTGGCAACAAAGACTTTGCCTTCGGATCTGAGGTAGAAGGTATACCCAATAGTCTCTTTGGGATATCCTATGAAGACGCACTTTTCCGCTTTGGGTTCGAGCTTCTCAGGTTGAAGTTTCTTCACATAAGCATCGCATCCCCAAACTTTTAGAAACGACAGCTTAGGTTTCTTTCCAAAACATAATTCAGACGGTGTCGTCTCAACGGATTTTGACAGTGTCCTATTTAAAGTGAATGCGGCAGTCTCTAATGCGTATCCCCAAAATGATAGCGGTAAGTCGGTAAGAGACATCATAGATCGCAACATATCCAATAGAGTGCGATTACGACGTTCAGACACACCATTTTGTTAAGGTGTGCCAGGCGGCATGAGTTGTGAAACAATTTCACATTTCCTTAGGTGCGTGCCAAACTCGTGACTTAATATTCTCCGCCACGATCAGATCGTAGGCACTTTATTTTCCTGTCACGTTGATTCTCTACCTCACTCTGAAATTCCTTGAACCTTTCAAAGGTTTCAGACTTGTGTTTCATTAAGTAGACATAACCATATCTGCTCAAGTCATCAGTGAGGGTGAGAACATAACGGTAGCCATCGCGAGCCTCGACGCTCATTGGACCGCATACATCGGTATGTATTATCTCCAACAAGTCAGTTGCTCGCTCCATTGTTCTGGAGAACGGAGTCTTGGTCATCTTGCCCATGAGGCATGGTTCGCACGTGTCAAATGATTCGAAATCAAGAGACTCCAAAAGTCCATCAGCATGGAGCTTCTTCATGCGTTTGACACCAATATGACCAAGGCGGCAGTGCGACATTTAAGTGGGACTATCGTTATCAACCTTACACTTTTTGGTACTCACACTATGGACATGTGTAACATCATGTTCGAGATTCATCAAAAATAAACCATTGACCAGCGGGGCATGACCATAAAACATTTCTCTCATATAAATAGAACAACCATTATTCTCAGATTTAAATGCGTAACCATCTCACATCAAGCGAGATCCAGATACAATGTTCATGCTCAAAGCTGGTACTAAATAACAATTATTAAGGTTTAAAACTATCCCGAAGGTAGATGTAGAGGTAGCATGCCGACGGCGATCACATCAACCTTGGAACCATTCCCGACGCGCATTGTCACCTCGTCCTTTGCCAGTCTCCGCTTATTCCACAGCTCCTTCTTGCAGTTACAAATGTGAGCAACTGCCCTGGTATCAAATACCCAGGAGCTACTACGAGCGCTGGTTAGGTACACATCAATAACAAGTATATCACATATACCTTTAACGTTGCCGGCCTTCTTATCTGCGAAGTACTTGGGGCAGTTCCGCCTCCAGTAACCGGTACCCTTGCAATAAAAGCACTCAATCTCAGGCTTGGGTCCATTCTTGTTCTTCTTCCCGGCAACTTGCTTACCGGGCGCGGCAACAGCTTTACCGTACTTCTTGAAGTTCTTCTTACCCTTGCCTTTTTTGAAACTAGTGGTCTTATTCACCATCAACACTTGATGCTCCTTTTTGATCTCGACCTCTGCTGATTTCAGCATCGAGTACAACTCAGGAATGGACTTCTCCATCCATTGCATGTTGTAGTTCATCACAAAGCTTTTGTAGCTAGGTGGAAGCGATTGGAGGATTCTGTCAATGACCGAGTCATCCGGGAGATTAACTCCCAGCTGAGTCAAGCGGTTGTGTAGCCCAGACATCTTGAGGATGTGCTCACTGACAGAACTATTCTCCTCCATCTTACAGCTGAAGAACTTGTCGGAGACATCATATCTCTTGACCCGGGCATGAGCTTGGAAAACCAGTTTCAGCTCTTGGAGCATCTCATATGCTCCGTGTTGCTCAAAACGCTCTTGGAGCCCCGGTTCTAAACTATAAAGCATGCCGCACTGAACAACGGAGTAATCATCGTAGCACGACTGCCAAGCGTTCGTAACATCTTGGTCGACTGGGAAAATGGGTGGGTCACCTAGCGGTGCATCAAGGACATACAATCTCTTGGAAGCTATGAGGATGATCCTCAAGATACGGACCCAGTCCGCATAGTTGCTTCCATCATCTTTCAGCTTGGTTTTCTCTAGGAACGCGTTGAAGTTGAGGGTGACATTCGCGTTGGCCATTGGTTCTACAATATAGATTGTAAAGACAATTTTTAGACTAAGTTTGTGATAATTAAGTTCACATAATCAAATTATTTAATGAACTCCCACTTACATAGACATCTCTCTAGTCATCCAAGTGATACATGATCCATGTCAACTATCCCGTTTCCGATCATCAGGTGAGACAGACTAGTCATCCATGGTGAAATCTCCATGTTGATCGTATCTTCTATACGACTCATGTTCGACCTTTCGGTCTTTTGTGTTCTGAGGCCATGTGTGTACATGCTAGGCTCGTCAAGTCAACCTAAGTGTTTCGCGTGTGTAAATCTGGCTTACACCTGTTGTATTCGAACGTTAGAACCTATCACACCCGATCATCACGTGGTGCTTCAGAACAACGATCCTTAGCAACGATGCACAGTTAGGGTGAACACATCTCTTGAAATTTTATTGAGAGATCATCTTATTTACTACCGTCGTTCTAAGCAAATAAGATGTAAACATGATAAACATCACATGCAATCAATATAGTGACATGATATGGCCAATATCATCTTTCTCCTTTGATCTCCATCTTCGGGGCACCATGATCATCACTGTCACTGGCACGACACCATGATCTCCATCATCGTGTCTTCATGAAGTTGTCTCGCCAACTATTACTTCTACTACTATGGCTAACGTTTAGCAATAAAGTAAAGTAATTACATGGCGTTTATGATTGACACACAGGTCATACAATAAAATAAGACAACTCCTATGGATCCTGCCGGTTCTCATACTCATTGACATGCAAGTCATGAATCCTATTACAAGAACATGATCAATCTCATACATCACAATGCATGACATCACATCCTTTTGTCCATATCACGTCACAAGGCATATGCTGCAAAAACAAGTTAGACATTCTCTAATTTGTAGTTGCAAGTTTTTACGTGGCTGCTATTGGTTTCTAGAAAGAACGTTTCTTACCTACGCCAAAACCACAACGTGATATGCCAATTGCTATTTACCCTTAATAAGGACCGTTTTCATCGAATCGAGTCCGACTAAGGTGGGAGAGACAGACACCCGCTAGCCACCTTATGCAACTAGTGCATGTCAGGCGGTGGAACCGGTATCACGTAAGCGTACGTGTAAAGTTGGTATTGGCCGCTTCATCCCACAATACCGCAGAATAAAGATAAGACTAGTAATGGTAAAATTAACAAGATCGATGCCCACAACTGCTTTGTGTTCTACTCGTGCATAGATTCTACGCATAGACGTAGCTCTAATACCACTGTTGGGAGACGTAGTAGTAAATCAAAAAAATTCCTACGTGTCACCAAGATCTATCTATGGAGAAACTAGCAACGAGTGGGGAGAGATTGCGTCTTCATACCTTTGAAGATCGCTAAGCGGAAGCGTTACAAGAACGCGGTTGGTGGAGTCGTACTCCTAGCAATTCAGATCGCGGTGGACTCCGATCTTAGCGCCGAACAATGGCGCCTCCTCGTTCAACACACGTACAGCCCGATGACGTCTCCCGTGCCTTGATCCAGCAAGAGGAGGGAGTGGTTGGGGAAGAGATCCGGCAGCATGATGGTGTGGTGACGGTGGAGCAGCGTGGTCTCCGACAGGGCTTCGCCAAGCGCTACAGAGAACGAGGAGAGGGAGGAGTAGGGCCGCGCCGAGAGAGGAAGAAACTTGTGTTCTTGGCAGCCCAAAACCCACCACTATATATAGGAGGAGAGGGAAGAGGAGGCACCCCATCTAGGTTTCCCACCCTAGAGGGTGCGGCAGCCCTAGATGGGTCTTGGCCGGCGGCCAAAGAGGGGAGAGGGGGAGGGCGCAGCCCTAGTGGGCCTTAGGCCCATCTGGGCCTACGGTTTCCCCTCCCTCCCACCTTTCCTATGCCTTGGGCTAGGGTGGAGGGCGCACCAGCCCACTCTGGGGCTGGTCCCTTCCACTCTCGGCCCACGCAGCCCTCTGGGGCTGGTGGCCCCACTTGGTGGACCCCCGAACCCTTCCGGTGGTCCCGGTACGTTACCGGTAATTCCCGAAACACTTCCGGTGTCCAAATCCTCACTTCCTATATATCAATCTTTGTCTCTGGACCATTCCGGAACTCCTCGTGATGTCCAGGATCTCATCCAGGAATCTGAACAACCTTCGATAACCACGTACACTATTTCCCTATATCCTAGCGTCATTGAACCTTAAGTGTGTAGACCCTACGGGTTCGGGAGACACGTAGACATGACCGGGACACCTCTCCGGTCAATAACCAACAACGGGATCTGGATACCCATGTTGGCTCCCACATGCTCCACGATGATCTCATCGGATGAATCACGATGTCAGGGATTCAATCAATCCCGTATACAATTCCCTTTGTCTACCAGTATGATACTTGCCCGAGATTCGATCGTCGGTATCCCTATAACTTGTTCAATCTCGTTACCGGAAAGTCTCTTTACTCGTTCCATAACACATCATCCCATGGCTAAGTACTTAGTGACATTGAGCTCATTATGATGATGTCTTACCGAGTGGGCCTAGAGATACCTCTCCGTCACACGGAGTGACAAATCCCAGTCTCGATTCGTGCCAACCCAACAGACACTTTCGGAGATACCCGTAGTGCACCTTTATAGCCACCTAGTTACGTTGTGACGTTTGGCACACCCAAAGCATTCCTATGGTATCCGGGAGTTGCACAATCTCATGGTTTAAGGAAATGATACTTGACATTGAAAAGCTTTAGCAGACGAACTACACGATCTTGTGCTATGCTTAGGATTGGGTCTTGTCCATCACATCATTCTCCTAATGATGTGATCCCGTTATCAATGACATCCAATGTCCATGGTCATGAAACCGTGACCATCTATTGATCAACGAGCTAGCCAACTAGAGGCTCACTAGGGACATGTTGTGGTCTATGTATTCACACATGCATTACAGTTTCCGGTTAACACAATTATAGCATGAACAATAGACAATTATCATGAACAAGGAAATACAATAATAACCATTTTATTATTGCCTCTAGGGCATATTTCCAACACACGTCTATGGACTCTTCAACCCACATTGGGTAACGGTTGCGAGAGTCCACGGAGGGCTCTACCCACAGAGGGTTCCACGAAGAAGCAACCTTGACTATACCATGATGGCCTACGTCCACGGAGGACTAGCCTAACTCGGGGTAGATCTTCATGAAGTAGGCGATCTCCTTGTCCTTACAAACTTCTTGGTTCACTCCACAACACGAAGTAGGAGGCTCCCAAGCGACACCTAACCAATCTAGGAGGCACCACCCTTCAAAAGGTAATAGGCTCAATAATGTCGATGAACTCCTTGCTCTTGTGCTTCAACATGATAGACTCCTCAACACACAATCACTCTCTCATAGATTTAGCTATGGTGGAACAGATTGATTGGGTGGAAAATAACTTGGGGAGGTTAGAGATCAAGATTCATATGGTAGGAATGGAATGGCATGATCTCAACACATGAGTAGGTGGCTCTCTCTCAGAAAATCAGTAGGTATGAGTGGGGAACTGTTCTGAGGGCTTCACTTTTGAGTGATTGGTGGTGGATGGGTATATATAGACATCTCCAAAAATCCAACCGTTACACCCAATAAGTCAGACTCGGTGACACCGATGTGGTAATCTCAGTGGTACTGAGTGTAGGGGAACGTAGTAGTAAATCAAAAAAATTCCTACGTGTCACCAAGATCAATCTATGGGGAAACCAACAATGAGCAAAGGGGCAGTGCATCTTCATACCTTTGAATATCGCAAAGCGGAAGCATTACTAGAACGCGGTTGGTGGAGTCGTACTCGCAGCGATTTAGATCGCGGTGGATTCCGATCTAAGTGCCGAACAACGACGCCCCCACGTTCAACACACGTGCAGCCCGGTGACGTCTCCTACGCCTTGATCCAGCAAGGAGGCAGGAGAGGTTGAGGGAGAGCTCCGGCAGCATGATGGCATGGTGACGGTGGAGCTGCGTGGTACTCCGGCAGGGCTTTGCCAAGCACTACAAAGGACGAGGAGGAGGAGGGATAGGGCTGCGCCGAGAGAGAGAGAGATGCGTATTCGTGGCAGCCCCAAACCCACCACTATATATATAGGAGGAGGAGGGAGGGTGCATCCCCTATGGTTCCCACCCTAGGGCGGAGGCCGACCCTAGATGGACATTGGGGCGGCGGCCAAGAGAGGGGAGAGGAGGGGCGGCGCCCTAGGTGGGCCTAGGGCCCATCGGCGCCTAGGGTTTGCCCCCTCCCACCTTTGCTGCCCCTTGGGACCTTGTGGGAGGTGCACCATCCCACCTAGGGGTTGGTTCCCTCCCACCTTCAGCCCATGCAGCCCTCTGGTGCTGGTGGCCCCACACGATGGACCCCCAGAACCCTTCCGGTGGTCCCGGTAGATTACCTGTGATGCCCGAAACACTTCCGGTTACCAAAACCTCACTTCCTATATATGAATCTTTACCCCCAAACCATTGTGGAACTCCTCGCGATGTTCGAGATCTCATCCTGGACTCCGAACAACCTTCGGTAACCATGTACACTATTCCCATATAACCCTAGCGTCATCGAACCTTAAGTGTGTAGACCCTACGGGTTCGGGAACCATGTAGTCATGACCGAGACACCTCTCCGGTCAATAACCAATAGCGGGATCTGGATAACCATATTGGCTCCCACATGTTCCATGATGATCTCATCAGATGAACCACGATGTCGGGGATTCAAACAATCCCGTATACAATTCCGTTGTCAATCGGTGTGTTACTTGCCCGAGATTCGATCATCGGTATCCCTATACCTTGTTCAATCTCGTTACCGGCAAGTATCTTTACTCATTCCGTAACACATCATCCCGTGACTAACTCCTTAGTCACATTGAGCTCATTATGATGATGTATTACCGAGTGGGCCTAGAGATACCTCTCCGTCACACGGAGTGACAAATCCCAGTCTCGATTCGTGCCAACCCAACAGATACTTTCGGGGATACCCGTAGTGTACCTTTATAGACACCCAGTTACATTGTGACGTTTGGCACACCCAAAGTATTCCTACGGTATCCGGGAGTTTCACAATCTCATGGTCTAAGGAAATGATACTTGACATTAGAAAAGCTTTAGCAGACGAACTACACGATCTTGTGCTATGCTTAGGATTGGGTCTTGTCCATCACATCATTCTCCTAATGATGTGATCCCGTTATCAATGACATCCAATGTCCATGGCCATGAAACTGTGACCATCTATTGATCAACGAGCTAGCCAACTAGAGGCTCACTAGGTACATGTTGTGGTCTATGTATTCACACATGTATTACGGTTTCCGGTTAATACAATTATAGCATGAACAATAGACAATTATCATGAACAAGGAAATACAATAATAACCACTTTATTATTGCCTCTAGGGCATATTTCCAAGAGTCTCCCACTTGCACTAGAGTCAATAATCTACTTCACATCGCCATGTGATTAACACTTACATCACCATGTGATCATATCATCATGTGATTAACACCCAATTAGTTCTGGGGTTTGATCATGTTTTGCTTGTGAAAGAGGTTTTAGTCAACGGGTTTGCGACATTCAGATCCGTGTGTACCTTGCAAACTTCTATGTCATACTGTAGATAGTGCTCCCACGCTCCACTTGGAGCTATTCCAAATGGCTACTCCACTATACGTATCCGAATTTCTACTAAGAGTCATCCAGATTGGTGTTAAAGCTTGCATTGACGTAACCCTTTACGACGAACTCTTTATCACCTCCATAATCAAGAAATATTTCCTTAGTCTTCTAGTTGCTAAGGATAATTTCGACCGTTGTCCAGTGATCCACTCCTGGATCTCTCTTGTACCCCTTGACAAACTCATGGCAAGGCACACACAGGTGCAGTACACAGCATGGCATACTATATAGAGCCTATGGCTGAAGCATAGGGGATGACACTCATCTTTTCTCTTTTTTTTGCCGTGGTTGGGCATTGAGCTGTGCTCAATCTCACACCTTCTAATACATGCAAGAACCCTTTCTTGGACTGATCCATATTGAACTTCTTCAATATCTTGTCAAGGTATGTACTCATTGAAATTATTATCAAGCATCTTGATATATATCTATAAATCTTGATGCCCAACAATTAGGTAGCTTTATCCAGGCCTTCCTTTGAAAAACCTTTTTCCAAACAACCATGTATGCTTTCCAGAAATTCTACATCATTTCCGATCAATAATATGTAAACTACATATTCTTATCAGAAATCCTATAGTGCCCCTGTTGGAAATATGCCCTAGAGGCAATAATAAATTAGTTATTATCATATTTCCTTGTTCATGATAATCGTTTATTATCCATGCTATAATTGTATTGATCGGAGACTTAGATGCATGTGTGGATACATAGACAAAACCATGTCCCTAGTATGCCTCTAATAGACTAGCTCGTTGATCAAAGATGGTTAAGGTTTCCTAGCCATTGACATGAGATGTCATTTGATAACGGGATCACATCATTAGGATAATGATGGGATGGACAAGACCCAAACTACAAATGTAGCATATGATCGTGTCAGTTTAATGCTAATGTTTTCTACATGTCAAGTATCTGTTCCTATGACCATGAGATCATGCAACTCACTGACACCGGAGGAGTGCCTTGTGTGTATCAAACGTCGCAATGTAACTGGGTGACTATAAAGGTACTCTACAAGTATCTCCGAGGGTGTCTGTTGGGTTGGCATGGATCAAGACAGGGATTTGTTACTCCGTGTGACGGATAGGTATCTCAGGGCCCACTCGGTAACACAACATCACAACAAGCCTTGCAAGCAATGTGACTAAGTGTTAGTCACGGGATCTTGTATTACGGAACGAGTAAAGAGACTTTCCGGTAACGAGGTTGAACTAGGTATGGAGATACCGACGATTGAATCTCGTGCAATACCGAAGAACATACCGAAGAACAAAGTGAACATCATACGGGATTAACTGAATCCTTGACATAGAGGTTCGACCGATAAAGATCTTCGTAGAATATGTAGGAAAGAATATGGGCATCCAGGTCCCTCTATTGGTTATTGACCGTAGAGGTGTCTCGGTCATGTCTACATAGTTCTCGAACCCGCAGGGTCTGCACACTTAAGGTTCGGTGACGTTTTGGTAGTATAGAGTTATGTATGGTGGTGACCGAAGGTTGTTCAGAGTCCCGGATGAGATCCCGTACATCACGAGGAGATCCGGAATGGTCCGGAGGTAAAGATTGATATATAGGAAGTCCTATTTTGGTCGCTGGAAAAGTTTCGGGCTAATCGGTAATGTACAGGGAGTGCCGGTAGTGTACCGGGAGACCACCGGGAGGGGTATTTCGACCCAAGAGGCTTCATGGGATGTGGGAGAGTAAATACCAGCCTTTTGTGGTCTGGTGGAAGTCCCACACAAGGCCCATGCGGCTGAGATAAAAAGCCCAAAGGGAAAAAGGTGGAAAAAGGCCAAAAAAGGAGGAATCCTAGTCCTACTAGGATTGGAGGAGGAGTCCTCCTCTCCTCCCCACTTTGGCCGACCCAAGGGCTGGATTTTTGGCATCCAAGCCTCCTCCTCCTCTCCTCCTATATATACTAGAGGATTTTAGGGTTTTGGCACAGAATTTTCAGCCACGTGCTACCCGTTCCTCTAGTGCATAGTTTCTCCTCTAGATCGGTTTTCTGCAGTGCTTAGGCGAAGCCCTGCCGGAATAGCTCCACCACCATCGCCGCAGCACCGTCACACTGCCGGAGAACTCTTCTAACTCTCCGCTTCCTCTTGCTGGATCAAGAAGGCGGAGATCGTCATCGAGCTGTACGTGTGCTGAACGCGGAGGTGCCGTCCGTTCGGCGCTAGATCGGAAGGACCGTGATCAAGATCACGAGACGGATCATGATGAGTTTGCGAGACGGATCATGATTAGTTTACGGGATGGATCGTGATTGGATCGCGGGACAGATCGTGATGAGATCGCCGGATGCTTAGCGATTTGGATCACGAAGACGTTCGACTACACCAACCGCGTTTCTTAACGCTTCCCGCTTAGCGATCTACAAGGGTACGTAGATCCACTCTCCCTCTCATAGATGCTCATCACCATGGATAGATCTGCGTGTGCGTAGGCAATTTTTTGTTTCCCATGCAACGTTCCCCAACAGTGGTATTAGAGCTAGGTCTATGTGTAGATGAGATCTCGAGTAGAACACAAGGAGTATGTGGGCGTTGATGCTTAGATTGCTTCCTCCCTTGGTCGGATTTTGGTTCAGCGGTATTGTGAGATGAAGCGGCCCGGACCAACATTACTCATACGCTTACGAGAGACCGGTTCCCTCGACCGCAACTTGTTGCATAGATGGCTTGTGGGTGCCAGTTTCTCTCACTTTAGTTGGATCGGATTCGACAAAGGCGGTCCTTGAGAAGGTTGAAAAGCAACTAGTGTCTCACCGTTGTGGTTTTTGCGTAGATGAGAATTGTTCTTGCTAGATACCTGTAGCAGCCACGTAAAACATTCAACAACAATTAGAGGACGACTAACTTGTTTTTTCAGGGTATGTTGTGATATGATATGGCCAATTACATGATGTGATATATGTGATGTATGAGATGATCATGTGATGTATAGATTATCACGACTTGCATGTTGATGAGTACGGCAACCGGCAGGAGCCATAGGGTTGTCTTAATTATTGTATGACCTGCGTGTCAATCATTAAGCGCTATGTAATGCTTTACTTTATCGCTAAACGGTAGCAATAGTAGTAGAAGCATGTTGGGCGTGACAACCCCGATGGCGACACGTTGATGGAGATCATGGTGTCATGCCGGTGACGATGGAGATCATGCCGGTGCTTTCATGATGGAGATCAAAAGCACAAGTTCATGTCCATATCATGTCACTTATGATTTGCATGTGATGTTAATCCTTTTATGCACCTTTCTTTGGTTAGGACGACGGTAGCATTATAAGGTGATCCCTCACTTAATTTCAAGATAAATTGTGTTCTCCCAGAGTGTGCATCGTTGCGAAAGTTCTTCGTGTCGAGACACCACGTGATGATCGGGTGTGATAGACTCTACGTTCACATCCAACGGGTGCAAGCCAGTGTTGCACATGCAGAACACTCGGGTTAAACTTGGCGAGCCTAGCATGTACAAACATGGCCTCGGAACACAAGAGACCGAAAGGTCGAACATGGGTCATATAGTAGATATGATCAACATGATGATGTTCACCATTGAAACCACCTCAACTCACGTGATGATCGGACTTGAGTTGATGAATTTGGATCATGATCACTCGAATGACTGGAGGGATGTCAATTTGAGTGGGAGTTCTTAAGTAATATGATTAATTGAACTCATTATCATGAACATAGCCAATAGTGTCTATGCAAATTATGTTGTAGGTTACTTGCTCGCGCTGTAGCTCCCTTGAATTTTTATATGTTCGTAGAGAAATAGAGTTGAAAGATGTTGGTAGCAATATTGCGGACTGGGTCCATGATCTGAGGATTGTCCTCATTGATGCACAGAAGGCTTATGTCCTTAATGCACCGCTCGGTGCACCAACCCCTCTAGCATCGTTTGTAGATGTTGTGAACATCTGATAGGCACGTTCTGATGACTACTTGATAGTTTAGTGTGTCATGGATTATGCCTTAGAATTGAGGCGCCGAAACATTTTGAATGTCACAGAACATATGAGATGTTCTAAGAGCTGAAATTAGGATCTCAGGCTCGTGCCCATGTTGCGAGATATGAGATCTCCAACAAGATTCTTTGCCTGCAAGATGAAGGAGAATAGCTCAATCGTTGAGCATGTGCTCAAATTTTCTGGGTGCTACAATCGCTTGAATCGAGTGGGAGTTGATATTCCAGATAAGATAGTGATTGATATAGTTCTCCAAGTCACTGTCACTAAGCTACTAGGGACTTGGTGATGAACTATAAAACGCCAGGGATAGAAATAATGATCCCTGAGCTGTTCGCGATGTTTGACACCACGAAGGTAGAAATCAAGAAGGAGCGTCAAGTGTTGATGGTTAGTAAAACCACTAGTTTCGAGAAGAGCAAGGAGGGAAACTTCATGGATGGCAAGTCAGTTGCTGCTCTAGTGAAGCAACCCAAAGTTGAAGTCAAACCCGAGACTAAGTGCTTTGATTATGAGGAGAGCGGTTGCTGAAGCGGAACAACCCTAGATACTTGGTAGATAAGAAGGCTGGCAACGTCAACAGAAGTATATTTGATATACGTGTTATTGATGTGTACCTTGCTAGTACTCCTAGTAGCACCTGGGTATTGGATACCGGTTCGGTTGCTAAATGTTAGTAACTCGAAATAAAAGCTAGGGAATAAACGGAGAACTAGCTAAGGGTGAGGTGACGATGTGTGTTGGAAGTGTTTCCAAGGTTGATGTGATCGACATCACACGCTCTCTCTACCTTTAGGATTAGTAACAAACCTAAATAAGTGTTATTTGGTGTTTTGCGTTGAGCATGAACATGATTAGATCATGTTTATTGCAACACGGTTATTCATTTAAGTTAGAGAATAATGGTTATTCTATTTACATGAATAATACCTTCAATGGTCATGCACCCAGTGAGAATGGTTTGTTGAATCTTGATCATAGTAATACACATGTTCATAACATTGATGCCAAAAGATGCAAAGTTAATAATGACAGTACCACATACTTGTGGCACTGCCGCTAAATGTCATATTGGTATAAAACACATGAAGAAACTCCATGCTGATGGATCTTTGTACTCTTTCGATTTCGAATCGGTTGAGACATGCAAACCGTGCCTCTTGGTCAAAGATGACTAAGGACCCCGTTTTCTGGTTTGACGGAGCGGGCAAGTGATTTATTGGAAATGATACATGTTGATGTATGCAATCCAATGAGTCTTGTAGCGTGCGGTGGATATCGTTATTTTCTTACCTTCACTGATGATTTGGGTAGATATAGTATATGTTTACTTAATGAAACACAAGTCTGAATCGTTTGAAAAGTTCAAGCAAATTCAGAGTGAAGTTTAAGATCATCGTGACAAGAAGATAAAAATATCTGCGATATGATTGTGGAGGTGAATATCTGAGTTACAAGTTTGGCGTACAACTTTAGACAATGTGAAAGTTGTTTCACAACACACGCCACCTGGAACACCATAGTGTGATGGTATGTCTGAACGTCATAGTCGTGCTCTATTGGATATGGTGCATGTTATGATGTCTCTTATTGTTTTGCTACTATAATTTTGGGGTTGTGCATTAGAGACAACTACATTCACTTTAAATAGGGCACCATCTAAATCCGTTGAGATGACATTCACATTATAAAGGTGTCATCTCAACGGATTTAGATGGTGCCCTATTTAAAGTCAATGTAGTTGTCTCTAATGCATAACCCCAAAACTATAGTAGCAAAACGATAAGAGACATCATAGCCCGCACCAAATCCAATAGAGCTTGACAATGACGTTCGGACACACCATCACACTATGGTGTTCTAGGTGGTGTGAGTTGTGAAACGACTTTCACATTGTCTAAAGTTGTATGCAAAACTCGTAACTCACATATTCACCTCCATGATCATATCGCAGACATTTTTATCTTCTTGTCACGATGATCTTAAACTTCACTCTGAATTTGCTTGAACTTTTCAAACGATTCAGACTTGTGTTTCATTAAGTAAACATATACTATATCTACCCAAATCATCAGTGAAGGTAAGAAAATAACGATATCCACCGCACGCTACAAGACTCATTGGATTGCATACATCAACATGTATCATTTCCAATAAATCACTTGCCCGCTCCATCAATCTGGAAAATGGGGTCCTTAGTCATCTTGCCCAAGAGGCATGGTTCGCATGTCTCAACCGATTCGAAATCGAATGAGTCCAAAGATCCATCAACATGGAGTTTCTTCATGCGCTTTATACCAATATGACATTTAGCGGCAGTGCCACAAGTATGTGGTACTATCATTATTAACTTTATATCTTTTGGCATCAATGTTATGAACATGTGTATTACTATGATCAAGATTCAACAAACCATTCTCACTGGGTGCATGACCATTGAAGGTATTATTCATGTAAACAGAATAACAATTATTCTCTAACTTAAATGAATAACCGTGTTGCAATAAACACGATCTAATCATGTTCATGCTCAACGCAAAACACCAAATAATATTTATTTAGGTTCGTCACTAATCTCTAAGGTAGAGAGAGCATGCGATGTCGATCACAACAACCTTGGAAACATTTCCAACACACATCGTCACCTCACCCTTAGCTTGTCTCCGTTTATTCCGTAGATTTTACTTAGAGTTACTAACATTTAGCAGCTGAACCGGTATCCAATACCCAGGTGCTATTAGGAGTACTAGCAAGGTACACATCAATAACATGTATATCAAATACACTTGTGTCGACGTTGCCAGCCTTCTTATCTACCAAGTATCTAGGGTTGTTCCGCTTCAGCGACCGCTCACCTCATAATAGAAGCACTTAGTCTCGGGTTTGGGTTCAACTTTGGGTTGCTTCACTGGAGCGGCAAGTGACTTGCCATCTATGAAGTTTCCCTCCTTGCCCTCGCCCTTCTCGAAACTAGTGGTTTTACTAACCATCAACACTTGATGCTTCTTTTTGATTTCTACCTTCGTGGTGTCAAACATCGCGAACAGCTCATGGATCATTACTTCTATCCCTGGCATTTTATAGTTCATCACCAAGTTCTAGTAGCTTAGTGACAATGACTTGGAGAACTATATCAATCACTATCTTATTTGGAATATCAACTCCCACACGATTCAAGCGATTGTAGCACCCAGACAATCTGAGCACATGCTTAACGATTGAGCTATTCTCCTTCATCTTGCAGGCAAAGAATATTGTTGGAGATCTCATATCTCACAACATGGGCACGAGCCTGAGATCCCAATTTCAGCTCGTACAACATCTCATATGTTCTGTGATGTTCAAATAGTTTTGGAGCCTCAATTATAAGCCGTAATGCATGATGCACTAAATTATCAAGTAGTCATCGGAATGTGCCTGTCAGATGTTCACAACTTCTACAGACGATGCTAGAGGGGGTGGCGCACCGAGCGGTGCATTAAGGACATAAGCCTTCTGTGCAGCAATGAGGACAATCCTCAGATCACGGACCCATTCCGCAATATTGCTACCATCATCTTTCAACTCTATTTCTCTAGGAACATATAGAAATTCAAGGGAGCTACAACGTGAGCTAGTAATCTACAACATAATTTTGCAAAGACACTACTGACTATGTTCATGATAATGAGTTCAATTAATCATATTACTTAAGAACTCCCACTCAAATTGACATCCCTCCTGTCATTCGAGTGATACATGATCCAAATTCACCAACTCAAGTCTGATCATCACGTGAGTTGAGGTGGTTTCGATGGTGAACATCATCATGTTGATCATATCTACTATATGACTCATGTTCGACCCTTCGGTCTCTTGTGTTCCAAGGCCATGTCTGTACATGCTAGGCTCATCAAGTTTGACCCGAGTGTTTTGCATGTGCAACAATGGCTTGCACCCATTGTATGTGAACGTAGAGTCTATCACACCCGATCATCACGTGGTGTCTCGACATGATGAACTTTCGCAATGGTGCACACTCGGGGAGAACACAATTTATCTTGAAATTAAGTGAGGGATCACCTTATAATGCTACCGTCATCCTAAGCAAAACAAGGTACATAAAAGGATTAACATCACATGCAAATCATAAGTGACATGATATGGCCATGAACTTGTGCTTTTGATCTCCATCTTGAAAGCACCGGCATGATCTCCATCGTCACCGGCATGATACCATGATCTCCATCATCTTGATCTCCATCAACATGTCGCCATCGGGGTTGTTGCGCCCACCATGCTTCTACTACTATTGCTACCGTTTAGCGATAAAGTAAAGTATTACATAGCGCTTAATGATTGACACGCAGGTCATACAATAATTAGAGACAATCCTATGGCTCCTGCCGGCTGCCGTACTCATCGACATGCAAGTCGTGAAATTCTATACATCACATGATCATCTCATACATCACATATATCACATCATGTAATTGGCCATATCACATCACAACAAACCCTGCAAAAACAAGTTAGACGTCCTCTAATTGTTGCTGCATGTTTTACGTGGCTGCTACGGGTTTTTAGCAAGAATGATTCTCACCTACGCATAAACCACAACGGTGATACATAATTTGCTTTTCAACCTTCTCAAGGACCGCCTTAGTCGAATCCGATCCAACTAAAGTAGGAGAAACAGACACCCGTCAGCCATCTTTGTGCAACGAAGTTACACGTCAGTCGATGGAACCAGTCTTTCGTAAGCGTATGAGTAAGGTTGGTCCGGGCCGCTTCATCCCACAATACCGCTGAACCAAAACACGACCAAGGGAGGAAGCAATCTAAGCATCAACGCCCACAAACTCTTTGTGTTCTACTCGACATCTCGTCTACACATAGACCTAGATCATGATTCCACTGTTGGGGTACGTTGCATGGGAAACAAAAAATGTCCTACACACACGCAAGATCTATCCATGGTGATGAGCATCTACGAGAGGGAGAGCGGATCTACATACCCTTGTAGATTGCTAAGCGGGAAGCGTTAAGAAACGCGGTTGGTGTAGTCGAACGTTTCGCGATCCAAATTGCCGAGCATCCTGCGATCTCATCACGATCCGTCCCGCGATCCAATCACGATCCGTCCTGCGAACTCATCACGATCCGTCCCGCGATCTCATCACGATCCGTCTCGCGATCTTGATCACGGTCCTTCCGATCTAGCGCCGAACATACGACATGTCGGGACCCCGATCCTAAGTCATATGATTCCATACTGTAACAAGCCACATCACCTTGCGGCCTCACGCATGGTACTCCACGGCTGCTACCTTACCTTGGCCGGGACCTTTTGCGTATTTTGGCTCACGTATGTGAACATGTCGCTGGCAATCACACAACAAAGAACCCGGGCCGACATAACTAGTCATAGAACCCAAGTGGCACATCCGTACGGAAACATGCATACATAACCCAGTAATGCAGGTGTCGGCCTCAAGCATGTGTAGACGAGTCGTAGCAAGTTACAAGGGCTCCATTACATCGCGAGACACGAATGTCATCACTGCACGTAGACGAGTCATAACAGGCTACAGGGACTCCATTACACTGCGAGACATTTCCCCGAAGGGACAGACACAGCAGCAAAGAAGGATACATGCCGGTCAATCAATGTGTCCGGAGCAGTAGCAAGCTACCATGGCTCGGTGGAAGCACAAAGAGGCAGTTTCACGTAAAGAGTACTACTAAAGGCACACGACTAGGTGTCGGATCCCATACATACCGTTGCACGTCACACGTACGCATGACATGCCCGATATGCAAAGATACAACCAAGGCATCACAACATAACCATGCAATAACATGACTTTTATTTAAGAGGCTCAGACGAGCCTTGCATAATATGTTCATACAGACAGGGGTCACATGACCCGACACTCAAGTCATACCAACATAGTCATACAAGCCAGCGGAAACTAAAGCTGTCTGGGTACAGACGACAAAATATAAAAGAGTCACATGGCCTGACTATCTACAGCCCACCACACGGGCAAGATCGTAGCTGGGACACCAGCTATTCAGCATCGTCAACGTCTAGATAGAACCCACCTGATGGGTCCTGGTTCTCTTCTGCAACATTAATTAAGCAAGGATGAGTACAATCGTACTCAGCAAGTCTTTAAAACAGACCTAGTCTATTTATGCTCATGTATCAACAAGGGGGTGGTGGTGTTTATGCAGAATGCCAGCTTTGACTCATGGCTAACCTACAGTACTCAATTTTAACTCCTTGTTACAATTTTAGTTATCGCACACGAGTCCACTAAATCCATCATAATACACCACCATGGACTCACCTTACCCTTCTGAAAGAGTGCCATCCACGGTACTCACACTTGTCTTGAGATTTTTAGAAGTATCCATTTGATTATCTATGAACAGCATACGTTCTCCAAGTAGTCCATATCCGAGGACGTGACTATTCGAATAGTTTCATAACCCTGCAGGGCTGTACTTCTTCACGCACGCTCTCGCCACTTATCGATGTGTGCCATAAACCATGCACCTCGGCAACCTTCAAGCGGATGCCCAGCGAGGGAGTCGGCCACGACTGTCAATCACATAAGACCTCTAGTCAAGGCTATCGCCTATTTGAGACTGAACCCGTACGGAAGTCCGGCCGAAGTTTCCTTTACGGTCCCAAACGATGTGCGCAGGGTTCCCAAGCCCACCATTCGGGTGACCCTTGGTACACCGTGCCACTGCCTACCACGTCGTAACCTACCCCGAGGGTCAGCGCTACGCACGGCCTCCAGCATGCTATAAACACCAGAAACTACTTGCAATACCTGGACCAAAGACTAAGCGACTGATAAGTTGAGAGGGTCACTTAAGTATCCCAACGTGTGGTAGTATCTAGTCTTGGATCACAAACACGGAACCCAGTTCCTCAGAACGGTCCCAATGAGACAACCCACTATGTACTCATACATAGCCTCTCATCGCTACCTTTACCAGATCGAATTCATTATGAGCTCATCACATCGGGCAACACTGTTTCATTCAGTTCATCACCCAGATGAAACAGACCTGACACAACTCTAAGCATAGCAAGCATAGCAGGCAAAGTAAGCTAAGCACATCATGGCACAAGCATCTACCAGGTATGCTAGGTTGCAAGGTTTAGCTATTTACTGTGACAAGATCAGGTCATGCATAAGAATAGGATCATCTACCGTGTATAACTGACATGTGATCGTTTGTCCTAATGCAATAAATGTGAGCAGGAGCGAGAGAGTGTGATGTTATCAGAATGATCAATGAGGTTGCTTGCCTTGCTGGGTTGCGGAAGAGTTCTCTCCTTCGTCGGTGTACGGAGTAGTATCCTCCGGATTAGGGCCTACCGCAACGCAGATAAAAGCATTCAATACAAGTAGATGCAACAATATGATGCATGATCATGGCATAGTGTTATGCATGGATGAGCTAATGTAACTAGTGGTCATGCCAATTTGAAATGGATTTGAATATAGGTTCAAAGTTGTTCTTATTTCAAATTCCATATATTGACCTAATGATAAAATGTCCATGTTCACCTATTTAGGTTGCTCTAACATGCATGAGAATAGCACCACTGGATTCATTGGATTTTTCTGATAAATTTTCATATATAAATTATTTCCATCTGACTTACAGATTATTTTATATGATTTTTCAAAGTTTTAAACATTTTCTGGAATTATTTTTATTAAGAAAATGATTTAATGCGTCAGCCTGATGTCATGCTTGCGTCAGCAGTCAACAGGGCCAGGTCCAGGTCAAACCTGACCAGTGGGACCCGCCTGTCAACCTCTCAGGACTGGCTAGTGTCACTGGCAGGTGGGCCCTGTAGTTAGTGACTCAGGGGTTAATCCCGAGTTGACCCGAGTTTTGACTCGGGCCAGGGCCCACTGTCAGCGTCTCGGGGGGTTAGTTAGCACGGTCATTAGGCACTAATGACGTCGCCACGCTGGCACTTGCCGGAGGGAGGCCGCCGGCGGCGAGCCGAGATGGTGGGGGTCACCGGAATTCTTCCTTCGGCAACCATTTGAGTGGTGGAGGGCACCTACGGACGGCTAAGACTCGCGTGCATCCACCTAGGGCAACGACAGGATGCGGGGTCGCTGGAGTCGATGGACACGACGACTTTGGTGGCGACCGGAGCTCGGCAACGGCGACGTTAGCGGCTAGGAGGCGAGGAGGACCACTGGGAGAGGGGGAGAAAGACGGGAAGCTCACAGGGAGTCGGACGGACTGGCTGGTGGGCTCGGGGACGACCGGACGGTTCCAAACGACGGCGAGGACCGACGGCGACCGGCGGAGGGGATTCGGCGATGACGGCAAAGCAGAGGGCTCCCGGCTCGATTCCTCCATCGAGGGGCTTCAGGGGCTCAGGGCGGAGCTACTGGTTGGGTCAGGGGGGCTCAGGGGTGGCTAGAACGGCGGGACGACGGCGAGGAGCTGTGCGGCCATGGGGGGTCCGAGAGGAGAAGAGGGAAGAGCGGGGAAGAGGAGGGAGAGAGTGGCGGGGAAGCGTCTCGGAGCTTATCCCCGTCGTCGCGCTGGCGAGGGAGGGGCCAGGCAGGCAGCTGCGTGGCGCCACCGGCGTGAGTGCACGGCGGCCACACGCGTGCCTACTGGACGCCAGGAGGAAGAAGACCCTCCTGGGCCAGATGGGCCAGCAGGTAAGCTCCCTCTCTCTTTTTCTCTTTTTTTCATTTCTTCTATTTTCTATTTTTCTGACCTATGTTTATTCCTTGCAGGTCCAAAATACCCCTTCAAATAATTCTAAAAACTTTTATAATTCAAGTTTGAATATTTCTAATTTGTATCAAAAGTTTCAGATTATTTTGAAAGCAGTGATAATGATAATATTTTTATTTTTCATTTTCAGAGACTTAATTCAATAATTTAAAATATTTCAAATGTTCAAATAATTGAAATGGTCCCTGGTATATCCATGCCCTTAATTATTAGACATAGGGAACATTTTTGATGGGCATTTTGGATTTGTTGAAATTTCATTTGTTTGGAATTCCTTTAATTCATAAAATGCTTAGGTTTCTTTCTTTCTCCCCATTTCATATTGATGCAATGATGATGATGATGATGCAAACACAATTCTAGCCTAGACACTTGCTAGGGTTGTGACAACTCACCCCCACTCAAAAGAATCTCGTCCCGAGATTTTGAAGTTGTCAGGAAGAGCGCGGGGTACTCTAGTCGAAGACGATCTTCTCTTTCCCATGTCGCCTCCTTTTCAGAATGATGCGACCATTGAACCTTAAGAAACTTGATGTTCCAACGCCGAGTGGTACGCTCAGCCTGGTCGAGAATATGAACAGGATATTCTTGATATGAAAGGTTATCTTGGAGATCAAGCGCTTCGTGGTCCACTTCTCGGACAGGGTCCAAAAAACAACGCCTGAGTTGAGAGACGTGGAAGACATCATGAACTTTGGAAAGATGCGGAGGAAGTTCCAATTGGTAGGCAACCTCTCCTCGTTTAGCAAGAATGCGAAAAGGTCCAATGTAACGAGGAGCCAACTTGCCTTTGATACCGAATCGATGGGTACCCTTCATAGGTGTAACCCGAAGGTAAGCCTTCTCGTCAACTTCATAAGTCACGGACTTATGATGACGGTCATATTGACTCTTTTGACGGGATTGGGCTGTTTTCAACTTTTCACGAATAATGCGAACTTGCTCCTCTGCATCCTGGATCATGTCCGGACGAAAGAGTTGCCTCTCTCCGGTTTCTGACCAGTTAAGAGGTGTTCGACATTTTCGTCCATAGATAACTTCAAAAGGGGCTTTGCCCAAGCTTGATTGATAACTGTTGTTATATGCGAATTCAGCAAATGGAAGGCAGTTCTCCCAATTCATACCGAAAGATATAACACAAGCTCGGAGCATGTCTTCGAGAATTTGATTGACTCGCTCAACTTGGCCACTTGATTGAGGGTGGAAAGCGGTGCTAAAGGATAGATGAGTCCCCATGGAAGTTTGAAAACTTTCCCAAAATCGAGAAGTAAAGATACTTCCACGGTCCGAGTTAATCTCCAAGGGAACACCATGAAGAGAAACTATTCGAGAAACATATAACTCCGCTAGATGACTAGCATTAATGCTTTCCCGAATAGGAAGAAAATGAGCCACTTTGGAGAGGCGATCAATGGCTACGAATATAGCATTGTTCCCTCTCTTGGTCCTGGGAAAACCGGTGATGAAATCCATACCGACCTTATCCCATTTCCATTCAGGAATAGCTAAAGGTTGAAGGGTGCCAGCAGGCCTTTGATGTTCTACTTTCACACGACGTCAAACGTCGCAATTAGCAACATACTGAGCAATTTTTCTCTTCATCCTAGTCCACCAGAACCTTTGGCGTAGGTCCTGATACATTTTGGTACTACCCGGATGAATTGTGAGAGGAGAATCATGAGCCTCCTTAAGAATCAGCTGTCTTAGACGGGTGCTCTTGGGAACCACCAACCGATTCTGAAAGAACACCACACGTCCATCATCCTTAGAGAAATCCTTAGCGTTTCCGCTAAGGATATTTTCCTTAATCCGAGATATCCCTTTGTCATATCTCTGGACAGCTACTATCTGATCCTTAAGAGTAGGTTTCGCCACCAAGTTGGATAGGAATCCTTGAGGAACAATGTGACGGTTTAACTCCTGGAATTCCTCATAGAGAAATGGTTGACCTTGTTGTAACATCAGATTGTTACAATAAGACTTACGACTTAGTGCATCAGCCATGACATTGGCTTTCCCCGGGGTGTAAGTTATCCCTAAGTCGTAATCTGTAATCAACTCTACCCACCGTCTTTGCCTGAGATTCAAATCCGGCTGGGTGAAGATATATTTCAGACTTTGGTGATCGGTGTATATCTCGCAACGATTACCCAGGAGGTAATGTCGCCATGTCTTTAGTGCATGGACTACAACTGCAAGTTCAAGATCATGTGTTGGATAATTATCCTCATGTGAACGCAACTGTCGAGATGCGTATGCAATCACATGACGATCTTGCATAAGAATGCAACCTAATCCTTGTCGCGAGGCGTCACAGTAGATAATAAAGTCCTTAGAAAAATCTGGTGGCACCAGAACGGGAGCAGAGGTCAGTCGTATTTTCAACTCCTGAAAACTATGCTCACATTGTGGGGTCCACTCGAACTTTTTATCTTTCTTAGGAGTTCAGTCAGAGGTTTCGCAACCTTGGAGAAATTCTCAACAAAGCGGCGACAATAGCTCGCTAAGCCAAGGAAACTCCGAACTTGCTTAACCGATTCAGGTTGAGTCCAATCAAGGACGGCCTGAACTCTCTCGGGGTTGACAGCAATACCTTTGCCAGAGATCACGTGGCCCAGATAGGTCACTTGCGGCAACCAGAATTCACACTTGGAGAATTTGGCATATAGGCGATGCTCTCAAAGTTTCATCAATACCAGCCTTAGATGCTCGGCATGTTCTTGTTCGTTCTTCGAGTAGATGAGTATATCGTCGAGGTAAACCACTACGAATTTATCCAAATATTCCATGAAGATCGAATTCATCAGACGAGAGAAAGTGGCTAGAGCATTGGTTAAACCGAAGGACATGATGGTGTACTCGTATTGGCCATAACGAGTGACAAAAGCCGTTTTTGGAATGTCCCCGTTTCTAATTCTGATTTGATGGTATCCCAACCTCAAATCCATTTTGGAAAAGACGGAGGATCCAGCGAGTTGATCGTACAAATCGTTGATGCTGGGGAGCGGATACTTGTTTTTGATAGTGACCAAATTCACTGGTCGGTAATCCACAACCATCCGATCCAATCCATCCTTCTTCTTGACGAAGAGGATGGGGCAAGCCCAAGGAGAAGAACTAGGACGAATGAAACCTTTCTTCAAAGCCTCATCGAGTTGGGTTTTTAGCTCGGCTAGTTCTAAGGGTGCCATCTTATAGGGTCTTCTGGCTATTGGAACTGTCCCTGGAATAAGTTCTATCACGAACTCAACATCTCTGACAGGTGGAATACCTGGCAGTTCTTCTGGAAAGACATCCGGAAAATCACAGACTACCGGAATATCTTCTAGCTCAGGGAGAGGGCTAGCATTCAAGGAATAGAGTTGGCGCTTGGTTGTTCGAGTAGAGACATTAACTATCTCACCCGAGGGATGTGTAAGTTGAACATTCCTAGAATGAGTATCAATCTTGGCATAGTGGGCTTTCATCCAATCCATACCTAGAATGATATTGATGTCCGAAGACTTAAGAGATATCAAGGTATCTAGGAATACTAGTCTATCCACCAGAATTTCATTGTCATGGCTCACTCTAGAAGTTTGCCATTTTGATCCAGGAGTCTGAACTACTAAAGGAGTGGGCATGTCACAGAAAGACATGTTATGCAACTGTGCATAACTTTCTGAGATGAATGAATGAGATGCCCCAGTATCAAATAGAACATATGCTGGATGGATATTAACAAGAAGCATACCTAGAATGACATCAGGGTCTTCAAGAGCTTCTTCAGTAGACACATAATTAACTCGCCCACGGGCAGGAGTTGGCTTCACATAGAAGGCTTTCCCTGGTTTTCCGCGTCCAGCGGGCTTGGCATTGTTCTGGGGACATTCACGAGAATAATGTCCCAGTTCTCCACGCTTGTAGCATACCACTGTAGCACGAGGGGCAACATTTACTTGTGGTCCTCCAAATGGTCTGGGTGGAAGGTTGGACTGAAATGGACGAGGTGCCTGGAAAGATGGCCTCGCAGTGTATCTTGCCGGCATAGCTGCATTGGGTACCCATATTCGGCGCTTGTTGGGTCCTGAACCCGATGCAGGGTTGAAGTCACGGTTATGCTTCCTCGTGGCCTCGTAGTCAGTTTGTCCGAACTCAGCATTGATAGCCTTATTGACGAGAGCCTGGAAGGTCGTGCACTCATGCAAGCGAAGATCTCGGCGAAGCTCAGCATTAAGTCCCTTGCGGAACCTAGCCTGCTTCTTGGCATCAGTTGAGACTTCCTCTGGGGCATAGCGAGCAAGATTACCAAACTCGCGACTGTATGCATCCACTAACAATCTGCCCTCGGTGAAGGCACAGAATTCCTCTCTTGCGGTCCATCAGCCCTTCCGGGATGTGATGGAGACGAAATGCGGCGCTAAACTCTGCCCATGTTGGTGCAGGTCCCTGGGGACGCATAGCCTCATAGCTTTCCCACCACAGGTTGGCAGGTCCCTCCAGAAAGTATGTCGCAAAGGTCACCTTATTGGCCTCTGAAACATTTGCAGCTCGAATCTTGCTTGACATACTGGTCAGCCAATCATCCGCATCGAGGGGATCGATCGAGTGATGGTACTTAGGCGGACACAGTTTAATGAAGTCACCAAGTGACACTCCATCATGGTGATCATTGCAGGGAGCAGAGCGGTGTTCTGTTCAATCCTCTCCAACAGCCTGTTGGTCTCCCTCTTATTCCTTTCAGCTTCTAGCATCACCTCCACTAGGGATGGTGCTCGTGGCAGCTCTTCTTGCCTTGGCTGGCTACTCTCGCCTTGCTCATGAGCATGCACGGGGTTGTTCCTGGTTGACACCATCCTGAGGAAAACAATCCATAGCTTAGACATGGGGAACAACAACTCTAGGGCATGAATTAAGGAATGCACTGATCAACATGGCATGTAAGATAAACACCAATCAACATGGTAAAGCAACTACCATATGAACATTAGGTTTCATACACACCATGGCTTAGTTCAGTACAAACCCAAGCTGAAAACAACTACGGAGAGATGACACAACTTATCGGAGGCATTACAAGCATCCTATACATTATCTATCTACACCTCCGGAACTCAACTCTCGACCTTGATCATATCCCACAAGACACACAGGACTGTGGCGATACGTCTACTACCATACTAGATCTAACATCAACGCACTTAAATGTCACCGTAGAATGCCTCGTACAGGTTACCTCGTGACCTGGGAGCTGAACCTGAGGATCTGGAAACACTCTAGCCTGGGATCCCTGGAAACCATAAGGACACGGGTGTGGCCTTGGTCCCCTTGTCGGCGGCAACAGCGGTCCTCGAAGAGGGGTGATGCCTCCAACATCAGGCCAGTCTGCGTGTGCTGGCAAATGAGTCCGCGATGGAGTCAGCATCTCCAAATCTCCATAACCTGTCTGCACGACAGGTGCCAATTGCGTCAAGGCTGTCCAAAGACAGGCACGGGTAGCATAGAGCTCCATGCGAAGGGCACGTGCATCACGATCCCTGTTCTCCAACATCTGAGCGGTCACCTGCAATCTAGGGTCTTCATGAGAATGATCAGAGTAGGCTGCACTGAGATATCCATCCTCTCCTCCCATGGAAGCAGGAACATAGCAGAACTCCGTGTTCTGAAGCAGACCATGGTGAAACCTCATAATAGTCAGCATAGTGTAAGCGGCTTCCTGAACTGCCATATCTATGGTAACTCCCAATCCATGAGTCCAGTGAAGCGGCTCTGCAGCTCCAGGATATGAAGGGTATATCCTAACAGTACATAGATACTGACTCTGGTTGAAATCTCGGTACTGCTCCTCCACTGTGTACTCCAGGTACCAACGATATCCAGCCTCCATCATCACTCTAACCAACATGGCTGTGTGACCCGGCACATCGATGCACCTGGTCAGACGGACCACCTGACGAAAAGGGCGGGATGGCATCTGAAACAAAGGATGATGGAAAGACATTAGAGATCCTAGCAGAAATTGGACAGCATAATGGCTGTAATTGCTCAACAGAAATTTTGAGACAATTGGAAGAGATTGGAAAGGCATAACCACTCGACTATCTAGACTCAAATCTCTTCTCCATCTGTTTGTCACACCAACAACACTAAAATAACTGCACTTATTCACAAGCAAGCTAGCTATTGGTCCATGGCTAGTAACTCGTCATCCTGAGCAATAGATGAGAATCCTAGTTCCTATCCCCGTAGAAAAGATGAGAATGACCCAGCATAGAATAACTTGGGAAGAGGAGTAAAAAGAGCCTTACGTTCCCTTCCACAATCAATTCCCCTACTTATCTATAGTGTTTCTAGACTCAACTTCGGCCGGTTTGGCTTGGTAGTCCTACAGTCAGTCAGGCTCTGATACCAACGCTGTCGGGACCCCGATCCTAAGTCATATGACTCCATACTGTAACAAGCCACATCATCTTGCGGCCTCACGCACGGTACTCCACGGCTGTCACCTTACCTTGGCCGGGACCGTTTGCATCTTTTGGCTCACGTATGTGAACATGTCACTGGCAATCACACAACAAAGAATCCGGGCCGACATAACTAGTCATAGAACCCAAGTGGCACATCCGTACGGAAACAGGCATACATAACCCAGCAATGCAGGTGTCGGCCTCAAGCATGTGTAGACGATTCGTAGCAAGTTACAAGGACTCCACTACGTCGCGAGACACGAATGTCATCACTGCACGTAGACGAGTCGTAACAGGCTACAGGGACTCCATTACACTGCGAGACATTTCCCCGAAGGGACAGACACAGCAGCAAAGAAGGATACATGCCGGTCAATCAATGTGTCCGGAGCAGTAGCAAGCTACCATGGCTCGGTGGAAGCACAAAGAGGCAGTTTCCCGTAAAGAGTACTACTAAAGGCACACGACTAGGTGTCGGATCCCATACATACCGTTGCACGTCACACGTACGCACGACATGCCCGATATGCAAAGATACAACCAAGGCATCACAACATAACCGTGCAATAACATGACTTTTATTTAAGAGGCTCAGACGAGCCTTGCATAATATGTTCATACAGACAGGGGTCACATGACCCGGCACTCAAGTCATACCAACATAGTCATACAAGCCAGCGAAAACTAAAGCTGTCTGGGTACAGACGGCAAAATATAAAAGAGTCACATGGCCTGACTATCTACAGCCCACCACACGGGCAAGATCGTAGCTGGGACACCAGCTATTCGGCATCGTCAACGTCTAGATAGAACCCACCTGATGGGTCCTGGTTCTCTTCTGCAACATTAATTAAGCAAGGATGAGTACAATCATACTCAGCAAGTCTTTAAAACAGACCTAGTCTATTTATGCTCATGTATCAACAAGGGGGTGGTGGAGTTTATGCAGAATGCCAGCTTTGACTCATGGCTAACCTACACTACTCAATTTTAACTCCTTGTTACAATTTTAGTTATCGTACACGAGTCCACTAACTCCATCACAATACACCACCATGGACTCACCTTCCCCTTCCGGAAGAGTGCCATCCACGGTACTCACACTTGTCTTGAGATTTTTAGAAGTATCCATTTGATTATCTATGAACAGCATAAGTTCTCCAAGTAGTCCATATCCGAGGACGCGGCTATTCGAATAGTTTCATAACCCTGCAGGGGTGTACTTCTTCACACACGCTCTCGCCACTTATCGTTGTGTGCCATAAACCATGCACCTCGGCAACCTTCAAGCGGATGCCCAGCGAGGGAGTCGGCCACGACCGTCAATCACATAAGACCTCTAGTCCAGGCTATCGCCTATTTGAGACTGAACCCGTACGGAAGTCCAGCCGAAGTTTCCGCTACGGTCCCAAACGATGCGCGTAGGGTTCCCAAGCCCACCATTCGGGTGACCCTTGGTACACCGTGGCACTGCCTACCGCGTCATAACCCACCCCGAGGGTCAGCGCTACGCACGGCCTCCAGCATGCTATAAACACCAGAAACTACTTGCAATACCTGGACCAAAGACTAAGCGACTGGTAAGTCGAGAGGGTCAGTTAAGTATCCCAACGTGTGGTAGTATCTAGTCTTGGATCACAAACACGGAACCCAGTTCCTAAGAACGGTCCCAATGAGACAACCCACTATGTACTCCTACATAGCCTCTCATCGCTACCTTTACCAGATCGAATTCATTATGAGCTCATCACATCGGGCAACACCGTTTCATTCAGTTCATCACCCAGATGAAACAGACCTGACACAACTCTAAGCATAGCAAGCATAGCAGGCAAAGTAAGCTAAGCACATCATGGCACAAGCATCTACCAGGTATGCTAGGTTGCAAGGTTTAGCTATTTACTGTGACAAGATCAGGTCATGCATAAGAATAGGATCATCTACCGTGTATAACTGACATGTGATCGTTTGTCCTAATGCAATAAATGAGAGCAGGAGCGAGAGAGTGGGATGTTATCGGAATGATCAATGAGGTTGCTTGCCTTGCTGGGTTGCGGAAGAGTTCTCTCCTTCGTCGGGGTACGGAGTAGTATCCTCCGGATTAGGGCCTATCGCAACGCAGATAAAAGCATTCAATACAAGCAGATGCAACAGTATGATGCATGATCATGGAATAGTGGTATGCATGGATGAGCTAATGTAACTAGTGGTCATGCCAATTTGAAATGGATTTGAATATAGGTTCAAAGTTGTTCTTATTTCAAATTCCATATATTGACCTAATGTTAAAATGTCCATGTTCACCTATTTAGGTTGCTCTAACATGCATGAGAATAGCACCACTGGATTCATTGGATTTTTCTGATAAATTTTCATATATAAATTATTTGCATCTGACTTACAGATTATTTTATATGATTTTTCAAAGTTTTAAACATTTTCTGGAATTATTTTTATTAAGAAAATGATTTAATGCGTCAGCCTGATGTCATGCTTGCGTCAGCAGTCAACAGGGCCAGGTCCAGGTCAAACCTGACCAGTGGGACCCGCCTGTCAACCTCTCAGGACTGGCTAGTGTCACTGGCAGGTGGGCCCCTGTAGTTAGTGACTCAGGGGTTAATCCCGAGTTGACCCGAGGTTTGACTCGGGCCAGGGCCCACTGTCAGCGTCTAGGGGGGTTAGTTAGCACGGTCATTAGGCACTAATGACGTCGCCACGCTGGCACTTGCCGGAGGGAGGCCGCCGGCGGCGAGCCGAGACGGTGGGGGTCGCCGGAATTCTTCCTTCGGCAACCATTTGAGTGGCGGAGGGCACCTACGGACGGCTAAGACTCGTGCGCATCCACCTAGGGTAATGGAAGGACGCGGGGTCACCGGAGTCGATGGCCACGACGACTTTGGCGGCGACCGGAGCTCGGCAACGGCTACGTTAGCGGCTAGGAGGTGAGGAGGACCACTGGGAGAGGGGGAGAAAGACGGGAAGCTCACAGGGAGTCGGACGGACTGGCCGGGGGTCTCGGGGACGACCGGATGGCTCCAAACGACGGCGAGGACCGACGGCGACCGGCGGCGGGGATTCGGTGATGACGGCGAAGCAGAGGGCTCCCGGCTCGATTCCTCCGTCGAGGGGATTCAGGGGCTCAGGGCGGAGCTGCTGGTTGGGTCAGGGGGGCTCAAGGGTGGCTAGAACGGCGGGACGACGGCGAGGAGCTGCGTAGCCATGGAGGGTCCGAGAGGAGAAGAGGGAAGAGCGGGGAAGAGGAGGGAGAGAGCGGCGGGGAAGCGTCTCGGAGCTTATCGCCGTCGTCGCACTGGCGAGGGAGGGGCCAGGCAGGCAGCTGCGTGGCGCCACCGGCGTGAGCGCACGGCGGCCACACGCCGCGCCTACTGGACGCTAGGAGGAAGAAGACCCTCCTGGGCCAGATGTGCCAGCAGGTAAGCTCCCTCTCTCTTTTTCTCTTTTTTTCCTTTCTTCTGTTTTCTATTTTTCTAACCTATGTTTATTCCTTGCAGGTCCAAAATACCCCTTCAAATAATTCTAAAAACTTTTATAATTCAAGTTTGAATATTTCTAACTTGTATCAAATGTTTCAGATTATTTTGAAAGCAGTGATAATGATAATATTTTTATTTGTCATTTTCAGAGACTTAATTCAATAATTTAAAATATTTCAAATGTTCAAATAATTGAAATGGTCCCTGGTATATCCATGCCCTTAATTATCAGACATAGGGAACATTTTTTATGGGCATTTTGGATTTGTTGAAATTTCATTTGTTTGGAATTCCTTTAATTCATAAAATGCTTAGGGTTTCTTTCTTTCTCCCCATTTCATATTGATGCAATGATGATGATGATGATGCAAACACAATGCTAGCCTAGACACTTGCTAGGGTTGTGACACGACACCTCCGCGTTGAGCACACGTACAGCTCGATGACGATCTCCGCCTTCTTGATCCAGCAAGAGGGAGCGGAGAGGTAGATGAGTTCTTCGGCAGTGCAACGGTGTTGCGGCTATGGTGGTGTAGCCATTTCAGTAGGGCTTCGCCTAAGCACCTCTAAAAACCGATCTAGAGGAGAAACTGCGATCTAGAGGAGAGGTAGCACGTGGCTATTAGGGTTAGCTTTTTGCTCTAAATCCTCTAGTATATATATAGGAGGGAGGGAGGGGAGGAGGAAGCCTCAAACCCTCAAGGTTTGGTCGAAATTGGAGGTGGAGGAGTCCTACTCCAATCCTATTAGGAGTAGGCTTCCTCCTTTCCACTTGGAAACTCTTTCCACCTCTCCACCTTTGGATTTTTTTCCTTCTCAAACCACTCCAGCCATATGGGCCCTTAGAGGAGGCTTCGTCCAGCCCACTAGGGACTGGTTTACCTCCTCCCACAGCCCATGTAGCCTCTCGGGTCGAAATACCTCTCCCGATGGTCCCCTGGTACACTACCGGCACTCCCGGTACACTACCGATGAGCTCGAAACTTTTCCGGCGACCAAACCATGATTTCCTATGTATCAATATTTACCCCCGGACCATTCCGGAGCTCCTCGTGATGTCCGGGATCTCATCCGGGACTCCGAACAACCATCGGTCACCACCATACATAACTCTATACAACCGAAATGTCACTGAACCTTAAGTGTGAAGACCCCGCGGGTTCGAGAACTATGTAGACATGACCGAGACACCTCTACGGTCAATAACCAATAGCAGGACCTGGATGCCCATATTGGTTCCTACATATTCTATGAAGATCTTTATCGGCCGAACCTCTATGTCAAGGATTCAGTTAATCCCGTATGATGTTCCCTTTGTTCTTCGGTATGTTACTTGCCCAAGATTCGATCATAGGTATCTCCATACCTAGTTCAACCTCGTTACCGGAAAGTCTCTTTACTCATTTCATAATACAAGATACCGTGACTAACACTTAGTCACATTGCTTGCAAGGCTTATTGTGATGTTGTATTACCGAGTGGGCCCCGAGATACCTCTCCGTCACACGGAGTAACAAATCCCAGTCTTGATCCATGCCAACCCAACAGACACCCTCGGAGATACCTATAGAGCATCTTTATAGTCACCCAGTTACGCTGCGACGTTTGATACACACAAGGTACTCCTCCGGTGTCAGTGAGTTGCATGATCTCATGGTCATAGGAACAAATACTGACATGCAGAAAACAGTAGCAATAAACTGACACAATCATATGCTACGTTTGTAATTTGGGTCTTATCCATCAAATCATTCTTCTAATGACGTGATCCCATTATCAAATGACATCTGATGTCCATGACTAGGAAACCATAGCCATCTTTGATCAACGAGCTAGTCTATTAGAGGCACACTAGGGACATGGTGTTGTCTATGTATCCACACATGTATCTGAGTTTCCGATCAACACAATTATAGCATGGATAATAAACGATTAACATGAACAAGGAAATATGATAATAACCAATTTATTATTGCCTCTAGGGCATATTTCCAACAATAGGAGACGTCACCGGGCTGCACGTGTGTTGAACGCGGAGACGCCGTTGTTCGGCGATTAGATCGGATTCCACCGCGATCTGAATCGCTGCGAGTACGAATCCTTCAACCGCGTTCTAGTAATGCTTCCGCTTTGCGATCTTCAAAGGTATGAAGATGCACTCATCCCACTCGTTGTTGGTTTCTCCATAGATAGATCTTGGTGACACGTAGGAATTTTTTTGATTTACTACTACATCTCCCATAAGTGGCATCATGAGCTAGGTTTATGCGTAGAATCTATGCACGAGTAGAACACAAGTTGTTGTGAGCATCGATCTTGTTACTTTGCTTGCCGTTACTAGTCTTATCTTGATTCGGCGTTATCGTGGGATGAAGCGGCTTGGACCAACTTTACACGTATGCTTACGTGAGACCGGTTCCACCGCCTGACATGCACGTGCTGCATAAGGTGGCTAGCAGTTGTCTGTCTCTCCCACTCTAGTCGGATCGGATTTGATGAAGAGGGTCCTTTTGAAGGGTAAATAGAAATTGGCATATCACGTTGTGGTTTTTGCATATGTAAGAAACGTTCTTCCTAGAAACCTAGCAGCCACGTAAAAACATGCAACAACAAATTAGAGGACGTCTAACTTGTTTTTGCAGCATATGCCTTGTGATGTGATATGGCCAAATATGTGATGTGATGCATTGTTATGTATGAGATTGATCATGTTCTTGTAATAGGATTCACGTCTAACTTGTTTTTGAAGCATATGCCTTATGAAGGGTAATTTATTGTATGACCTACGTGTCAATCATAAACGCCATGTAATTACTTTACTTTATTGCTAATAGTTAGCTAGAGTAGTAGAAGTAATATTTGGCGAGACAACTTCATGAAGACACGATGATGGAGATCATGGTGTCGTGCCGGTGACAGTGATGATCATGGTGCCCCGAAGATGGAGATCAAAGGAGCAAGATGATATTGGTCATATCATGTGACTATATTGATAGCATGTGATGTTAATCATGTTTACATCTTATTCGCTTAGAACGACGGTAGCTAAATAAGATGATCTCTCACTAAAATTTCAAGAAATGTGTTCACCTAACTGTGCACCGTTGCTAAGAATCGTTGTTCCGAAGCACCACGTGATTATCGGGTGTGATAGGCTCTAACGTTCGCATACAACGGGTGTAAGCCAGATTTACACACGCAATACACTTAGGTTGACTTGACGAGCCTAGCATGTGCAAACATGGCCTCGGAATACGGGAGACCGAAAGGTCGAACATGACTCGTATAGAAGATATGATCAACATGGAGATATTCACCATTGATGACTAGTCCGTCTCACGTGATGATCGGACATGGGCTAGTTGACGTGGATCATGTATCACTTGGATGACTAGAGAGATATCTACCTAAGTGGGAGTTCATTAAATAAATTGATTATGCGAACTTAACTATCATGAACTTAGTCTAAAATTGTTTTTACAATCTATATTGTAGATCCAATGGCCAACGCTATTGTTGCCCTCAACTTCAACACGTTCCTAGAGAAAACCAAGCTAAAATATGATGGAAGCAACTATGTGTACTGGGTCCGTAGCTTGAGGATCATCCTCATAGCTTCCAAAAGATTATATGTCCTTGATGCACCGCTAGGTGACACACCCATTTTCCCAGTGACTCAAGATGTTGTGAATGCCTAGTAGTCGCGCTGTGATGATTACTCCCTGGTTCAGTGCGGCATGCTTTATAGTTTAGAACCGGGTCTCCAAAAGCATTTTGAGAAACACAGAGCATATGAGATGTTCCAAGAGCTGAAATTGGTTTTCTAACTCATGCCCGGGTCGACAGATATGATGCCTCCGACAAGTTCTTCAGTTGTAAGATGGAGGAGAATAGTTCTGTCAGCGAGCACATAATCAAAATGTCTGGGTTGCACAACCGCTTGTCTCAGTTGGGAGTTAATCTTCTGGATGACTCAGTCATTGACAGAATCCTCCAATCGCTCCCACCTAGCTACAAGAGCTTTGTGATGAACTACAACATGTAGGGGATGGAGAAGTCCATTCCTGAGTTGTACTCGGTGCTGAAATCAGTGGAGGTCGAGTTCAAAAAGGAACATCAAGTGTTGATGGTTAATAAGACCACTAGTTTCAAGAAAGGCAAGGGGAAGAAGAACTTCAAGAAGGACGGCAAAGTAGTTGCCACGCCCGGTAAGCAAGTTGCCGGGAAGAAGAACAAGAATGGACCCAAGCCTGAGACTAAGTGCTTTTATTGCAAGGGTACCGGTCACTGGAAGCGGAACTGCCCCAAGTACTTAGCGGATAAGAAGACCGGCAACGTTAAAGGTATATGTGATATACTTGTTATTGATGTGTACGTTACCAACGCTCATAGTAGCTCCTGGGTATTTGATACCGGTGTAGTTGCTCACATTTGTAACTCCAAGCAGGAGTTGCGGAATAAGCGGAGACTGGCAAAGGACAAGGTGACGATGCGCACCGGGAATGGTTCCAAGGTCAATGTGATCGCCGTCGTCACGCTACCTCTACATCTACCTTCGAGATTAGTTTTAAACCTCAATAATTGTTATTTAGTACAAGCTTTGAGCATGAACATTGTATCTGGATCTCGTTTGATGCGAGATGGCTACTCATTTAAATCTGAGAATAATGGTTGTTCTATTTATATGAGAGAAATGTTTTATGGTCATGCCCCGCTGGTCAATGGTTTATTTTTGATGAATCTCAAACATGATATTACACATGTTCATAGTGTGAGTACCAAAAGATGTAGGATTGATAACGATAGTCCCACTTACATGTGGCACTGCCGCCTTGGTCATATTGGTCATACTGATGGAATTTTGGAATCTCTTGATTTTAAATCATTTGACACGTGCTAACCATGCCTCATGGGCAAGATGACCAAGACTCCGTTTTTTGGAACAATGGAGCGAGCGACTGACTTGTTGGAGATAATACATACCGATGTATGCGGTCCAATGAGCATTGAAGCTCGCGGTGGCCACCATTATGTTCTCACCCTCACCGATGACTTAAGCAGATATGGGTATGTCTACTTAACGAAACACAAGTCTGAAACCTTTGAAAAGTTCAAGGAATTTCAGAGTGAGGTAGAGAATCAATGTGACAGGAAAATAAAGTGCCACGATCTGATCGTGGCGGAGAATATTTAAGTCACGACTTTGGCACGCACCTAAGGAAATGTGGAATTTCTTCACAACTCATGCCGCCTGGCACACCTCAGCAATATGGTGTGTCTGAACATCGTAATCGCACTCTATTGGATATGGTGCGATCTATGGTGTCTCTTATCGACTTACCGCTATCATTTTGGGGATATGCATTAGAGACTGTCGCGGTCACTTTAAATAGGGCTCCATCTAAATCCGTTGAGACGACACCGTATGAATTATGATTTGGAAAGAAACCTAAGATGTCGTTTCTAAAATTTTGGGGATGCGATGCTTACGTGAAGAAACTTCAACCTGAGAAGCTCGAACCCAAAGCGGAAAATTGCGTCTTCATAGGATACCCCAAAGAAACTGTTGGGTATACCTTCTACCTTAGATCCGAAGGCAAAGTCTTTGTTGCCAATTGGATCCTTTCTAGAGAAATAGTTTCTCTTGAAAGAAGTAAGTGGGAGGAAAATAGAACTTGATGAGGTAATTGTACCTCCACTCGAACCGGAGAGTAGCGCAGCACAGGAAGTTGATTCTATGGAGCCTGCACCGGCTGGAGAGGAAGTTAATGATGATGATCATGAAACTTCAGATCAAGTTGCTATTCGAAGGTCCACTAGGACACGTTACGCACCAGAGTGGTACGGCAACCCTGTCTTGGAGATCACGTTGTTGGACAACGGTGAACCTTCGAACTAGGAAGAAGCGATGGCGGGCCCAGATTCCAACAAATGGCTTGAAGCCATGAAATCTGAGATAGGATGCATGTATGAGAACAAAGTATGGACTTTGGTGGACTTGCCTGATGATAAGCGAGCCATAGAAAATAAATGGATCTTTAAGAAGAACTATGACATTGATGGTAATGTGACCGTCTATAAGGCTCGTCTTGTCGCTAAGGGTTATCAACAAGTTCAAGGAGTTGACTACGATGAGATTTTCTCACCCATAGTGATGTTGAAGTCCGTCCGAATCATGTTGGCCATTGGCGCATTTTATGATTATGAGATCTGGCAAATGGACGACAAAACGGCATTCCTTAATGGCTTCCTTAAGGAAGACCTCAATATGATGCAGCCGGAAGGTTTTGTCGATCCTAAAGATGCTAACAAGGTATGCAAGATCCAGCGGTCCATCTATGGGCTGGTGCAAGCATCTCGGAGTTGGAACATTCGCTTTAATGAGGTGATTAAAGCGTTTGGGTTTATACAGGTTTATGGAGAACCCTGTATTTACAAGAAAGCGAGTGGGAGCTCTGTAGGATTTCTCATATTATATGTGGATGGCATATTGTTGATGGTAAATGATATAGAACTTTTGGAAAGCATGGAGTCCTACCTGAATAAGTATTTTTCAATGAAGGACCTTGGAGAAGCTGCTTACATATTAGGCATCAAGATCTATAGAGATAGATCGAGATGCCTCATAGGTCTTTCACAAAGCACATACCTTGACAAGATATTGAAGAAGTTAAATATGGATCAGTCCAAGAAGGGGTTCTTGCCTGTGTTACAGGGTGTGAGATTGAGTACGTCTCAATGCCTGACCACCGCAAAGGATAGAGAAGAGATGAGTGTCATCCCCTATGCTTCAGCCATATGCTCTATTATGTATGCCATGCTGTGTACCAGACCTAATCCGAACCTTGCCATAAGTTTGGTAGGGAGGTACCAAAGTGATCCCGGAGCGGAACACGGGACAGCCGTCAAGAATATCCTGAAGTACCAGAAAAGGACCAAGGACATGTTTCTCGTATATGGAGGTGCCCAAGAGCTTGTCGTAAAGGGTTACGTTGATGCTAGCTTAGGCACAGATCCAGATGACTCCAAGTCACAAACAGGATATGTGTATATTTTCAACGGAGGGGCAGTCAGCTGGTGCAGCAGCAAGCAGAGCGTCGTGGCGGCATCTACATGTGAAGTGGAGTACATAGCTTCTTCGGAAGCAGCAAAGGAAGGGGCCTGGATGAAGGAGTTCATCAGCAACCTAGGAGTAATTCCCAATGCGTCGGGCCCGATGACTCTATTGTCTGGCAACACTGGAGCTATTACCCTTGCCAAGGAGCCCAAGTTTCATAAGAAGACAAGACACATCAAGCGCTGCTTCAACTCCATTCGTGATTATATTCAGGAAGGAGATATAGATATTTGTAAAGTACATACAGATCTGAATGTCGCAGATCCATTGACTAAACCTCTCTCACAAGCGAAACATGATCAACACTAGAACTCTATGGGTGTTTGATACATAACAATGTAACTAGATTATTGACTCTTGTGCAAGTGGGAAACTGTTGGAAATATGCCCTAGAGGTAATAATAAAATGGTTATTATTGTATTTCCTTGTTCATGATAATTGTCTATTGTTCATGCTATAATTGTATTAACCGGAAACCGTAATGCATGTGTGAATACATAGACCACAACATGTCCCTAGTGAGCCTCTAGTTGGCTAGCTCGTTGATCAATAGATGGCCACGGTTTCATGGCCATGGACATTGAATGTCATTGATAATGGGATCACATCATTAGGAGAATGATGTGATGGACAAGACCCAATCCTAAGCATAGCACAAGATCATGTAGTTCGTCTGCTAAAGCTTTTCTAATGTCAAGTATCGTTTCCTTAGGCCATGAGATTGTGCAACTCCCGGATGCCGTAGGAATACTTTGGGTGTGCCAAACGTCACAACGTAACTGGGTAGCTATAGAGGTATACTACGGGTATCCCCGAAAGTATCTATTGGGTTGGCACGAATCGAGACTGGTATTTGTCACTCCATGTGACAAAGAGGTATCTCTAGGCCCACTCGGTAAGACATCATCATAATGAGCTCAATGTGACTAAGGAGTTAGCCACGGGATGATGTATTACGGAACGAGTAAAGAGATGTGTCGGTAACGAGATTGAACAAGGTATAGGGATATCGATGATCTAATCTCGAGCAAGTATCATACCGGTAGACAAATGGAATTGTATACGGGATTGATTGAATCCCCGACATCAAATCTCGTTCATGCTCAACGCGAAGACCAAATAAAATTTATTTAGGTTTATCACAAATCCTGAAGGTAGAGAGAGCGTGTGGTGGTTTTGTCACGACAGTTGTCCAGGTAAACGGACTTCGGTTTGAGGCCATTGCTAACGTGATGGACTCAAAGGGGTTGATGGGGACGAAACACACGGATTTACCCAGGTTCGGCCCCTCAACTCGAGGTAATAGCCTACGTCATGCTTGTGTTGGTATTGCTTGATGTATTGATTACAAGGGAGCTGAAGCTTGACCTAGTATTTGACAACCTGATCTCTATGTTACCCCGGGTCTACCTTTATATAGGAGGTCTAGACCACAGGTCATACAATTGGTAACCGACTCTCATTGTCTATCCAAGTCTTCCTCTATCTTCTTGTCAGAGTTGTCCCCGGGCGGCTTACACACCCGGGTCTTCTGGGCCACTATCCGGCCCACCTTATGAGCCGCCAAGCTTCCTGGGCTTTAGGACCACCGGCTCACCTTGGGCCAGTGTACGAGCCGCCAAGCATCACCCGGAGCCCTTAGGGCGGGTCATACTGCGGGGTTATATCCCCAACATTAGGCTCTAGGTTGATTTGGGCTTGCTCACTTCACCCTCTTGTCTTGCTCATTTGGCAAGTCGCCCGGAATGACCCGCCATGACGTCACATTAACCCTGCAGAAAAGATTCGCTGAGGTACTCACCAAATCTTCACATTAAGTGACCATCCCGAAAATCAAGGCGTCCGCCTCGGCCGAAAAGTTTTCGTCGCCTGGATTTTCGTGCTCATTCTACCTTCTCCTTTTAAAAAAGACTGCCCCAGACTGTTTATTACTTCTCTCACTCGCTTCGTCGTCTTCCTTCTCTTGACGCAACCGCTTCCATCACTTCCAGCTCCGGCGCCGCCTCCGCTCCGTCGACAACAGGCCGCTGCATCAACCTGTGCGAACCAGAGTTTCATCCGCGTTTCATTGCGCCGTCGCCGGTAAGCCCATGATTCTCCTTAGATCCATTACCACACTGGTAGGGTTTGTAGAAAGCCCGTCGCCTTCGCGCGGGTTCTTCCGATGCCGTTGCTCGGGGTCCTCCGACGTCGGCCGCACCCTTGACACTCATCCCGGCCGCGCCGCCACGCACGGGGTGGCCGTGCACAATGCACGAGCCCATCGTGGCTCCTTCTTACCGTTTTAGTTTTCATCTGCTTCGCCTGTTCTTCGCTAGGTCTAAAAATAGGAACCTTTTTCCTGCTTTTGTAGATCCATAAATATAGCGGTAGTTTGTGAAATCTGTTTTCTAGGACTTAGCCAAATTCCCCCCCCCTCGTTTGCTAGGTTGACCCGCTACACTGCGCCGGCTCTCATCAGCCGGAGTATAGCATCTTATACATAGAATCTTTAAGCTCGTAAGTCGCCATAGATTTTAGTCTCCTCTTGACTCGCCTTTTTTTAATTTTTCACAATCTTTGACCCGGCAGAATGTCTCGTGCCTTGAACTCCTGTAACTGGGTCAGGTCGTGCGTTACGGAAGAGGTTTTGATGGACTTTGTTCACGCTGGCACTCTCCCTTCCAAAGATGCCATCCACTAGCGGGTCCCAGGTGATGAACTGAAGCCCGTTCCCCAAGAAGGAGAGGTGGTCGTTTTCTCGGACTATATTGAGCGGGGTTTCGTGCCTCCCGGTTCAAAATTCTTCCACGATGTCCTTCATCTTTACAAACTCCATCCTCAAGACCTCGCCCCCAATTCCGTCTCAAACATCTGCAACTTTCAAGTATTGTGTGAAGTCTATCTGCAAGCCAAGCCGTCGGTAGGCCTGTTCCGGGAGTTCTTCTATGCCAACCGTCAAACTGAAGTGAAGGCTGGTCCAACTCTCGACCTGGGTGGAATTTCTATCCAGAGGCGTCGGGACATCACCTTTCTGGCTATGCAGATGCTGAGTCACCCAAAGGACTGGAATAAAATGCGGTTCTATTGCAAAGATACTTCTCCAGAAGGTGAACATCCAGTGCCGGGTTACCGTCCTTCCCGGCTCAAGACAACTTCAGAGCTTCTTGGCCGGCTGTCAGCTTCAGAGCGTGCAAGATACGAGCCGGCTCATGCCAAGATTAGGGCCCTGATGGCCAACGGCTTAACCAGACTGGACCTGATCTGCTGCTGGATCTCTTGGCGGATCATGCCGTTAAACCACAGAAGCCACCTTATGTGCGAGTACAAGGGCGAATACGACAGCTCACTCTACTTCAGTCGGTCAACCTTGATAGAAGACGACATCACCACTGCTATCAGGAGTCTCGTTCATGAGACATCCGGAGCCTGCAGCGCTATCGGGTTGATCCCCTTTAATGCCCTTAATCCGGCCCCAGATGTAAGGTGATTTCTTCCCATCCGTCTCTTGGACCTTACTTGTACCTTGTTGATCTATTGCCCTTAACCGGCTTATTCTTTCAGGCTGACTCTAACTTCTGGAAGAAGGAGTACATCCCTCCCTTGAAGAAGACCAAGAAGAAGGCCCCGGCTAAGAAGCCCAAGAAGGACGCCCCGCAAGAGGGATGGTTTGACCCGCCACAATCATCCGGCTCAGAGGTAAAATTTTAGCTGTTTTCTGAGACTTTGTCTTCTCATTTCACTCACACCTGTTTTACTCACAGGATGATGTGGAGACCAGCCGTGCCAATGCCCCTGAGGTAATCTACGTTTCTTCCGGCTCAGAATATTTTGTCCCCCGGAAGCCGCGGCGGGTTATTGGAAAAGTTCCTCTCTCTCATCCTCTTGCTTATCTAGACCCTCAATTTCTTTTAAAAAGCAACAACAGGCTGATCGTCGTCAGACCCGGAGGGCCGGCTCTATGGATCTCGTGTCCGGTTTACCGAACTCCCCGGCTCCAAAGAAGCGCCCTGCAGAGGTATGTATCTCTTGTTTGACTGGTTTGCTTTGCCATTTCAATATTGTCTTATCTTTTCTCAACTATCTCTCAGAGGTCACCTTCCTCTGGCGACTCTACGGCGACCGCCCTGCCTCCTGCTAAGATCAATCCGCTGTAAATACTTCCTTTAACCGTGCATTTCTGTTCCCTTTGGCGGCTGTAATCCTTGGGTTCTGATGTTCATGCTCTCTAGGGCTCAAGCGAAGCGTCGAAAGACAAACAAGTCCTCCCCTAGCCCTGCAGCCCAAGAGCCGGGGCATGAAAAACCAGACGAGTCATGACCGGATGTGGATCCTCCTACCGCATCTACTGGGCCGGCTGTTGAAGATATCATCCCAGAGAGCCCTCCAAGGGATCCTTCGAAGCCACCAAGTCCTGCCCAGATGACCAAGAATGCTGCCACTCCGGACGTCGTGATCACCGGCTCTGGCTTCCAGTCTCCCCCGGCTCATGTGCTGACCAAGCATAAAGAGCCGACTGAAGCCTCGAAGAAGTTGGAGTTCGAATCTTCTGCCTTTGAGAACATGACAGCCGAAGAGCTTCACGCCGTTTATGTGAACTGGCTTTCCACCAGCCGGAATCTGGAGTTTCGACTGGTCAGTCTGATGAAGAAAAAATATGAGGTACTCTATTTCCTATTATAACCTTCCTTAGCCCCCAAGGGCCGGCTCAATCTAGTCCAAAGTTGAGCCGGGTCTTTCATGATCTTCCTTGTAGAAAATCCAAATCTGTAGCCCCCAAGGGCCGGCTCAATCTAGTCCAAAGTTGAGCCGAGTCTTTCAGTGCCAAATGTCTAAAAATAGACATTAGCCCCCAAGTGTCATACATATTGCTTGCGGTCTGTTTGGAGACTTGCCTACTGATGCTATGCTTTGACATGCCACAAGAAACTTTAGCTGAAGCCGGGTCGCAGTTGACGGATCTGAAGACCAATCTGGCGGCTCAACAAATGGCTCGAAGTGCCACAGACGAGAAGTGCCGGCTCCTCTCTGAGGAGTTGGCTACAATCAAGGCTGACTTCGCCGCCTTTAAAGAGTCAACCGAGTCTGATATGGCCTCCTTGACCAAGCGGGCGGATGACGCCGATCAACGACTGATGGCTGTATCAAATGAACTACAAGCCTTGAAGCATCATATTACCAGAATGACAGCCGCCCTCTTTGGTAAGTTTCTGATAACTTATGCTTCAATGGTCATATAATACTTGTACTAGCGACTCACCATGAAATTTCCGACTTATGCAGGCCCTAGGAGCCGGCAACTGGCTTCCGACAGTCTGTTGCCGTTGAAGGCTATCTATACCCTGATGGAGCAGCTGTACTGCGACGCGGTGTGCACTATTAAAGCCGTGCAATACAAAGAAAAGATTTCTATGACTCTCAAGGGCGTCTTGGAGCTCTTGTCCACCACGCCCAAGAAGATTGCCGAGTTAAAGAAATCAACCGCCCGCCAAGGGGTGATTGCGGGCATCAGTCGGGCCTTGGCTTTCTCTCCGGAGTTGACGTCAGCCGAGATGATGGATGGATTCCCTTCAAAGAAATACGATGGCTCTGAGTTCACCAATGCTGACTACAGCCGGTGCGTGAAGGATTCCAGAGTGCTGGCTTCGTCTTAGCGGAGGAAGCTGATCTGACAACCTACCAGGCGGCTTATGGCCCTGACCAAAAGAGAATCCATGGCCCGCTTTGCGAGTGCAAGGACTTAATGCCTGCCCGCAGTAAGGACCTCTTCGCTCCTGACCTTGACCCGTCTCCTTACTTTGAAGAAGGCTCTTTTGCTGCTCTAACAAACTGCAACTGGGACTTGGACAATCTCCAGATCGGGGCCACCGAAGAGCCGGAGCAGGATGACCCGGCAGCTAGCTAGTCCTTACTTTGAAAAACTTGTAATAGCCGACTCTCCATGACCCGCCGTGTGGCGTTGAAAAGACTTGTCCAAAATTTTGGGCTCCTCAGGGAGTGTATGTAATAAACTAGATGTCACTTTTGCTTCTGCTGAATCTTGTTCTATTACATTGTATAAAATGATCCGGCTCTTCAACTGTCATTATCTTTGTATGTTGATTTGATCATTTGTGCTGCTTTGTCAACATAGAAGACATCGGTGGCCAAGATTAGGTAAGCTACACCCGGAGGTGGTAAGCCCCATTGGCAATCATGGCTAATCTTGTTAGCTGGGGATGGCAGAAAGCCTGGCCGATAAGGCATTAGAAGCTATACCCGGAGGTAAGAAGCCGCCCTCCGCCGGTTGTTTAGGGTTAGATAAGCTACACCCGGAGGTGGGAAGCCCCCTTGGCAACCATGGCTAATCTGGTTAGCCGGAGATGGCATAAAGCCTGGACGATAAGGCATTAGAAACTATACCCAGAGGTAAGAAGCCGCCCTTTGCCAGTTGTTAGGGTTAGATAAGCTACACCCGGAGGTGGGAAGCCCCCTTAGCAACCATGGCTAATCTGGTTAGCCGGAGATGGCATAAAGCCTGGCCGATAAGGCATTAGAAGCTATACCCGGAGGTAAGAAGCCGCCCTTTGCCGGTTGTTAGGGTTAGATAAGCTACACCCGAAGGTGGGAAGCCCCCTTGGCAACCATGGCTAACCTGGTTAGCCGGAGATGGCATAAAGCCTGGCCGATAAGGCATTAGAAGCTATACCCGGAGGTAAGAAGCCGCCCTCCGCCGGTTGTTAGGGTTAGATAAGCTACACCCAGAGGTGGGAAGCCCCCTTGGCAACCATGGCTAATCTGGCTAGCCAGAGATGGCATAAAGCCTGGCCGATAGGGCATTAGAAGCTATACCCGGAGGTAAGAAGCTGCCCTCCGCCGGTTGTTAGGGTTAGATACCCATCGGTAAAAAACTTCCTACAACGGCGGCTAATCATGTTAGCCGGAGATTTGGCATGAAGCCGGCCGATAGGGTGTTAGAAGCGATACCCGTCGGTAAGAATCCCCCTTCAGCAATATGGCGTAAACGCCGGTCGATAAAGCATTAGAAGCGATACCCGAAGGTAAGAAGCTGCCCTCCGCCGCGGCTAATCATGTTAGCCGGAGATTTTGGCATAGAGCCTGGCCGATAAAGCATTAGAAGCAATACCCAAAGGTAAGAAGCCGCCCTCCACCGCAGTTGATATATCAACTGGAATTTTTATGAACTCTTCTTGTATGAACAAAGATGTGTGTAATAAAAGAGGTCCCGTCTTGTGGGGACTTTATTTTATTTATATATGGTATGTACAATGATAGTGTACAATGGCGAGTCTCAACACCCTCATGTGTAATAGCCGTAGATGTGCTATGTTCCATGGCCGGCGGGTTTCCTGACCCTCCGTCACTGAGTCATCCCTGATATCGACGAGATAGTATGACCCATTATTGAGATTTCTACTGACCACAAAAGGTCCTTCCCAAGGAGGAGATAACTTATGCATGCATGTCTGGTCTTGAATCAGCCGGGGCACTAAGTCGCCTTCCTGGAACGTCCGAGTCTTGATCCTGCGGCTGCGGTAGCGGCGTAGGTCTTGCTGATAGATCGCCGATCGGGCAGCCGCCAGTTCCCGTGCTTCTTCCAAAGCATCCAACGTGTCTTGAAGTGCCGTCTCATTATCTGTCTCAACATAAGCCGCTACACATGGCGAATCATGCCGGATGTCACTCGGCAATACTGCCTCGGCACCGTACACCATAAAGAAAGGTGTATAGCATGTAGATCTGTTGGGGGTAGTCTTGACACTCCATAAGACGGAAGGCAATTCTTCTACCTAACACCCGGGCGTTCGTCGTAAAGGAACCATAAGTTGTGGCTTGATGTCCCTTAAATCTCTTGATTAGCACGCTTTGCCTGACCATTAGACTGTGGATGCACAACTGCTGAAACATCCAATCGGATGTGCTCCTTGTCACAGAACTCTTTCATAGCCCCCTTAGATAGTTTTGTGCCATTGTCGGTGATAATGCTGTGAGGGTAACCAAAATGGTAGATCAGCTTCTTAACAAATTGAACCGCCATAGCCGCGTCACACTTGCTAACCGGCTCTGCCTCCACCCATTTGGTGAATTTATCAACCGCCACCAAGAGGTGCGGTTTCTTATCTTTGGATATTTTGAAAGGTCCTACCATGTCTAGCCCCCAGACTGCAAACGGCCATGTAATTGGTATCATCCTTAACTCTTGATCCGGAACATGAGCACGCTGGCCAAACTTTTGACAGCCGTCACATTTGCGAACCAAGTCTTTTGCATCCTTGTGAGCCGTTAACCAGAAGAACCCGTGCCGGAAGGCCTTGGCTACCAGCGACCTCGAGCCGGCGTGATGAACACAATCTCCGGCATGAATTTCATTTAAGATTTGCTGACCCTCCTCAGGTGAGACACAACATTGAAAAACGCCAGTCACGCTTCATTTGTGCAACTCACCATTAACTATCTTCATTGATTTAGAGCGCCGGGTGATCTGTCTGGCCAGGTCTTCATCATCAGGTAACTCGCCCCGGGTCAGATAGGCCAGGTAGGGGACAGTCCAATCTGGGATAGCTTGCAAAGCCACCACTAACTCCCTGTCCAGGTCAGGAATCGCCAAATCCTCTTCCGAAGGTAACTTAACAGTCGGATGATGTAAGATGTCCAGGAATACATTGGGTGGCACCGGCTTTCATTGGGAGCCTAGCCGTGACAGCGCATCTGCCGCATCATTCCTGCGACGATCAATGTGATCCACCTGATACCCTTTGTAGTGGCTGGCAACAATATCAACCACATGTCGATAAGCCGCCATCCGTGGGTCTTTGGAGTCCCAAGTGCCCGAAACCTGCTGAGCCACCAAATCTGAGTCGCCCAAACACCTTACCCAGCTTAAATTCATCTCCTTGGCTAATCTAAGCCCATGAAGCAGAGCCTCATACTCAGCCGCATTGTTAGTGCATGGGAACATCAACCGGAGCACATAACAAAACTTACCACCTTTAGGAGACATCAAAACAACTCCTGCGTCCGACCCTTCTAGCGGCTTGGATCCATCAAAGTGTATGGTCCAGTATGTGTCATCCGGCTTTTCCTCGGGAGCTTGACATTCCGTCCAATCATTTATAAAGTCCACAAGAGCTTGGGACTTGATAGCCGTACGCGGCATATATTTTAGATTGAGAAGCCCAACTCCAATGCCCACTTAGTAATCCTTCCAGTGGCTTCTCTATTCTGGATTCTGTCCCCCAACGGAGCAGAACTGACCACAGTTATTTGGTGCCCCAAAAAATAGTGCTTTAGCTTGTGGTTGGCCATAAAGACCCCGTATACTAGCTTCTGCCAATGCGGGTACCATTGCTTAGACTCCGTGAGGACCTCACTGATGTAATAAACTGGCCTTTGAACTGGATATTCTTTCCCAGACTCCTTACACTCGACTACGATTGTGGCGCTTACTGCCCGGTTATTAGCCGCCACGTATAGAAGTAACGGCTCTTTCTCAGCCGGAGCAGCCAGCACCGGTGGCTCAGTAAGCTGCTTCTTGAGCACCTTTAATGCTTCACCCGCCGCCGTGCTCCTGACAAAATTGTCCATCTTCTTCATCATCTGATATAAAGGAATAGCTTTCTCTCCGAGGCGGCTTATGAACCGGCTCAATGCGGCAATCCGCCCTGCCAAGCGCTGAACATCATTAATACAGGCCAGCTCAGCCAGAGAAGTGATAGCCTTGATTTTATCCAGGTTAGCTTCAATGCCACGTTCAGAAACCAGAAAACCCAAGAGCTTGCCAGCTGGAACACCAAAGACACACTTGGTCGGGTTAAGCATCATCTTATAGACCCGGAGATTATCAAAGGTCTCCCTTAAGTCGTCCAAAAGGGTCTCCTTCTTCCTTGACTTAATTACGATGTCATCAACATACGCATGGACATTACGGCCAATCTGACTGTGAAGACAATTCTGCACACACCGTTGATAGGTTGCCTGGGCACTCTTGAGCCCAAAAGGTATGGATACATAGCAGAAAGCTCCAAAAGGCGTAATGAAAGCCGTCTTCTCTTGGTCTTTAACTGCCATCTTGATCTGATGATAGCCTGAATAGGCGTCCAAAAAACACAGGCTTTCACATCCTGCCGTAGTATCAATGATTTGATCAATACGGGAAAGAGCAAACGGATCAGCCGGACAGGCTTTGTTAAGGTCCGTGTAGTCTACGCACATACGCCAAGTGCCGTTCTTCTTGACCACCAGCACCGGGTTAGCTAACCATTCCGGGTGAAAAACCTCAACAATGAAACCCGCCGCCAAGAGTTGGGCAACTTCTTCCCCGATCGCCTTGCATCTCTCCTCATTGAACCGCCGCAGTAACTGTTTAGTCGGTTTAAACTTCAGATCCACATTAAGGTTGTGCTCAGTGAACTCTCTCGGTACACCCGTCATGTCAGAAGGTTTCCATGCGAAGATGTCCCGATTCTCATGGATGAATTCAATAAGCGCGCTTTCCTATTTGGGATCCATTTGAGCTCCAATGATGAATTGTTTGGAAGATTTGTCCGAGGTAAATTCTACCGCTTTAGTATCATCCGCTGAAAACTTGAGGGGTGGCTCAACCTCCGTCGTGGGCTTCTTCAGTGGAGTCATATCCTCCGGGTCAACATTCTCCTTGTAAGATTTAAGCTCCTCCTGAGCACAACTGGACTCTGCGTAAGCCGCATCTCCTTGCTCACACTCAATGGCCATCTTTCGGTCACCATGAACAGTAATGGTACCTTTTAAGCTGGGCGTCTTGAGTTGTAGGTATACATAGCAAGGCCTAGCCATGAAATTTGCATAAGCCGGACGTCCAAATAGTGTGTGGTAAGGACTCTTGATTTTTAGCACCTCAAACCACAAGGACTCCACCCTGTAGTTATACTCGTCGGCAAAGGCCACTTCCAAAGAAATCCTGCCCACCAGAGACGCCGACTTGCCTGGCACCACACCATGAAAAACGGTGGACGAGGGTTCTAAATCCTTGTCTAGCAATTTCATCCGCCGAAAAGTATCGTAGTAGAGGATATTAATACTGCTGCCTCCATCCATTAACACATTATTCACCATATACCCTCCCACTTGGGGGGCCACAACCAAAGCCAGCCGCCCTGGGTCATCGACACGCGGCGGGTGATCCTCCCGGTTCCATGTTATATCATACTCAGACCATCGTAAATACTGTGGTAGGGCTGGTGCCACCGCATTGACCGCCCGCTTGCGCAACTTCTGATCCCTTTTGTTGAGGCTGGTCGTGAAAACATGATACTGACCGGAGCTGAGCTGCTTCGGGTTACTCTGATAACCAGACTAATTACGTTGTTGCTGATTGTTGTTACCAGAATGCTGGTGGTGTCCTCCTTGATTACCTTGACCTGGGTGACCAGACCCTGAGCCGCCGGACCCAAAACCGGCCCCTGACTCGCCATGTCCAGAGCCGCCCGCCGGGCCACTGTCCTGATTGTTGGGGTGTGTAAAGTGATTCTTAAGTTTCTGCATGAAACAGCACTCTCCCCATGTGTGGTTCGCCGTCTTATCGGGCTGGCCGTGATCCAGACAAGGACCCTTCAGCGCCGCCTCCAAATTAAAGGCAGGCATGTCCTTATTAAAAGGTGGCCTAAACCTCCTATTGCCCTTGGGGTGATTCTGATTGGTACTTGCATTGGCCACCAGTTCTGACCTGGCCTCAGGATTCTTATGTTTGCTCTGGCTACCATTATTTGTTGTACCCTTGCTCTGATTGCCCTTCTTGCCTTGGTCGGCCTTATCCTCATCAGAGCCCGGATCCTTCGTGTTGTCAGAGTTGGTGTATTTCGTGAGAGCTGTCATGAGCTCTCCCATATCTTGACATGCGCGCTTGAGCCGGCCAAGCTTCTGCTTTAGCGAGACAAAGTGATAGTTCTTCTCTAGGATTAGTACTGCCTGAGCCGCCGTGATCTGCTCCGAAGAGTGGATGATAGTCGAGACCCGTTGTACCCAATGATGAGCTGACTCATTCTCCTGTTGAACACAGTGATCAAGATCCACGATGGTCATGGGCTGTTTACACATTCCTTGAAAGTTTTTAATGAATCTGGCTCTCAGCTCTGCCCATGAGTTGATGGTATTGGGTGCCAATCCCTTTAACCATGTGCGGGTCGGGCCTTCAAGCATCATGATGAAGTATTTGGCACAAACTGCCTCACTGACGTCCAGCATCTCCATGGCTAGTTCATAACTTTCCACCCAAGCCTCTGGGGGTAAATCAGTGGTGTAATTTGGAACTTTGCAGGGCCCTTTGAAATCCTTTGGCGGCCGCTCACTCCGCGGATCCGGTGATAAACATGGCACCCCCCCACTCTGGTGGTTCCTCCAACTCCTACTAACACGGATGGTGCGGGCTCCTGGTGAGCTGCCTCGGCTAAAGCTGTCACCTCTTGCTGGCCTCTTGCACGATTTCCGAATGCTTGTGTATCCACAGTCGGCCGATGACCCGTTGGAATCTCTCAGTGCACCCGCCGGCGACTCGTAGCGCCGGCTAAAACTCCGGCTAGGGAGAGGGGTTGAATGAACATGGCTCCAACTGTAGGTGTACTTTTCCTGCTAGGCTATCGCCGTCTGCAAGTATCCAATGGCATTTCGCACATCCTCTGCAAAGGACGCCTCATCCGGAATAGGAATTGTTTTGAGCTGGGTGGCTGCTGCCACCATATTCTCGGTCGGGTTAGAATAATGAGCCGCCGGTGTTGGAAAGGCCACGGGCGAGGCCTGATTTTGCCGGGTCGGTTGAGTCACTCGCCAAGCCGCCGGGCGGCTTCCAGGTGCATCCGCCGTTCACCCTGTCCCTGGCGTGTTGAAGAGGTTTCTTTCTTCATAACATTTTGGAAGACGGGATTGATGCCTCATCCGATGAACCACGGTTGCCGATTGTTGCTCCAGTCCAAGACGGAAAGCGTCTGTCTTGATGCGTTCTACCTCTTGCTCCATGTGGGCTTTTAACTCAGCCATCCTCTGCTGCTCTTCGGCTATCCGGTATTTGATCCTTGCAATCTCCAAGTTCCTAGCCGCTTCATTGTCCGGTGTAATGTCAGTAGCCATTAGGGCCGCAAGCTCATCCATCAGCTCCAAAAGAACTTGAGCCGGCGGCGGCGGGTTATCGCCTGAGGTGGCGGCCCCTGTGGGCATGCTATTCGTGCTTGGGACTCACCCCGCCATGAACACAGCAGCATGAACCGGCGGCCCAAGATCGTCCGCCTCAGAGCGATCCGCCTCAGGGCAGAGCTCATCATAGCCCCCGAGCCCGCCGTTGTGAAGCCTGTAGACCGACTCTATTTCTCCGCTAGAAGATTCGTCCTCTAAAGAAACGAGAGTTTTCTGTGATCCGAAAGCTTCTAGATCCATACCTTGAGTAAAGCCCACGAAGACATGCTTCTAGCCTAGGCTAACGCAGGTGGGTTGCACACTACGAGTAGGTTGCAAACACCGAGCCGGCTCAACGAGGTTGGCACAGACGTCCGGCCCGGGTGTTGCTCCATCAACTTTTCCGATGAACACGTGGATCCCACCGAATGGAACCCAGAAGCCATACTCCATAGAGCCGGCATCAAGCCCCCAGCCGGCAACGTCGATGTAGAGCCGGCCATGGTGACTCTTGCTCGTCCTACCAACCATGTATCCCTCGAGTCCTAGGAGAGAGCCCTTTGAGAACTCAACACCACCGAGCGCAAGCCCTACGGTGGGTGCCAACTGTCGTGGTTTTGTCACGACAGTTGTCCGGGTAAACGGACTTCAGTTCAAAGCCATTGCTAACATGGTGGACTCAAAGGGGTTGATGGGGACGAAAGACATGGATTTACCCAGGTTTGGCCCCTCAACTCGAGGTAATAGCCTACGTCTTGCTTGTGTTTGTATTGCTTGATGTATCGATTACAAGGGAACTGAAGCTTGACCTAGTATTCGACAACCTCATCTCTAAGTCGCCCTGGGTCTGCCTTTATATAGGAGGTCTAGACCACGGGTCATACAATTGGTAACCGACTCTCATTGTCTATCTGAGTCTTCCTCTATCTTCTTGTCCAAGTTGTCCCCGGGCGGCTTACACACCCGGGTCTTCTGGGCCACTGTCCGGCCCACCTTATGAGCCGCCAAGCTTCCTGGGCTTTAGGACCATCGGCTCACCTTGGGATAGTGTACGAGCCGCCAAGCATAACCCGGAGCCCTTAGGGCGGGTCATACCGCGGGGTTATATCCCCAACAGCGTGCGATGGTGATCACATCAACCTTGGAAACACTTCCAACACACATCGTCACCTTTCACTTAGCTAGCCTCCGTTTATTCCGTAGCTTTTATTTTGAGTTGCTAACACTTAGCAACCGAACCGGTATCCAATACCCAAGTGCTACTAGGAGTACCAGCAAGGTACGTACACATCAATAACACGTATATCAAATATACTTCTGTCGACATTGTCAGCCTTCTTATCTACCAAGTATCTAGGGTTGTAACGCTTCAACGAACATTCTCCTCATAACAAAAGCACTTAGTCTCGGGTTTGGGCTCAACCTTGGGTTTCTTCACTAGAGCGGCAACTGGCTTGCCATTCCTGAAATTTTCCCTTCTTGCCCTTGCCCGTCTTGAAACTAGTGGTTTTTACTTAACCATCAACACTTGATGCTCGTTCTTGATTTCTACCTTCATGGTGTCAAACATCACGAACAACTCAGGGATCATCTTTTCCATTCCTGGCATGTTATAGTTCATCACGAAGCTCTAGTAGCTTGGTGGCAGTGACTTGGAGAACTATATTAATCACTATCTTATCTGGAAGATTAACTCCCACTCGATTCAAGTGATTGTAGAACCTAGACAATCTGAGCACATGCTCACCGATTGAGCTATTCTCATTTATCTTGCAGGCAAATAATCTTGTTGGAGGTCTCCTACCTCTCAACATAGGCACGAGCTTGAAATCCCAATCTCAGCTCTTAGAACATCTCATATGTTCTGTGACGTTCAAAACGTTTTGGAGCCTCAATTCGAAGTTGTAATGCATGATGCACCGAACTATCAAGTAGTCATCAGAAAGTGCTTGTCATATGTTCACAACATCTACAGAAAACGCTTGAGGGAGTGGTGCACTTAGCGGTGCATCAAGGACATAAGCCTTCTGTGCAGCAATGAGGACAATACTCAGATCACGGATCCAGTCCGCATTATTGCTACCAGCAACTTTCAACTTACTTTTCTCTAGGACCATATCAATAAAACAGGGGTGCTACAGCACGAGCTATCTACGACATAATTTGCAAATACACTTTTAGACTAAGTTCATGATAATTAAGTTCATCTAATCAAATTATTAATGAACTCCCACTTAGATAGACATCTCTCTAGTCATCCAAGTGACACACGATCCACGTCAACTAGCCCGTGTCCGATCATCACGTGAGATGGACTAGTCATCAATGGTGAACATCTCCATGTTGATCGTATCTTCTATACGACTCATGTTTGACCTTTCGGTCTCTCGTGTTTCGAGGCCATGTCTGTACATGCTAGGCTCGTCAAGTCAACCTAAGTGTATTGCATGTGTAAATCTGGCTTACACCTGTTGTATGCAAACGTTGGAGCCTATCGCACCCGATCATCACATGGTGCTTCAGAACAACGAACCTTAGCAACGGTGCACAGTTAGGGAGAACACATTTCTTGAAATTTTAGTGAGATATCATCTTATTTAAGCTACCGTCGTTCTAAGCAAATAAGATGTAAAACATGATAAACATCACATGCAAATCATAAAGTGACATGATATGGCCAATATCATCTTGCGCCCTTGATCTCCATCTTCTGGGCGCGGCATGATCACCATTGTCACTGGCGTGACACCATGATCTCCATCATCATGATCTCCATCATTGTGTCTCCACGAAGTCGTCTCGCCAACTAATACTTCTACTACTATGACTAACGCTTAGCAATAAAGTAAAGTGATTACATGGCGTTGACACGCAGGTCAAATAATAAATTAAGACAACTCATATGGCTCTTGCCGGTTGTCATACACATTGACATGCAAGTCGTGAATCCTATTATAAGAACATGATCAATCTCATACATCACATATATCATATCACATTCTTTGGCCATATCACATCACATGGCATATACTGCAAAAACAAGTTAGACGTCCTCTAGTTTGTTATTTGCAAGTTTTTTCGTGGCTGCTATAGGTTTCTAGCAAGAACATTTCTTACCTACGCAAAAAACACAACGTGATATGCCAATTTCTATTTACCCTTCATAAGGACCCTTTTCATCGAATCTGATGCGACTAAAGTGGGAGAGACAGACACCCGCAAGCCACCTGATGCAACCAGTGCATCTATGGTGGAACCAGTCTCATGTAAGCGTACGTGTAAAGTCGGTCCAGGCCGCTTCATCCCACAATGCCGCCGAATCAAGATAAGACTAGTAACTGCAAGTAAATTGACAAAATCGACGCCCACAACAACTTGTGTTCTACTAGTGGATAGATTCTACGCATAGACCTAGCTCATGATGCCACTGTAGGGGAACGTAGTAGTAAATCAAAAAAAATTCCTACGTGTCACCAAGAACAATCTATGGAGAAACCAACAACGAGCAAAGGGGGAGTGCATCTTCATACCTTTGAAGATCGCAAAGCGGAAGCATTACTAGAACGCGATTGGTGGAGTCGTACTCACAACGATTCAAATCGCGGTGGATTCCGATCTAAGCGTTGAACAACGGCGCCTCCGCGTTGAACACAAGTGCAGCCCGGTGACATCTCCTACGCCTTGATCCAGCAAGGAGGAAGGAGAGGTTGAGGGAGAGCTCCGGCAGCATGATGGCATGGTGATGGTGGAGCTGCGTGGTAGTCCGGCAGGGCTTCGCCAAGCACTACAGAGGACGAGGACGAGGAGGGATAGGGCTGCGCAGAGAGAGAGAGAGAGATGTGTATTCTTGGCAGCCCAAACCCACCACTATATATAGGAGGAGGAGGGAGGGTGCATCCCCTAGGGTTCCCACCCTACGGCGGCGGCCGGCCCTAGATGGCCATTGCGGCGGCGGCCAAGAGAGGGGAGAGGAGGGGCGGCGCCCTAGGTGGGCCTAGGGCCCATCTGCGCCTAGGGTTTGCCCCCTCCCACATTTGCTGCGCCTTGGGCCCTTGTGGGAGGTGCACCAGCCCACCTAGGGGCTGGTTCCCTCCCACCTTCGGCCCACGCAGCCCTCTGGTGCTGGTGGCCCCACACGGTGGACCCCCGGAACCCTTCCGATGGTCCCGATACATTACCGATGATGCCCGAAACACTTCCGGTGACCAAAACCTCACTTCCTATATATGAATATTTACCTTCGGACCATTCCGGAACTCCTCGTGGCCTCCGGGATCTCATCCGGGTCTCCGAACAACCTTCGGTAACCATGTACACTATCCTCATATAACCCTAGCATCATCGAACCTTAAGTGTGTAGACCCTACGGGTTCGGGAACCATGCAGTCATGACCGAGACACCTCTCCGATCAATAACCAATAGCGGGATCTGGATACCCATATTGGCTCCCACATGTTCCACGATGATCTCATCAGATGAACCACGATGTCGGGGATTCAAACAATCCTGTATACAATTCCCTTGTCAATCGGTATGTTACTTGCTCGAGAATCGATCGTCGGTATCCCTATACCTTGTTCAATCTTGTTACCGGTAAGTCTCTTTACTTGTTTCGTAACACATCATCTGTGACTAACTCCTTAGTCACATTGAGCTCATTATGGTGATGTATTACCGAGTGGGCCCAGAGATACCTCTCCGTCACACGGAGTGACAAATCCCAGTCCCGATTCGTGCCACCCCAATAGATACTTTCGGGGATACCCGTAGTGTACCTTTATAGCCACCCAGTTACATTGTGACGTTTGGCACACCCAAAGTATTCCTATGGTATCCGGGAGTTGCACAATCTCATGGTCTAAGGAAATGATACTTGACATTAGAAAAGCTTTAGCAGACGAACTACACGATCTTGTGTTATGCTTAGGATTGGGTCTTGTCCATCACATCATTCTCCTAATGATGTGATCCCGTTATCAATGACATCCAATGTACATGGCCATGAAACCGTGACCATCTATTGATCAACGAGCTAGCCAACTAGAGGCTCACTAGGGACATGTTGGGGTCTATGTATTCACACATGTATTAGGGTTTCCGGTTAATACAATTATAGCATTAACAATAGACAATTATCATGAACAAGCAAATATAATAATAACCACTTTATTATTTCCTCTAGGGCATATTTCCAACACCGATTTGCCTCAAAGGTAGCAACTTTTGAATCTCGGTGAGACCGATACATAAAACTCGATTGCACCGAGAAGGTGACCAACGGTCAGATTGCTAGACTCGGTGACGCCGATTTAACAAACTCGGTCAGACTGATTTTATGAATTTGCATAACAGGAAGTTGGCAACCCAAACTCAGTGCCACCAAAATGGAATCGGTTGCACCGAAGGGCTATGGTTTGGCTGAGTCTGTCTGAGGTTGAGAATCGGTGACACCGAGTGGAAAGTGTTGGTTGCACCGATTTTGGATATCTGGCTTTGGACAGACTTTTGTGGAAGAGCTTGTGGGTGTATGTGGTGACTATCTGTAGGATCGAAAGTAGTGCTAGAGGGGTATATATAGGCATCTCCAAAGTTTCAACCGTTACACATAAAATGACCAATTTGGTGACACAGATGTGTTAATCTCGGTGGTACCGAAGTGACCAAAAGGTGGGAACTTTTCAATCTTGGTGAGACAGATATAGGAATCTTGGTTGCACCAATAAGGTGACCAACGGTCAGATTGCCCAATCTTGGTGATGCCGATCCAACAATCTCGATGGTACCGATATTGTGAATTTGCATAACAGAAAGTTGGCAACCTAACTCGGTGGCACCGAATGCAGAATCGGTTGCACCGAAAAGCTAGGGTTTGGCTGAGTCTGTCTAGGTTCTGGAATCGGTGGCACCGAGTGGAATGTGTTGGTTGCACCAATTTTGAGTATTTGGTTTTGGACAGACTTTTGTGGAAGTGCTTGTGGGTGTATGTGGTGACTATCACTTGTGCACGTATGAGCATTTTGTTCACCAACAAAACCTTACCCCCTTTTAATAGTATTGGCTTTCCTATGGACTCAAAGTGATTTCTCACAAATGTAAAATGTAGAGTCCTTTTGCTTGAAGCTTGGCCAATGCTATTCCTTGCATCTTGGGGTATTACACAATCCTTTTGCCAACCCATCATTGAACTTTTCCTGAAATATACTTAGTGGAAACATTAGTTCAATGACATATATGTTGTTATTAATTACCAAAACCACCAAGGGAGCAAATGTGCATTTAATCTCCCCCTTTTTTGTAATTGATGACAACATATAGACCAAAGCTTGGACAAAAGATATAATCAATGAATATAATCGTCACTTTGAAAAGTATGTGATAAGCAAGAGCTCCCCCTAAATTGGTGCATTATTTTAAATTTGCATTTGAATGAAATGCACAATCGATTAGGTACATGGGGCAGTTCTCCCATGTCACATGCATCTTGGTGGTGTGCAAGAGTAATAAGAGTTAACAACATAGCACAACACATCAAGCAAAGTGAATGATCATCACATAACCATCAAATGATAGGAAATAGTAGCAACTCACATAACACTGTATGATCAAACACAAACACAAAACTATCTCACATCAAACCCAAAAAACAAATGTTTTGAAAAACAACAATAAAAGCAGACACTCTCTCACTCGAAGCCTAAGATCTATATACAACTTCTCCCCCTTTGGCAACAAGTTACCAAAAAGTTCAAAGAGATATAGCTAATCCTCCTTCTACGGCTGATCTCCTCCGGTCGTTGATGTCAGAGTCGAGAGAACTGCGTCAGCGAATACTTCCACTGAAGTCCTTGATGGAGCTGGAGTAGATACTGGGGGCATTGGAGCTGATGGAGCTGAAGATACCGTGGATGGAGCAGAAGATGAAGGCCTCGCCTCTAGAGCTGGTACTATAGGAGTCCTGGCCTTAGTCATAAACTGGGCAGTCATCTTGACAGGTGCACTATCCTCCTGATCATCAGAAGACTTAGACTCTGAAGAGGTGCGACGGATTGGGGCTTCATCAACCTCCTTAATCTCATTGACTGTCTTAGTCAGCACATCTACCTTGTCATTAAGAGTTTTCACTCTATCTTCAATAATGTTCACAAGGCTCTCATGAGTATCCATGATGGTCTTGATGTCCTTCTTCATATCCATGATAGTGGTGATCAAAAGATCCATCTGCTCGTTCCTGGACCTGGGAACCTGAGCACTAGTGGCTCGATCTGCCTCTGCTTCTGCCTCTGCTTGTGCTTGAGCTGCAGCTGATGTGGGATGGTCTGGATGCATCACCACAATGTTGTCCTCAAAATCCGGCTGAAGTGACAAGTGGGGTCTATCCAGAGCAAAGATGGGCTTCTCAAGCTTAGAATTGATAAACATCTGAATGTAGGGTGCATAGCAGCATGAGCGCTTCTGATCAGCAGCAACCCTCTTCATTGTCTCCATAATCAAATCCATCACTCGGAATTTCTAGTTCCGGTCAATATGAATGAGCAAATTGATGCAATGGCCTCAGATCATATTCTCGACACCTGACTTGGGCATCAAAGTATACCTCGGTATAGTGTTGATGGTGCGTAGACCTGCCTCGAGGTGGTAGATGGATCCTAGCTTGTGGGATTGAACCTGTGCAACAGGAATGGGATTATACATGTCCTTCATGGCATTGTGGCTTGCCTTGGACTCCAAGTATACGCAAATATCTCCCTCCTGTGCCTCTGGGAGTACTAAGATGCTAGCCCACTCATCAACAGTAGATTCATATCTTGCTCCTTCAATCATCCAAACAATTCCGCCATCTCCGTAAAAATGAGCAGTGGAATAGAACTGCATGATAATCTCATCGTTCCAAGAATCTGAACGCTCCGTTAATTGATATTTGTAATAATTTGGAAATGAAGGGACAGGGAGTTCAATGACACCCACCCAGCATTGAACGTTTCCTGAAACATGCTTAGTGAAAACATTAGTTCAATGACATATATGTTGTTATTAATTACGAAAACCACCAAGGGAGCAAATGTGCTTTCAGTATATGACATCTCAACCGGAGCATAATCCCTCCTCTTTTTGTCCCAAGCAGCATCACCGTCATTTGTATCTCTGATTGGCTCTGTTGGTCTCACTGGCTGTGAAGTGTCCACAACCCAGTCCACCTGAGCACAAACAAAAGCCAAGTCTACTTTGTTTCTCCACTCAGTGTAGTTGTCACCTGTGAGGGTTGGAACATCTTTGATGCAGCTCATCAAATAGTACCCTGCTGAAAACCACAATAAAGTGATATCATAGCAACAATTGCATGCAACAATCTAACATTGGTCAAAATTGAAACATACAATTGTTTGTGCAATTTAAACTATCCGCCGTTGGTTAGAAAATAGAAATAAATGCACATATTACAACAATAAATCATGATTATGTTATTAACAACGTTGGTCATAAAAATAACAGAATCATATTTATTCCAATAATTACTTTAACATGCTCTTAAAATTTAATTCTCATCAAACTTTTATTTACCTTTAAGAAGAGAGCATTTTATATCTATTTGTAGCGGAAAAACTTGAATAAAAAATTCATGTACTTAATTTATTCTTTTCAGAAACTTTTATTTTACTTTTCTATTTTCTAAAACAAAATTTTCGTTGGATAAATTTTTAATAGAAAAAGGAAAAATAAAATTTGTTTGAAATTTGCCCAAAACATGGACAAATAAAGAAAAAACAAAAAAAAAGAAAAGAAAAAGAAAACGGCAGACCAGCCCCGCTTGGCCCAGAGTGCAGTTGCCTCTCCACCGCTCACGGCCCAGAAGGCCCACAACGGGCGCGCGCGGCTGCGGTCTGGTTCGCCGCCCCCCTTCTTTTTTTCGGCCCAACATGCTCGTGCTTGGCTAGGTATCGCCTTGTGGCCGTTGGATTATCCGACGGACCATCACGCAAAACGGCAGATCAAAACAAGGTCCAGCGCCGTCAGGGGGGGCTAGTTCGTTTCCCCCTCCCCTCCTTGCACGTGCCGCTCGTCTCTCCTCTATCTCCGCCGGCAGCGACTCTTCTAACGTCCCCGTCGCGCCACCGGCGAGCCGCCGCCGACGTCAGACACCCCCCTCCCGCGTCGCGCTTTCCTCCCTTTGCTTCCCCCTTTCCTCTTTCTCTTTCTCCACATCCAACACCTCCTCGCGGTTGCGTCCTCTCTGCCTAGTAGCTCTATCCACCGGCGATGAAGGAGTGGCGGCACCCTCCCCGGCCCTCTTGCCGACATGCGCAAGCACCGGTTGGTGAATGCGCCGCTGCGAAGTGGCTCGGTGGTGGTACCTTTGCCCTCTGAGGGGTGTGTTCTTCTTCCTAACACCTCGTCTTGCCGATGCGAGTCGGGATTGAGAGGAACGACGCGGCAAGTGCGGCGGCACTGCTTTTCCAGTGAGGATGCTTTTTTGTTTGCTTTGCCTTGTTCTAGGGTTCTTCGGGGGAGGGGGGACTTTCTTCCTTTGGTACCAAAATATCAAGCCACTTCCGGCTCTAATACTAGTGATAGATCCTCTGGATCGTTTTGGAATGGTGTTGGCGGTAGTGGTCTGAGGAGTAGGGTGTTTACCTTCACCTTGGCTCGAAGAACTCAAGCTGGTGGCCATGGTGATGCAGGGTGGCGGCGGCACGGTCCTGTGTGGGAGGAGGAGTAGTGGGTGAGGTGGTGGCGGCGCTTCCCGTCAGCACTGCGTGAAAACCTAGATCGGTAGGTGTGTCGGTGGGGTGTGCGGCTCGCGACGAACCTCATAGTGTGTGCTGCCGTCCCCCACCTCTTTATATAACGCATGTCACTGGGGCCCGTCAACCATAGTGGGTTGGGCGCCCCCGATTAGGGTGCGGATCAAGGGTCCGGTGGACCGATGGGTCCACACGGGACGAGATCAACCTAAAAAAGATTTCCATGCACTCTAGAGTGATAATTATTTATAGAATTGAAATTATATTCCGAACAAAAATTAGGGAGTATTACTATTCTAAATATAAGTCTTTCATTATGGATTACATATAGATGCATATAGACATATTTTATAATATATAAATGACACTTCATTTCGTCCGTATGTAGTCTATAATAAAGAAAATCTAAAAAAACTTATTTTTAAAAACAAGGGAATACTAATTTTCATAGAATTTTGTGCACATGTAACCATGAAGACTAGATTCACCGCTAGTATGTACCTATTGTAAACACGCTATGATGCATAATTCTAGGTTTGAATAACTAAGCCACTACACATGTTTCTATAAGTGAGCAAAGTCAGGTACAAAATACTTACAAGCAACAAAAATATATTAATTTAAAGTCGGACCTTAATTAGTCTCTCCTTTAAAAAACAAGGTCGAGCCTCCGTGATATTGGCAGTTGTTATTCTAGTGGCCACATCAATAGCACCTCCAAAGTGATTGGTCGTGACAAGGATCACGATGATATCCCTTTCAAAAAAAGGATCACGATGATATCATAGATCTTCTGACCAAGCTGATTGTTGTTGAGTTTGTGGATTCGATTATCGAATCCACTAAAGGAGGGGGCACACCACTTGTTGAGAATTCTGACACTCTCCAATGGAAACAGCCTACGGTGATGCTACAACCAATGCACGAAGATGCTGCAACCGGGTGAGCGACATGCATTGATGATTCAATTAAAAGCGAGAAAAAACCTCAACCGACATAATAAAAGCTTGAACCGACTTGGAAAAAGGCTTGATCCGGCATGAGGAGAAACCATCAATCAGCATGTGAAAAAACCCTTCAACCGATGTGTCGATGGTGCGAGCGATGACGACGAGGGTTGCAGCGGGCGACACGATGGTGCTACGACGGATGTGCTATGACGACGACAACTAGGTACTGCATCAACAGAGGCGTGGGGCGTGCTGCAACATGACATCGACTAGGTGCTATTGATGTTTTAGGGCAATGCTACAAGATGACGATGTTTTCCTGATGGGCGAGGGCGAGTGTTATGAGGGTGACATGTTGGAGACATGCCCTAGAGGCAATAATAAAATGGTTATTATTGTATTTCCTTGTTCATGATAATTGTCTATTGTTCATGCTATAATTTTATTAACCGGAAACCGTAATGCATGTGTGAATATATAGACCACAACATGTCCCTAGTGAGCCTCTAGTTGGCTAGCTCGTTGATCAATAGATGGTCACGGTTTTATGACCATGGACATTGGATGTCGTTGATAACGGGATCACATCATTAGGAGAATGATGTGATGGACAAGACCCAATCCTAAGCATAGCACAAGATCATGTAGTTCGCTAAAGCTTTTCTAATGTCAAGTATCGTTTCCTTAGACCATGAGATTATGCAACTCCCGGATACCGTAGGAATACTTTGGGTGTGCCAAACATCACAACGTAACTGGGTGGCTATAAAGGTACACTACGGGTATCTCCGAAAGTGTCTGTTGGCTTGGCACGAATTGAGACTGGGATTTGTCACTCCGTGTGACGGAGAGGTATCTCTGGGCCCACTCGGTAAGACATCGTCATAATGAGCTCAATGTGACTAAGGATTTAGCAACGGGATGATGTGTTACGGAACGAGTAAAGAGACTTGTTTGTAACGAGATTGAACAAGGTATAGGGATACTGACGATCGAATCTCGGGCAAGTATCATACCGGTAGACAAAGGGAATTGTATATGGGATTGATTGAATCCCCAACATCATGGTTCATCTGATGAGATCATCATGGATCATGTGGGAGCCAACATGGGTATCCAGATCCCACTGTTGGTTATTGATCGGAGAGGTGTCTCGGTCATGTCTACATGCCTCCCGAACCTGTAGGGTCTACACACTTAAGGTTCGATGACGCTAGGGTATAAGGAAATAGTGTACATGGTTACCGAAGGTAGTTTGGAGTCTCGGATGAGATCCCGGACGTCACGAGAATTTCCGGAATGGTCCGGAGGTAAAGATTCATATATAGGAAGTGAGGTTTTGGTCATCGGAAGTGTTTTGGGCATCATCGGTAACGTACCGGGACCACCGGAAGGGTTCCGAGGGTCCACCAAGTGGGGCCACTGGCACCAAAGGGATGCATGGGCCGAGAGTGGGAAGGTACCAGCCCCAGAGTGGGCTGGTGCACCCGCCACCCTGGCCCAAGGCAAAGCAAAGGTGGGAAGGGGGACCCTAGGCCCAGATGGGCCTAAGGCCCACCTAGGGCGCCACCCTCCCCTCTCTCCCTCTCTGGCCGCCGGCCAGATGGCCATCTAGGGCTGCCGCACCACCCTAGGCTGGGAACCCTAGGGGCTGTGCACCCTCCTCCCCTCCTCCTATATATAGTGGGGGTTTTGGGGGCTGCCAACACACGAGTTTCTTCCTCTCTCGGCGCAGCCCTACCCCTCCTTCTCCTTGTCCTCCGTAGTGCTTGGCGAAGCCCTGCCGAAGTACCACGCAGCTCCACCATCACCAAGCCTTCGTGCTTCCGGAGCTCTCCCTCAACCTCTCCTTCCTCCTTGCTGGATCAAGGCGTAGGAGACGTCACTAGGCTGCACATGTGTTGAACGCGAAGGCGTCGTTGTTCAGCGCTTAGATCAGAATCCAGCGCGATATGAATCACTGTGAGTATAACTCCACCAACCGCGTTCTTGTAACACTTCCATTTTGCGATCTTCAAAGGTATGAATATGCACTCCCCCTTTGCTCGTTGCTGGTTTCTTTTTTTTTGACCGGTGAAAAACAGCAGGAGAGGCTCCTACTGTTGTTATATTAGAGCAGAATCAGTACAGGTGGTTTTACATATCCATGTGTAACAATTTGAGTAGAATGTCTAAGCTGAACTAGGCTAGGCTAGGGAGAATTACAAACGATTAAGTTTTACAATCAGATAGTTTGTATAAAACTATCCAGGAAGATAGAAACCACCTCTCTAAGTCTAAATCGCAGGATTTCCAAATCTGTCTTCAACATCCGGAGCCAGTCTTGTTGTGTTGCCATCTCATCACCAAAGATCTTTCGATTTCGTTGCTTCCATATATTCCATGTAGCCAAAATACATATTTCCTTAAATAGGGGTTTATCCCATTGCCGTTCCATTGTATCCAACCATGTTTGTATGTCCAAAGATGAATCCCAAGTGATGCCTAGTTTCTCCCAACAGGCAATTGCAAAGGGGCATTGGTAGAACAAGTGATTGTCAATTTCCCTAAAATCTCCATTACATAGCATACAGGAAGGATCGTCACCTATGTTCAAGTGTCTTCTTATCAGTAGCTCCCATGTGTTTAATCTATCCATTCTCTGCAGCCAGGAGAACACCTTGTGTCTGAGGATGCATCTTGTTTTCCATATGCTTGTTATGTATGATGGGGCATGCTCATTTCTGAATAGGTATTTGTAGAATCTTTTTGGCCTGAAGTGCACCTCTCCCCAACAGTATATCCATTCATCAGCCTTCAAGGGGTCAAGTGTCATCATGTTGATTGTGGTCATTATATCTTCCAATTCTATCCGAGCTTCCTGTGATAGTGGTAGGTGGAAGTGAGAGGCCGGGTTTGCATCCATCACAAATTGGGCCATAGATACATCCTCATTGGTTGCATATGAGAGTAGGTGTTGATGTGAGTTTGCTAGGATTTCATCGTTGAGACATTGATCTTTCCAAAGTAGAATTGTATCCCCTGAGTTGGGGATGCAAGTTGTGATTCCTCTAAAGATATCAGAGAGGGAGAGGACATCTCTCCACCAGAACGATCCACAAGCTGGCATTGCATGTGGAGGTGTTGTATCATAGTATGCGTTCCAGATCAGCATTACCCATGGAGTGTCCATCTTGTGATAGAATTTGTGGAGAAATTTTAGTAATAGAGCCTTGTTCTATAATTTCAGGTTGATGATACCCAGGCCACCTTTGTCTTTGGGTTTGCACACTAAATCCCATGCTACCAGGGAGTGAGTTTTCGCGTCTCTGTCCAGTACTTTCCTCCATAAACAATGTCTGCGTGCTCTGTCAAATATATCTATGATTTTCATGGGTAATCTCAACACGCACATAGCAAACAATAGGAGCGATGATAGGGCTGAGTTGATGAATAGAACCCTCTCTCCATATGAGAGCCAGATGGCCGTGCTCGTTAGTCTACGTTCAATTCTGTCGACAAGAGGCATCAGGTCTCGTACAGACGGTCTTGAGGTGCCCATTGGAACTCCAAGGTAAGTAAAAGGCACCGATCCCACCTGGCAGCCAAGTATTGAGGCCAGTTCAAGAGTTGTATCTTGGTTAATATTGATAGGCATTAATTGAGACTTAGAGTAGTTTATCTTAAGCCCCGTGACATTAGCATAGGCATCGAGTAGCTGCTTAATAACCCTAATTTCTGAGCTCTGTGCCAGGAGGATGATCAGTGTATCGTCAGCATATTGAATCACTAGATACAATTTTGAAGCAGGTTGTTCAATTGGCAATGTAAGTTCCCCTCCGTCCATGCTGCATTAACCATTGATTGTAAAAGATCCGCTGCTAGGACAAACAATAGAGGGGAGAATGGGTCACCCTGTCGAACTCCTCTTTTACACTGAAATTCCTTGCCCGGTACTCCATTCATGAGGATCGAGGATGTTCCTGAGTTTAGAATCCTTTCAATCGATGAGCACCACTTATCGTCAAAGCCCTTGCATCTTAGCATTTTGAGTATAAAGGAGTGGTCCATTGTATCAAAAGCTTTAGCGAAATCCAATTTGAGGATCACAATTTCCTTACCCGAGTGTTTGCATTGATGTAAGAATTCATAAGCCCATGCCAGACAGTCTTGGATAGTTCTGGACCTGATGAAGCCATATTGGTTGCGATGAACTATCTTAAGGATGCAGCCTTGTAATCTTTCGGCCAATAGTTTTGTGAGGACTTTAAGAACACAGTTTAGTAAAGATATTGCTCGAAAATCATTTACCATTTCTGGTGAACTGGTTTTTGGAATAAGTGTAATCAGGGAGGTGTTTAAACATTTGAGATCAACCTTCCCCTCCCAGAAATTGTGGCAAAGTTGATAAAAATCCTCTTTAATAATACCCCAGCAAACTTTGAGGAATAAACCATTGAAACCATCAGGTCTGGGCGCTCTATCAGAAGGGATGTTTTTAATCACCTTGTCAATTTCATCTTGAGTAAAAGGGGATGATAGTTCTGCCAATCCATCCACACGTTGTACCAATTCCTGTAGCTCAAATTCCGCAGAGGTTTCTATGACAACTCCCATTCTATTTTTAAAACACTGGTAGAAAGCTGATGCTTTGTCATCATGGTTTTCAATGGTCGTACCATCCTGCATTAGTAAAGAAGATATAGTATTCCTCATGTATCCTTATGTTGCCCTTGCCTGAAAGTACTTAGTGTTCTCCTTCCCCTCTACTGCCCATCTATAAGTACATCTTTTTTCCAATATGCGCTTTGATACTTAAGTAGTTTGATCAGCTGGTTTTTCAAAATGGACCTGAAATTAGATTCAGGTAAAGAGAGAGGACGGAGGTCTTCCAAACTATCTAGATGGAGCAGTTGTTTGTTGCAGTTTTCAATCAACATCTTCAGCTTGGACAGTTGCTTACTCCATTGTTTTAGGGCATATCTTAATCTTTTCAGTTTAGCCAAGATACGAGTGGCCGAAGATGTTGCTTTTATGGGTTTACTCCAAGAATTCTGCATTATCTCCATAAAACCCAGGCACTGTGGCCAATAATTTTCAAACCTGAAGGGTTTACATCGTGAAATAGATGTTTGAATCTGCATGACACATGGAATATGATCAGAAACTGGTTTAGCAAGAGGTTTGACCATAGTATTTGGGAATTTCGAGGTCCATTCATGGGATGTGAAAAACCAATCTAGTTGCTCTAGTAATGGGTTTTCCTGCATATTGCTCCAAGTGTACTTTCTTCCTTTGATTGGAATCTCTATCAGAACCAGGGAACTGAGAATTTCATTAAACTTAATAATATCATCAATGTTTCCCCCAGGTAGGTTGCGATTCTGTAATGATCGAATAAAATTGAAATCTCCCATGAAAACCCATAAATCTTCAATTTCAACGTTGAGACTCTCGAACCATTGTGTGAAAACATCTCTCTCTGGGCCACTGCAAGGGCCATAGACGTTGTTGGTGAGTATCCACTTTTGATTTGAATGTACTCTGCAAGGGCCATAGACGTTGTTGGTGAGTATCCACTTTTGATTTGAATGTACTGATGTAAATTGAATTGTGATTGCAAAAGCAAGGTTATGCAAAGCCACCCCAGTGAAAAGACTACTACACCAGATAATTATAAGGCCACCAGATGCTCCCTCTGAAGGGAAAAATTCATATTTGTCAAATCTTCTAAGGCAGCATTTACGAATGAAGGAGTGATCGAACTCCTCTTTCTTAGTTTCTTGTAAATAGATGATCGAACAATTGGATTCATCAATTTTGTTACGGAGAGCCAAAATTTTAGACTCATGGTTCATACCACGCACATTCCAACATAAAATGTTCCAAGCAGCAGTTGACATCAAAATAAAGGCGGGAAAAAAACAAATTCAAATATTTGAAAATGAAACATCGGTCCACTAGGGAGTGATGTCCATATCCTCCTGGGCCTCTGGCTGTGCCTTCTCTGGTTGGCGCATCAAGATCTCCTCCAACAGCTCCTCTCTAGGGATACCACATTGAACCATTCCAATGTGTTGAATGGTAAGAATTGGGGTTTCTGGAAGAATAGCCCTTATTTCTATAACTGTCTCCATTTCTTCAGTAGTGTCTTTATCATTGAATACAGGAGAGCATCTTGGCTTGACATGAGAAACTTTCTGCTTGGCATCAGCCATGGATGGAGCTTTAAAGCCCTGAAACCTTGTAGATCTTGCACTCCTACGCACCATGGATACATCCAGAGGTGCTCCTGGCCTCTTCCTGTGCATGGAGGTAGCACTCGTCATCTGAATCTCATCCCTGCAGCTTAAATGGTGGTGAGTCCCCTGCATCTCAGGGACAGAGAGTGTATCAGGTAGAAATGCATGTACAGCAGACAGTATCTGATGGTGTCGTTCTGCCATATGTTTCATACAGACTGTCCAAAGTTCCAAAGAGCAGTAAACTATGGTGGAATCCTCTGAAAAAGGAGTGGAGGGGAATATCGCAAGGTATGCATACTTCATAAGCTTGAGGAATAGGAGGTGAATCCCTCGGCTAACTGCATCCAATCCAGATGTGGTGACAGTTCAATTCTCCTTGTGTGGACCTTTGTGTAGAACCCTACAAAGAATTCCAGTAGAGTATCAAGCACATGTACATCAAGGATCAGCTAGTGAGAATTGAGCTGAAGAAATGCCATTTGTCCGGACTGTCGCCCTAAGATAACACTGTCAGCAGCCTCTTCTAGTAGTTGTACATGTTCATTCCAGAGGCGCATGCCATCATCATATCCAGAATCATCAGTCTGCACCCCATCCATCATTGAAGGCCCCTCATACCCTGTTAACTGCCGATAGCTGATACCTTGATAAGGGGCAGGGACAGGAGGTAATTCTGGCCAAACTCCCCATCCATCTTGTGGAGCAGCAGGTGCAGGAGCAGCCTCCCAGGCATTGTTGGCATTTTCCATTTTCCAAACTTGGGTGTCATGATGTGCTTGTTGCATAGCATCAAGAAAAGGTGGTTGGTCTGGATGTGGTGAAGCACCCATGGGAGGTACCTCATCTTCATTGCTTAACAACCCCTTAGTAGCATCACTGCCATTTAGGACATACACTAGCACTGTCCAAGATTGATCCATACCACTCATATCATTAAACCTCTTGATAACTAAGTTGTATGGCACCAAAGTTAGTTCATTGATGAGCACCCTGACCAGCACACATGACTTTTTATATCTTGGCCTATGCCAAAAGAGGCATCTACCAAAACAGGAAACAGCCTTGATGATGTAATATCCAGTCTGATAGTTCAAAGGGAAACCCAGAAGCATCACCCAAGCCTCCCTTTCCGCAACTGGATGTCACATGTTGGGCCCTTCATCATGCCTCAACAGGTAAAAAGTAGACAAGTCATCCAATGCGTGTTCGCCCAAATCAACCATCGCATCCCTAACGAGTCTATCCGCAAAACGGACCAAACCAACACAAAAGGGGTAAATCTCTCCCTCCAAAGTTTCAGCATTGTGATCATCAGCCAAGACTCTTCTAAGTTCAGCAAGAACTGTCTCACGCTGCAAATCAGGAGTGGAAGGGACGACAAATACCAGTGCATGTTGAGCATGGTCAAGTGGTGGCTTGTCGACGACAACCATGTTCCTCTGAAGGCGACCATGGGGACTTTGTTGGATATTCATCGCTCCCGAAACAAACTGGCAAGGCATCATGGGGATGGTCGCCATTGCTGGATGTCTATAGTCGTTGGCGGCAGAAGGCGGAGAAACCTGGGCAGAAGGAAGAAAACCCTCGTTGTGTTCGGAAGGAGTAGCAAAAGGGGAAAAACCATGGTCTCCGATGGGAAGGGTCTTTGACTGCTTGTCAGCGATTAGACATTTGGGAGGCGAAACGGCCGGAGAGGTATCGGGAACCCGTGCAAGCGGTGGGATATCCTTCCGCGGTAAAGACTTAGCTACCCAAGTTTGTTGATGCTGCCGCTCCGTTGCAATATTCTGTTTTGGTTGCCCTATTTTCCGCTGAGAATTGAAATTCGGTTTTCGTCTCCAAACCATGGGTTGAGAGTCGGCCCATGTCTTACAATTCCATCCGTAATGGCCCAGACGTCTACAGCGACGGCAGCGAAGCCCAATAGTGCATGATGTGCTAGCGTGACCGATGGCAAGGCATCGTGAACACGATAACTTTCCAACCCTTATATGTGAGGTAGAACTCAAATCTTCATGAATATTGCACTTGTATCCCAAACTTACACAATTAGTGCAAGTAATACCTAGACAATTAATTGCAATATGTCCTTTTCTAAAGCATGTTTCACATCTATGGATCTTAGAATAAATAAATTCTTTTGAAGGAACAGATTTAATGTTTAAACAGTTTTGCACCTGAGAATTTAAATATCCTGCATGCCATAGATCAAGAATTTTCTCCATGAGATTGGGAGAAATGGATTCCCAATAATTTGGTTGAAACCTAGTCCCTTCAAAAAATTTCTTATGATTGAGGAAACCCGCCGTAGTCAATGCATTGCTAAAACTGCCAAACCTTAAATGAATGGAAGATTGAGATTGATTCAACAAAGGAGAAGCCCTGGCATTCATGGTATTGATCTCTCCTTCCAAGATCAGACACCAAGGCTCTATTAGATTGAGAAGTCAAACGGAGGAAGTTCAAAGATGATTTGATAGCCATAGGTGATCTAGCCACCACTTCCGGGATCTCATTATCCACATGCCAATAATTGTTGTCCATTGAATAATCCACATAGTTCTTGAATAAGCGAAAATGACAAACAAAATTTGGCCAAATTTTGTCCTTCAAACCATATATAAAATGACCAACTTGATTGGATCCCACCGAGAATTTAAAACTCCGAGAACCCAATTGAAGAACATTGAAACCACGGGCTAAACCACCGATGCAACATTGTAACACAATCCCCACCGCCTCTTCCGTAAGAGAAAAAGAAGCAGATGAGAACGAGACAACCAAGAAAAATTCATTGCAACCTTGTGCTTTGTCATAGTGAACCGAAGATCCAAATCTAGAACGAACCTGGTTTCCCACCTTGAGGCCAGGGGCGAAATCCCAATGGATGAGCTTGCCATCCTATTAGAGAGGATGAAGAACGCCTAGAGATCTTCCACGGAGCCCGATCTGCACACGCCATTGGAGGAGAAGGTGGAGGTGGACTGTAACAGCCTGGGACCGACGCTCTACAAGATTCCAAAAGATTTCCCTTTTATTTCCATTCTCGTCTGTGTTTCGTCTGTTTGTCACATTCATCATCGCATCATTTGCATCATCTGCATAGCATCGTCACTCGTTTTCAAAACTTGCATCCGTGAGTAGCTGTCGGTTCTCTCTATTCGTGCCGTCAACCTTTCGAGACCAACCACACATGCACGCACCCGCGACATCATTTAAAATAAAACCGTTTTTAAGGCGCGCTAAAAATATTCTCGGATGGTGTTGAAACTTGGCGTGCGGTCTTGTTATATTGTAGGTAGGCCGCCTGCCAAATTTCGTCGCGTTCCGAGTTCGTTTGATACCCCGTCGGTCATCCGTAGCAGTGCGGTCATCAGTTATTCGTCGGACATTTCTCGGTGTTCTCTCTTCCCCACCTAGCCCATCTACACAGCCACCGTAGCTCCCCTTCGCCTCCGGGCCATCCGATTGAGATCGAACGGTCCGAAAACGGACAGAAACTGCTAACCCTAGCCCTAAACTATAAATAGACACCCTAGCCTGCCTAATCTGGCCTAACCCTAGCCTTCCCCTCGGTTTCCGTGCCAAACCACCCTCAGCCGCCACCAGTCCCCTCCTCCTCGTGCAGGCCCGCCAGGAGCCCGGTCGGGCTCGCCCGAGCCCATCTGGGCCCGAGGCGCCGCCGCCTCCCAGCGCAGGGAGCGGGAGCACCCATGGCGCCCGAGCGCTCCTGCAGCTCCCCGTGCAGCCTTGCCGCCCGGCCACCGGAGGGCTGCCGGACCCCGCGCCAACGTCGTCGGTCGCCGGAACGACCTCGCCGCCACTCCTCTCTTTTCTCTCTCCCTCCATTTCTCTCTTGCTCTCTCACCCCGCGGTCACTCTCTCTTTGCAGGTTGCTGTCGCCGCCGTCCCTCGTCGGGGAAGCTCCCCGTCGCCCCAGATCCGGCCAGGATCGAGCCCGCCGACCCGCATCTACCCTACCGCTGCCCCGCCTTCGCCGGAGGGCGCCGCCATGGCCATTGGCCAGCCCCCGCCGCGCTCCGTCGAGATCGAGCAGGCGCTCGATCTGCCCGATGCCGCTCGCGTTGACCTCTGCGTGGGCTGGCCTCCCAGCGCCGCAAGGCCCAGCTCCCTGTCTAGCCTGTTGGCCCATGGTGAGCCCAACCTTCGCCCCCCCACCCCCGCGTTTTAATATTTTTTCGTGTAGGCCCAATTGCACGATTTTAAACATTAATAGAAAATTAACCGTACGCCGGAATAAAATATTTTATATGTGTAAATGCTTAGAAAAATGTGTAGATTAATTGTATGCCATTTTCATCCATGATATATATAGTAGCTTGCTGTTTTGCATCATTTTGCATAAATAACATTATGTTGCATTGATATATTTATTTAACGTGCATCGGGATTTAATCCAATCATATATTTAAAAATGTTCATGTTATCGGCTTTGCATTTTCATGCATGACAAACCTGTTCATTGTAATAATTGCATTTAACTTGCATTTATAATTGCTAACGGGGTTATTCCATCAACTTGCATAATTAATTGTGACTTATTTTTCCACATGAACCTATGCATATTATATATGTTTTCGGGGTAGAAAAATCCATGTAATTTATCTGTGCATTTAGTTTTGCCATTTGAGTAAGTTGTGTACATGTCATTTTGCTGTGATTCCCTTTTGTTATTTTCGTGTGATTTAATCCATGCATGATATGAAATAATTTTGAACATGAGATGTGCCCTTTGATATGTGTCCTAGCCCCTGGACATTTTGCTTGCCATAGAAATGCATGTTTAGGTGTTATTTTCTTGTTGACAACTTGCTATAAAAATACTGCTGTTCTGAGGGTCCGAAATATTTCTAAGTCTGGAATCTGTAATATTTTGTTGCTGTCTTGCCATGTGTTTTGCTAGTGGTCTAGAACTCCTTTGGGGTTGGTTTAATGGAGTAATTTGTAGTAGATAATGTCCTTTAGTATGCTGTTAAGTTTCATGCCATAGTATGACCTGTAGCATATAGTTTTACTACTTTTAATATGCCTTCGTGATAAAAACTGCACTGTCAAAAATTACTATTTTCACTAAGTCTGAAACTGTTTCAAGTAGATATCTTGTGAGCTTCCTACCATATGATCCATGCATGTTTTGAGTATGATATATGAAGATGAAATGAAGTGTGTGTTATATGCTACTGCCCCATGCTTAGTTGGTGCATTTCAGAATTTTGTAGCTTGTTGTTTTCATGCGTGCAAAATGTCATGTTGCTGTTTTGGGCAGATTTCTTATAAAACTTGTTTTGGTGTTTGTGGTTGAACCGTAGCTCCGTTTTGGACATGCCATATACGAAACTTGCTTAGAATATCATGTAGTTTCATAATAACTTGCTGCATTCATGATTTGAAATGCTTGTGATTGTATTTTCCATGCATTTGCATTCATGACATGTGCATCTTGTGTTGCTTATATCTTTTAGACCGTAGCTCCGTTTGAGATGTTCTATATCTGTAAATTGACTAGAATGACGTGTAGAATTGCATGGGATAATTAATTATGTTGTTTAAAAAATATATAATATGATTAGTTCAGATCTGGAACAATCTCTAAATTAACATATGAGGTCGTTTCGGAAATACTATAAGTTGTTTCCGACCTCATTTAAGATGCCTAGATAGTGTAATTTACTTATGCTTCACCTCTTGCCATGCCTATCAACATTTAACATTGATGAGTACCTAACGAGAGTGAACTAAATAATTCGAACGTGGAGTTTCGTCAATATGCAACTCGTTGCATATTGAACTTCACTTAATGTGTAGTAGTTGTTTGTTGTTCTTGCCTTGTCATGCCTTGCATAGTTAAACTGGACATGCATCATATTTGTTTGTGCATCGTGTCATGCATATGTTGTGGTGTATCTTGTGTTGATTGTTTGTTTCGGATTGCTTCTTCTCGATAGAGTTCCGAAAGCTTTCGGAGTGTGAGGATTCATTCGACTACGTTGGCTCGTCTTCTTCATGGACTCGTTCTTCTTCCAAGCGGGATCTCAGGCAAGATGACACATTTCCCTGGATACCATTACTATCGTTGCCATGCTAGATGTCTCGTTTTTATTGTTATGTCTTGCTACCTACCACTTGTTTGTCAAGCCTCCCAACATTGCCATGAAAAGCCTCTAACCCTTCCACATCCCAGCAAACCGTTGTTTGGCTATGTTACCGCTTGCTCAGCCCTTCTTATAGCGTTTCTAGCTGCAGGTGCAATTGTTTCCATGTGTCAACATGGACATTCTTTTGTTATATCACAATATTGTTGCTATTAATTTAATGCACATATATACTTGGTAAAGGTGGAAGGCGTGGCCTTTTGCTCGGTGTATTGTTCCACTCTTGCCGCCCCTAGTTACTTGTGAACCGGTGTTATGTTCCATAATTGAGCACTCCTAACATGATCGGGGTTGTTATGGGGACCCCCTTGATTTTCGTTTTGGGATAAAACTCGTCTGGCAAGGCCCAACATTGGTACTCCATTTGCCTAATAACTAATAAAATTGCATAGGGACCCGTCGGCACCCATGGATAATTAATCAACCCCCGGGCTAGTGCTCCTCATGAGTATTGGTCCAACCCAGAGTAGCTTATTAACGCTACCCGGGGCAACTCGGTGTTTGGCGTGGTAACCATCGCTCATCCGGTTGTGCCCTCAGAACGAGATACGCGGCTCCTATCGGGATTGTCAGCACGTCGGGCGGCCTTGCTGGATTTGTTTTACCTTTCTCGAACGTCTTGAGTGAGGAACTCTGATCTTCTTCGGGCTATCTCGAGGTGTCGGATTTCCTTTGGAATTGCCTAGGAAGATCACGAGATCCGTGGTTGAGGTTATTCCCACTGTGTGTGGTTAACTTGTGATGGATGAGTTGGAGCACCCCTGCAGGGTTAAATCTTTTCGAGAAGCCATGCCCGCGGTTATGTGGCAAACTTGGATATTTTGTTAAACACCCGGTCATAGCAAACTTGAAGTAAAATCTAATAAAATACACCAACTGTATGCGTAACCGTGACTGTCTCTTTTCGTGAGTTCTTATCCGAAAGAGAACACGGTGGGGTTATGTTTGACGTAAGTAGGTGTTCAGGATCAGTTAGTGATCATTGCTAGTTCACGTCCGTTATGCGTAGACCACCATACTTCACTTTATGTACTCGTAAGTTAGCCACTCAAATAAATGCTTAGTCGCTTGCTGCAGCCTCACCACTTTACCATACCTCACCCATTAAGCTTTAATAGTCTTCATACCCTTGGAAATGAGATTGTTGAGTCTCTGTGGCTCATAGATTACTACAACAACAGTTGCAGGTACAGGTAATGTGGTTCTTTCACGTGAGAGCGATGTTTGTTTGATTTGGAGTTCTTCTTCTTCATCATCAATCTAGGATGGGTTCCAGGCGGCAACCTGGGATAGCAAGGATGGATGTCATTTTATCGTTTGATTTCGTCCATAGTCGGACCCTGCTCTTCTGTATGATGTTTGAGTATGTTGTTGTATTGATGTGACTCAAATGTAGCTAGTGGCGAGTGTAAACCAATTACATATACTCATCTCTTCTGTACATGTACTTGTAATGATATCCATTCTTGCAACACGACGAGATGCGCTTCTATCCTTGTCGAGGCCCTCATGCCAAAATAAGGATAGGGCCGCATCTTGGGCGTGACATGGATGTGGAGGTGGGAGAGGAGGTGGAGGTGGAGGCGGTCATTGTGTTCAGGTTGACTCCGTTGCTGATTTCTCCATAGATAGATCTTACTGACACGTAGGAAATTTTTTGATTTACTACTACGTCTCCCAACAGTGGCATCATGAGTTAGGTCTATGCGTAGAATCTCTGCACGAGTAGAACACAAGTTGTTGTGGGCGTCGATCTTGTTGATTTGCTTACCGTTACTAGTCTTATCTTGATTCGGTGGTATTGTGGGATGAAGCGGCCCGGACCAACTTTACACGTATGCTTATGTGAGACCGGTTCCACCGCATGACATGCACTTGTTGCATAAGGTGGCTAGCGGGTGTCTGTCTCTCCCACCTTAGTCGGATTGGATTCGATGAAAAGGGCACTTATGAAGGGTAAATAGCAATTGGCATATCATGTTGTGGTTTTGGCGTAGCTAAGAAATGTTCTTGCTAGAAACCTATAGCAGCCACGTAAAAACTTGCAACTACAAATTAGAGGACGTCTAACTTGTTTTTGCAGCATATGCATTGTGATGTGATATGGCCAAAGGATGTGATGTGATGCATTGTGATGTATGAGATTGATCATGTTCTTGTAATAGGATTCACGACTTGCATGTCGATGAGTATGACAACCGGCAAGAGTCATAGGAGTTGTTTTAATTTATTGTATGACCTGCGTGCCAATCATAAACGCCATGTAATTACTTTACTTTATTGCTAATCGTTAGCCATAGTAGTAGAAGTAATAGTTGGCGAGAAAAATTCATGAAGACACGATGATGGAGATCATGATGATGGAGATCATTTTGTCGTGCCGGTGACATTGATGATCATGGTGCCCCGAAGATGGAGATCAAAGGAGCAAGATGATATTGGCCATATCATGCCACTATATTGATTGCATGTGATGTTTATCATGTTTACATCTTATTTGCTTAGAACGACGGTAGCTAAATAAGATGATCTCTCACTAAAATTTCAAGAAATTTGTTCACCCTAACTGTGCACTGTTGCTAAGGATCATTGTTTTGAAGCACCACGTGATGATCGGGTGTGATAGGTTCTAATGTTTGCATACAACGGGTGTAAGCCAGATTTACGCATGTGATACACTTAGGTTGACTTGACGAGCCTATCATGTACAGACATGGCCTCGGAACACAGAAGACCGAAAGGTCGAACATGAGTCGTATAGAAGATACGATCAACATGGAGATGTTCACCATCGATGACTAGTCCGTCTCACGTGATGATTGAACACGGGCTAGTTGACATGGATCATCTGTCACTTGGATGACTAGAGAGATGTCTATCTAAGTGGGAGTTCATTAAATAATTTGATTATGTGAACTTAATTATCATGAACTTAGCCTAAAATTGTCTTTACAATCTATATTGTAGCTCCAATGGCCAACGCTAATGTCACCCTCAACCTCAACGCATTCCTAGAGAAAAGCAAGCTGAAACACGATGGAAGCAACTATGCAGACTAGGTCCGTAGCTTGAGGATCATCCTCATAGCTTCCAAGAGATTGTATGTCCTTGATGCACTGCTAGGTGACGCACCCATTTTCCTGGCGGATCAAGATGTTATGAACGCTTGGCAGTCATGCTGTGATGATTACTCCCTGGTTCAGTGCGGCATGCTTTACAATTTAGAACCAGGGCTCCAAAAGCGTTTTGAGCAACACGGAGCATATGAGATGTTCCAAGAGGTGAAATCGGTTTTCCAAGCTCATGCCGGGTCGAGAGATATGATGTAAGATGGAGGAAAATAGTTCTGTCGGTGAGCACATACTCAAAATGTCTGGGTTGCACAACCGCTTGACTCAGCTGGGATTTAATCTTCTGGATGACTCGGTCATTGACAGAATCCTCCAGTCACTTCCACCTAACTACAAGAGCTTTATGATGAACTACAACATGCAGGGTATGGAGAAGTCCATTCCTGAGTTGTACTCAATGCTGAAATCAGCAGAGGTCGAGATCAAAAAGGAGTATCAAGTGTTGATGGTGAATAAGACCACTAGTTTCAAGAAAGGCAAGGGTAAGAAGAACCTCAAGAAGGATGGCAAAGCAGTTGCCGTGCCCAGTAATCAAGTTGCCTGGAAGAAGAACAAGAATGGACCCAAGCCTAAGACTGAGTGCTTTTATTGCAAGGGTACCGGTCAATGGAAGCGGAACTGCCCCAACTACTTAGCGGATAAGAAGGCCGGCAACGTTAAAGGTATATGTGATATAATTTTTATTGATGTGTACCTTACCAGCTCTCGAAGTAGCTCCTGGGTATTTGATACCGGTGCAGTTGCTCACATTTGTAACTCCAAGCAGAAGCTGCAGAATAAGCAAAGACTGGCAAAGGACGAGGTGACGATGCATGTCGGAAATGGTTCCAAGGTCGATGTGATCGCCGTCGGCACGCTACCTCTACATCTACCTTCGGGATTAGTTTTAAACCTTAATAATTGTTAGTTAGTATCAGCTTTGAGCATGAACATTGTATTTGGGTCTCGTTGGATGCGAGATGGCTACTCATTTAAATCTGAGAATAATGGTTGTTCTATTTATATGAGAGAAATGTTTTATGGTCATGCCCCGCTGGTCAATGTTTTATTTTTGATGAATCTCGAACGTGATGTTACACATATTCATAGTGTGAGTACCAAATCATGTAAGGTTGATAACGATAGTCCCACTTACATGTGGCACTGCCGCCTTGGTCATATTGGTGTCAAACGCATGAAGAAACTCCATGCTGATGGACTTTTGGAGTCCCTTGATTTTGAATCATTTGAGACGTGCGAACCATGCCTCATGGGCAAGATGACCAAGACTCCGTTCTCCGGAACAATGGAGCGAGCAACTGACTTGTTGGAGATAATACATACCGATGTATGCGGTCCAATGAGCGTCGAGGCTCGCGGTGGCTACCGTTATGTTCTCACCCTCACTGGTGACTTGAGCAGATATGGGTATGTCTACTTAATGAAACACAAGTCTGAAACCTTTGAAAAGTTCGAGGAATTTCAGAGTGAGGTAGAGAATAAACGTGACAGAAAAATAAAGTGCCTACGATCTGATCGTGGCAGAGAATATTTAAATCACGAGTTTGGCACACACCTAAGGAAATTTGGAATTGTTTCACAACTCACGCCGCCTGGCACACCTCAGCGAAATGGTGTGTCTAAATGTCGTAATCACACTCTATTGGATATGGTGTGATCTATGATGTCTCTTACCGACTTACCGCTATCATTTTGGGGATATGCATTAGAGACTGCCGCATTCACTTTAAATAGGGCTCCGTTTAAATCCGTTAAGACAAAACCGTATGAATTATGGTTTGGAAAGAAACCTAAGCTGTCGTTTCTAAAAGTTTGGGGATGCGATGCTTATGTGAAGAAACTTCGACCTGAGAAGATCGAAACCAAAGGGGAAAAGTGCGTCTTCATAGGATACACCCAAAAAACTATTGGGTATACCTTCTACCTCAGATCCGAAGGCAAAGTCTTTGTTGCCAAGAATGGATCCTTTCTAGAGAAAGAGTTTCTCTTGAAAGAAGTAAGTGGGAGGAAAATAGAACTTGATGAGGTAATTGTACCTCCACTCGAACCGGAGAGTAGCGCAGCACAGGAAGTTGTTTTTGTGGAGCCTGCACCGTCTGGAGAGGAAGTTAATGATGATGATCATGAAGCTTCAGATCAAGTTGCTATTCGAAGGTCCACTAGGACACGTTTCATACCAGAGTGGTACGGCAACCCTGTCCTGGAGATCATGTTGTTGGACAACGGTGAACCTTCGAACTATGAAGAAGCGATGGCGGGCCCAGATTCCAACAAATGGCTTGAAGCCATGAAATCCGAGATAGGATCCATGTATGAGAACAAAGTATGGACTTTGGTGGACTTGCCTGATGATAAGCAAGCCATACAAAATAAATGGATCTTTAATAAGAAGACTGACGCAGATGGTAATGTGACCGTCTATAAGGCTCGGCTTGTCGCTAGGGGTTATCGACAAGTTCAAGGAGTTGACTACGATGAGACTTTCTCACTCGTAGCGATGCTGAAGTCCGTCCGAATCATGTTAGTAATTGCCGCATTTTATGATTATGAGATCTGGCAAATGGAGGTCAAAACGGCATTCCTTAATGGCTTACTTAAGGAAGAACTGTATATGATGCAGCCGGAAGGTTTTGTCAATCCTAAAGATGCTACCAAGGTATGCAAGCTCCAGTGGTCCATCTATGGGCTGGTGCAAGCATCTCAGAGTTGGAACATTCGCTTTAATGACGTGATTAAAGTGTTTGGGTTTATACAGGTTTATGGAGAACCCTGTATTTACAAGAAAGTGAGTGGGAGCTCTATAGCATTTCTCATATTATATGTGGATGACATATTATTGATGGGAAATAATATAGAACTTTTGGAAAACATAAAGGCCTACTTGAATAAGTGTTTTTCAATGAAGGACCTTGGAGAAGTTTCTTATATATTAGGCATTAAGATCTATAGAGATAGATCGAAGCGCCTCATAGGTCTTTCACAAAGCACATACCTTGACAAGATATTGAAGAAGTTCAATATGGATCATTCCAAGAAGGGGTTCTTGCCTGTGTTACAGGGTGTGAGATTGAGTACGACTCAATGCCAGACCACGGCAGAGGATAGAGAAAAGATGAGTGTCATCCCCTATGCTTCAGCCATAGGCTCTATTATGTATGCCATGCTATGTACCAGACCTGATGTGACCCTTGCCATAAGTATGGTAGGGAGGTACCAAAGTGATCCCGGAGCGGAACACTAGACAGCGGTCAAGAATATCTTGAAGTACCTGAAAAGGACCAAGGACATGTTTCTCATATATGGAGGTGCCGAAGAGCTCGTCGTAAAGGGTTACGTCGATGCTAGCTTCGACACAGATCCGGATAACTCGAAGTCACAAACCGGATATGTGTATATTTTGAACGGAGGGGCAGTCAGCTGGTGCAGCAGCAAGCAAAGCGTCGTGGCGGCATCTACATGTGAAGCGGAGTACATAGCTGCTTCGGAAGCAGCAAAGGAATGAGTCTGGATGAAGGAGTTCATCACCGACCTAGGAGTGATTCCCAGTGCGTCGGGCCCGATGACTCTATTATGTGACAACACTGGAGCTATTGCCCTTGCCAAGGAGCCCATGTTTCACAAGAATACAAGACACATCAAACGCCGCTTCAACTCCATTCATGATTACATTCAGGAAGGAGATATAGATATTTGTAAAGTATATACAGATCTGAATGTCGCAGATCCGTTGACTAAACCTCTCTCATGAGCGAAACATGATCAACACCAGAACTCTATGGGTGTTCGATACATCACAATGTAACTAGATTATTGACTCTAGTGCAAGTGGGAGACTGTTGGAAATATGCCCTAGAGGCAATAATAAAATGGTTATTATTGTATTTCCTTGTTCATGATAATTGTCTATTGTTCATGCTATAATTGTATTAACCGGAAACCGTAATGCATGTGTGAATACATAGACCTCAACATGTCCCTAGTGAGCCTCTAGTTCGCTAGCTCGTTGATCAATAGATGGTCACAGTTTCATGACCATGGACATTGGATGTCGTTGATAATGAGATCACATCATTAGGAGAATGATGTGATGGACAAGACCCAATCCTAAGCATAGCACAAGATCGTGTAGTTCGCTAAAGCTTTTCTAATGTCAAGTATCGTTTCCTTAGACCATGAGATTGTGCAACTCCCGGATACCATAGGAATACTTTGGGTGTGTCAAACGTCACAACATAACTGGGTGGCTATAAAGGTACACTACGGGTATCTTCGAAAGTGTCCGTTGGGTTAGCACGAATCGAGAATGGGATTTGTCACTCCGTGTGACGGAGAGGTATCTCTGGGCCCACTCAGTAAGACATCATCATAATGAGCTCAATGTGACTAAGGAGTTAGCCACAGGATGATGTGTTACGGAACGAGTAAAGAGAATTGCCGGTAACGAGATTGAACAAGTTATAGGGATACCGAATCTCGGGCAAGTATCATACCGGTAGACAAAGGGAATTTTATACGGGATTGATTGAATCCCTGACATCGTGGTTCATCCGATGAGATCATCGTGGAGCATGTGGGAGCCAACATGGGTATCTAGATCCCGTTGTTGGTCATTGACTGGAAAGGTGTCTCGATCATGTCTACGTGCCTCCTGAACCCGTAGGGTCTACACACTTAAGGTTCGATGACGCTAGGATTATAGGGAAATAGTGTACATGGTTACCGAAGGTAGTTTGGAGTCCCGAATGAGATCCCGGATGTCACGAGGAGTTTCGGAATGGTCCGGAGGTAAAGATTCATATATAGGAAGTGAGGTTTTGGTCATCGGAAGTGTTTCTGTCATCACCGATAACGTACCGGGACCAGCGGAAGGGTTCCGGGGGTCCACCAAGTGGAGCCACCGGCACCAGAGGGCTGCGTGGGCCGAGAGTGGGAAGGGACCAGCCCCAGAGTGGGCTGGTGCGCCCTCCACCCTGGCACAAGGCGCAGTAAAGGTGGGAAGGGGGACCCTAGGCCCAGATGGGCCTAAGGCCCACCTAGCGCGCCGCCCTCCCCTCTCTCCCTCTCTGGCCGCCGTCCAGATGGCCATCTAGGGCTGCCGCACCACCCTAGGGTGGGAAGCCTAGGGACTGCGCACCCTCCTCCCCTCCTCCTATATATAGTGGGGGGTTTGGGGGCTGCCAACACACAAGTTTCTTCCTCTCTTGGCGCAGCCCTACCCCTCCTTCTCCTCGTCCTCCGTAGCGCTTGGCAAAGCCCTGCCGGAGTACCACGCAGCTCCATCGTCACCACGCCGTCGTGCTGCCGGAGCTCTCCCTCAACCACCCTTCCTCCTTGCTGGATCAAGGCGTAAGAGACGTCACCGGGCTGCATGTGTGTTGAACGCGGAGGCGCCGTTGTTCGGCGCTTAGATCGAAATCCATCGCGATCTGAATCACTGCGAGTACGATTCCACCAACCGCGTTTTTGTAACGCTTCTGCTTTGCGATCTTCAAAAGTATGAAGATGCACTCCCCCTTTGCTCGTTGCTGGTTTCTCTATAGATAGATCTTGGTGACACTTAGGAAATTTTTTGATTTACTACTACGTCTCCCAACATGACCACCGACGAGTTGGCGACTAGACAAACAGGGCGAGGATGACCGACGGGCGTCCGAGAAGATCACGAGGCGCCGGCTCCATGGCTTTTTTTTCAAACGAATCGGGAAAAAAAGATATCATGTCGCTACAATCACGTTAATTATAGGTGCGTGGCGCGACCGGTCAAAATTTCAGCCGATGGATCGACGCACATATAACAGTTATTTGCACACTACTTTTGTTTTCGTTGACTCAAGAATTGGAGAATTGGAGAATTGAGGGACTGAACAGTTGAAAATTATATAACAAGAACAGTTAACGAGCTTCACATTTCAAGAATTGGAGAATCGAAGAATTGAGGGACATATAACAGTTAACGAGCTGCGGATATATATAAATTGAGAATTGGAGACATACTGTATTTTATTGCACACAAGAACAGTTGAAAAGCAATGCGTCCCCCCGATGTATTCACATTTTGTAGTATTAATTATGCGTGTAGATTGGAGACTCTGAAGAAGAACCTTCCAGTATCTGTGCCAGAGGGACTGAACGAGCTTCAAAGAATCGCCGAGCGATTCGAAGACAAGTTCTACACTGAAGCGACCAATCAGGTACCTACCTTCTTCGGAGCAGAGCACACATGAGTAAGCTGGGGAGGGGGCGGCTTATTTTGTAAGCCGCAAAAGAACTGGGCCTAAATGTAACTTAGTTTTATGTTGGAGTTAGTTTGCAATGCTGCAACCGTTAGGTTACAGTAACATTGGACCATCTTCAACACTTTTGTAAAATTATCTTTATTCTCTCCTTGCTACAAAGGAACTAACCATTATTTGTTAAATCAGTTGGTCAACTCTCTACTGTATTTATGTTGATTCTGTCTTATTGAAAATAATTGCAAACACTTGTTTGCATGCTCTTGTAAGCAAATCTGGTTGAAAAGGCAGAAGGTCTTAATTTGGTCTGTAAGAATGCTGCTTTCAGCGCTTTGTGTGCCTGTTACCGTTCCACAAGATGTATTTGTTCACAAGATACTTTCTTAACACACATATGGTACCTTTTCTGAAACAGCTCCTGCATTCCCTACACAAGGCAGAAATCAAGCACAGACATCGGCGGTTCCTTTGATGTCTCAACAACAGTCCCAACAGCCAAATATTTCTACATCTGTACAGCTGCAGCAACAACAGTTGATGGGAAACCAGCCAAACTTACAACAAAATCAGCTAATTGGTCAACAGAATGGTGCTGTGGAGATGCAGGAGCAACTGAGGCTACCAGTTCAGTCAAATAATCTTTTGAACGTGCAGCAAAGACAGCAGATGTTGAATCAGCAGTATATACCTCTGCATCAGCCACATCAATTGGGCGGCTCTCAGGCGAACATGGCGAGTCTACAGCATCAGCAACTTCTTGGAACTGTGCCTAATGTGTCAAACATGCAGCGAATGCATATGCTACAAACAGAAGCTCGGCAACCACAGGAACAACAGCATGCTCAGCAGCCACCAATGGATCTGATGCAACCTCAGTCTCAACACAACCAACTTCAACAGTCGCAACAGCATCTTATGTCGCAATTCCAGTCTCAGCCTAACCAACTACAGCAGCAATCAGGGATGCAGCCGCAATCCTCCATGCAGCAAAGACTTCAAAGTTCAGGAGGCATGCTCTTGCAACAAAATAACATGGATCCGATTCAGGCACAGATCAGGGGCCTTCAAGAAGTTTCCTCTGGTAGTAAGTTTTCACATATACTTTCTTTATGGGATCCATTGTATGCTCTTATTGTTCTCGTCTTCTTTTTCTCCGTATTCTTATATCTATCTTCCTGTTGTGGCCTTACATTCCTTGTGCAGTTTAAACCAGCTTATCGGTCTGGCATCTCATTATTTTTGCCTTACTTGCATAGAAAAGTTTAGGGGAAAATGTGTGTTGTCCATAAGTCCCCCACACCCTTACTTATCGTGCTAACAGTTCTATTGGACTATACTACAAACTGAATTCTTGGATCCTAACTCTTATTGAACCCCTAGGGTACTCCTGGTGCATTTTAATTATCTTCATTCTCTCATATGCATTAAATGTGTGTTTAGATAGAACTTTTCCAATGGCTTATATCTTAGTGTTATATCTAATGGAGCTGCCATTTGATATGTTCTGTGGGAGAAAATAATAATTATCTTGGGTTACCTGATAAGAGTTGTATCTTCGTAAGGTACAATATCTCTCTTTTTCCTCACTAACTAGGCTTCCCCAATGGTATTTGGACTTTTGCCTAGGTGGCATGTTTTAGATAAACGAACATCATTGCACTGGGTTTCCCCTAAGTATGACTCAAACAGTTTATGAAATTAATGTTTATGCTACATGAACTAGGTTTAAATCCCCCGCAAAAAAAACTAGCTTTAAATCTTTTTGAAACTTCTTTGAAGATGACAACCAGATTCATCATTCAGATGCAATTATATGTTTTTTTGAGAAGTGAAATGTGCCACAGATCCTAGAACTACCGAGGGGTGTGAAGTTAGTCCTAAATCTTCAAAACTAAATTTCACTCTTCTTTTGCCTAAACTACGGTAGATAGAAGGACAGCTTGAAGATGGAATTATATATTGCAATGTTTAGTGATCCAGTACTCTGTCACTGACCCTACTGATCTTGTGTGACTTCTGTTCAGCACATTGGGATTACTTATTTTCTGGAAAAATGCTACTGTGCAATAATCATGATGACTAAGCTGATCATATTGATCTTCTGTGATTGTTTGGTTTGGTTCACAAGTTTTCCAATTGTCCCCTGCATTCTATCCTACAATGTACTTGTAGCTGTTTATTTGTTGGTTTATTCATTGTATCGTGATACTCTTTGACTACCTTGCTTTTTATGCAGCATCTGCGGAGTCTACTGCTCAAACAGGTCATGCAGGTGCAGATTATTGGCAAGAGGAGATATATCAAATGGTAAGACATGATACTGATATCATCCTTTTTGGCACTCCCTTCCTTGGAACTTCCTAAAATTCGTAGACAGTGGCCCCTAGAACAAAGAGGTTGAGATTGGCCTGATCTAGATCATTAGAAGATGAAATAACACACCATATGTTGGATGTTGGGGCCTTTTACTTTTGCACTTCATGTTACCCATCTCTTTTTCTTCTTGGTCTGTATTCCAACAAATTCTTCTTCTGGAAATGGAGTATGGAGCATACAACCATACAGAGTATCTAGATGTAGTAAAGCCTCAAGGCAGTTAGCAATTTTTATTTTAATTAACGGGCATCCTAGTTCCTTATTTTGTTTTAGATTTGTATGCTTCTAAAAGCTAGTTGAAATATCTTGCGGGTGCCATATTCGCCGACTTAATGACGAACCATGGTCTACTAGCTGTTTTGTTTTCATCTCTATATATCTTGTGCACCAAATTTATGTGTGTATGTGGTCTGTGTTGTGGACAGGTCAAGATGTTGAAGGACCAATACTTTGCAGACCTCAGCGAACTTTTCAATAAGATGCGTGTGAAGCTACAGCATGTTGAGAGCATTACACCACTTCCAATCCCATCTGAGCTGTATGATAAAATGAAGAGCTTTAAGATGATGCTGGAACGTATATTACAAATGCTGCAAATTAGCAAGAGCAGTGTCCAACCTGCTATGAGGGATAAAGTTTCTCAATACGAGAAACAAATTATCACCATCTTGAATTTTCTAAGGAATCCAGAGCAGCCACAAGTACAGCAATAGTTTCCAAAAAATTCTAAGGTAGAAATAACAGGTTGCATCGCCGAGTCCTTAGATGGATAGAGGACTAACCAAAAATCAACACATGATATAGTATTTAGAAGTGTTGAGGTTTTGAGCCAAAGCTGCTGCTTTCATTCCCATGGACTGCCTACAATAGTCCCAGATCTAACAATCAGAGAAAAATCAATCACGGACATCCTCAACTTTACTACTTACTAATTTATTACTCTTCTCAAACTCAGCTAGGCAAAATAGTTTTCAACATGGCATTCGCCATGAAGCGGTACCAAGTAGACAATAGAATACATCATCGCTATCCATTACACACCATGAATCCTCAAGGTACCCACAGTTCTCTCTTTGGCAAAATGATCACCAAATGCCCCTAAAATTGCATGCCCACAGGATGGTATCTATCATTGCACTTCTACATCATGCCCTGGGGCATCCCGGCGGGCGCGGGGGCCTTCTTGCTCGGCTTCTCCACAACGATCGCCTGGGTGGTCAGGACCATTCCGGCCACGGATGCTGCGTTCTGCAGGGCACACCTTGTCACCTTCGCGGGGTCGATGACACCAGCCTCAACCAGGTTCTCATGCTTGTCGGTCATCGCGTTGTAACCGAATTCCCACTCACTGTCCTTGATTTTCTCCACAATCACCTCCCCTTCAACTCCGGCATTGTGTGCTATCAATGATGCGGGTGCCACTAGAGCCTGCAGTTGAAGGGCTCATCAGTCATGTAAAATAAAGTCTCATCAGTCAGTTAAAATAACAGTTCCATGCTCAAGTTATTGCTGACTTGTGAATGCAGTCAAAGTTAAACTGATAACTGGAGAGGGGCGATTCGGAGTTTGCAGTATAATAATAATATACAAATTAATTGTTTGACACTACAAACAAGGTATAGCTGTATGCAGTATAGTCGTTTTCGTTTGGAGTAATACCTTCTGAATGATATCAGCACCGAGGCGCTCCTCAGGGTCATCCAGCTTCTCCTTGATAGCTGGTACGAATGTGGACAGGTGAACATAGGCCGCACCACCTCCAGGCACTATACCTTCTTCAATGGCTGCAAAAGTTGCATTTTTGGCATCCTCTATGCGGAGCTTACGGTCCTCGAGCTCCGTCTCTGTTGCAGCTCCAACCTTGATCACAGCAACTCCACCAGAGAGCTTTGCTATTCTCTCTGCCAGCTTCTCAGAATCATATGTCGAGTCTGTCTGAGAAAGCTCTCTCTTCAGCTGTGCAATTCTAGCCTGGATCTCATCCTTGGTGGCAACATCTGCTATTATGGTTGTGGATGACCCGGAGATTGTCACCTTCCTGGCGATGCCGAGCTGTTCCACTGTTGTCTGCTCGATCAGTTGGCCAAGATCTTTAGCTTGAAATTCAGCACCTGATAAAACAGAGAAGGACAGATGAGTGCATTCCAAATTATAGAACATTAAAGCGCTGGAACCCCAGATGCAGAACAAACAAGGATTGTTTTTGTTTTAACTTCCGAACCGGAAACTTGAAAATATAATGAAATCAATGTTGTTTCTACCACTTACCACCACTCCTATCAATACAAAAAGATAGCTTGTTAGAAAGCAGAGGAACACATTAATTTTCCATATTCTATCCCCAAGACTATGTTACAGTCAAACATAAGCTAAAAAGAGACAGAAGAGACGGGGGGTAAATATTGTTTAGCAATATTATGAGAATCATGTGAGAATAAAAACCGAAGCCCGATAAGCCTAGCAGAACTAGTCTCACCTGTAACAATGGCAATGTCCTGAAGGAGAGCCTTGCGCCTTTCACCAAAACCAGGAGCTTTAATCGCAGCTACATTCAGAATTCCTCTAAGCTTGTTGACAACCAGAGTTGCCAAAGCCTCACCAGATACATCCTCTGCAATTATCAGAAGCGGTGCTCTCAACTGTGTAGTTTGCTCCAACAAAGGAAGGATTTCTTTAATTGAGGAAATCTTCTGATCAGTGACAAGAACTCGAGCATTTTCAAACTCAACAACTGATTTCTCAGAGTTTGTGACAAACTGCGGAGAGATATATCCTCTATCAATCTGTACAAATGAGTGAGAACAAGTTACCACTTCAGTACATATTCAACCACACAACAGAATAAGCAAGATAACAGTGCTTCGTTAGGCTGCTTACCTCCATTCCTTCTTCAACTTCAACCGTAGTCTCAAACGACGATGATGACTCGATCGAGAGGACACCATCAGGGCCAACTTTGTTAATAGCCTCCGCGATCATGGTCCCAATAAAGTCATCGTTTCCAGCAGATATGGCAGCAATAGCTGAAACGGAAGAGCAAAGAGTTTTACAATATATTCCTTCCTTGTACAGAAAGCAAGCTATCAGGGTCACTTTAGATGAAAAGCATCGAAATCATCATCATTATAAAGCCGTGTCTCACCTTTAATGTCCCCACTGCCCTTCACAGGCCTCGATTTCTTCTCAAGTTCCTCAACTAAACTTTGCACAGTCTTATCTATGCCCTTCTTAATTGACACTGGATTTGCCCCTGAGGTAACACTCAACAGCCCCAATTTTATGATCTCACGAGCCAGAACAGATGCAGTTGTGGTTCCATCACCAGCCGAGTCATTTGTCTTGCTAGCAACCTTGCATTTGACAGAAAAAATGTGTGGTAAGGAAACAAGTGATAATTATTTTTTCACATCCAGAAAACACACATTGGTTTTGATTTGTGCATGACAGAAAGACCGATAACATATGCTTACTTCACGAATTAGAGCAGCACCAGCATTCTCCATGGGATCAGCAAGCTCAATAGCCCGAGCAATTGTAACTCCGTCGTTAACCACTTTGGGGCTGCCAAACTCATCCAAAACGACATTCCTTCCTGCAATAAACCAAAGCAATGAGGGGAGGTCAGGGGAAGAACCAGCGAGCCTTTCACAAGCAGAGGAAAAAAATCACACACACATGTATGTACCAATTGACCAGAAATTCCCAAAGGAAGGCACGCTTAAAATAAAAAGATCACATCGGAACCTACGAGGCCATCCTAACATCACTACGTTGCAGTCAACTGTGATAAGCTCACACATACGCCATAACCTTATATTATAAATAAAAAGGACTTCAGATTTGTGCCTAAACTAAACCTCTAGAGGAGTGTAAGCATAAATCCACCCTTATAAATCCTAAATCTTGAAATTTATACCTCAACTAAATCAGAAATAAAACATCTTACTACAAATCAGACTGAGGGGCCATGAGGCTGCATATCTCTCATGTAGTACTACCCAGTAATCATTAGATGGATAACCAGTATACTGCCAAGTTTCCGCATCATCCAAAGACAGATTCGTGGGGCACTAGAGACAAGAGGCGACAGTGACATGGAACTTGGAGCAAAGGGGAGGTGGGGAAGGGGGGATCATATCGCGCGCGGGTTAAACCTCTGGGGCCGAGGGTGACGCCGACGGCGGCGGCGAGCTTCTCGACGCCGGCCTGGAGTGCGGAGCGCGAGGCCTGGTCGAAGGCGATGTCCTTGGCGGAGGCGCGCACCACAGACCGCGTCCGGCGCCCCGGCAGGGGCCTGGCCGCCGACGACGGCCTGCCCCTGGTTGACCTCCCGTCCCTCTGCCGGCGCCACCCAAGAGGAGAAAAAAGGGGTCAGCTTTAGGCGAAAAAAAAGACGGCCGCCGGCGGAAGGAGGCCGAGATCGGGGTTTGCGTGCGTACCTGGAGGGCGGCGGAGCCCCGGAGGAGGGCGGAGCCGGTGGTGGGGATGGTCGCCATGGATGGGGTGGGGTCTAGCTAGCTAGGGCTTTTCCGGATGGGAGGAGAGGCGGCTGCGGTGAGGGTGGGCGGAGGAACAGAGGAGAAGAGAAGGGGAACCTTGTTGAGGGTTTGTGAAGATTCTAGAACGTTGGAGCCACCCACCCCACCCCCACCCCCTACCCATGCCTCATGTGTGCACTCGGCCGGCTCATCCAACAAAACAACAAACGCCACAAACAACTCTCTATTACAATGAAAATTAATTTTTTTAAAACAGATTCGCGTCTCAAATTAAAATGTATACGGTCGAACAATACAAGATGGACATATAGCCTTTTATAAAGTATCAGATCTCAGAATAACCCGATTTAGGTCCACATGTCCATGATAGGTGGCGTCAACGCTTGCATCCCCAACCAGTCGCGGTGGATCAGGGAAGGGGGCACAAAAACCCAAGACTGTCGACAAACTCTGCCAAGCAGACCCTGGCCATGGGCCTCTGGCCTGGTCTAGGCGAGCTTCCACGACGCCAAGCATGAGGCCATCGGTATAGATCCTTATGACGGCGAAAATTTGTTAGGACCACCACAACAGCCGACTACACCCACGAAGACAATGCTCACGGGCACACCCCGGCCTGAGCCCAATCTCACGAGCAAACCAAGGGCCGAGCCCAACACCAACTACACAGGGAAACAACCTTGATCCACCTCGGGCCCGGATTCGGCCAACTCGAACACAAACCATAGGCCAGAGATGACACCCCCGCGTGCGCAGCCGACACCCAGCCATGTACGTCACTGATTTAGACATAAGAAAAGGAAGGACGCCACACGGCCACTTAGTCTCGCCAACCGGACCATGCATGTCGCAAATGTCGTAGTCCCCACCAACACGCTCTGCCACCCCAGCACACTTCAGACACGCACAACTGTACCCAACGTAGCCAAAGAACAACCATCGCCGTCCACCGCCACCACTAGGAAGGAGAGCAGCAACGTCCGCCCTGCGCCGCCGGCCTGCTAGAACGACCACCGCAGCCCAGGCATGCCTCACCCTCACAGCAGCTCGACATGTCGGCAGCCGCACCTATGTGTCGCCGTCGTTGTCATGTGCCACAACTGCACATGTGTGCCACCGCTTCACAATGCGCAACAACATCTGAACCAGGGGAGCAAGCCTGCCTCGCTCCGCCGAACGAGGAGTCGTCGAGTCCCCTCTGGTGACCGCAGAGTTGAAGGGGGGAGGGGGCTGGCAGTGGGGATCTGGATCGCCCTCCCCATAGCCTTCAGGACTATGTAGGAGGGGTTGGGTCGCGCCTTGCCTAGCTAGAAGCTCGTGAATCTTAAATTTAGCAAAATCTGTTCGAAATATGCCTTAGAGGCAATAACAAATGTATTAGTATATTTCCATGGATATTATTAAGTTTATGTTTCTATGCTACAATTATATTGGTTCATGAATCTGAGATTAAGAGGAAAACTCAAATACATGTGTAAAAATATAAACTCAAGTGATCCCTGGTCTAGACTCTAAGACTAGCTCATGTATTGATTGATGGTCTTGTTTTCCTGATCATGAGCATTGTTAGTGTAATAAGAATGTTGTCAATATATGAGAACAACGGATTGGATAGACCTAACTTATGAATTACTAAGAGGTGTCATCGTTGTTATGTTATCGGTATTTCCTATAACTTGTTCACGTTTGCATTGTTTATTGGACCATGATAATATTGCATACCAACATGCCACATAGATACTTTGGGGTTTACTACATGCCACTCATAAATGAATGTGAATACAGGTGACTAACGGGTATTCTAGAAACATATGTCTCGGTAGTGATATAGTTCAAGACTAGGATTTGCTCGTTTAACGATAGACATATACTCTTCGGGGCCACTCAACGTTACTATATCATTATCGTCTGGGAAGACGCTTGCGATTATCTGTTGGAAATATGCCCTAGAGGCAATAATAAATTAGTTATTATCATATTTCCTTGTTCATGATAATCGTTTATTATCCATGCTATAATTGTATTGCTCGGAGACTTAGATGCATGTGTGGATACATAGACAAAAGCATGTCCCTAGTATGCCTCTAATAGACCAGCTCGTTAATCAAAGATGGTTAAGGTTTCCTAGCCATGGACATGAGATGTCATTTGATAACGGGATCACGTCATTAGGAGAATGATGTGATGGACAAGACCCAAACTACAAACGTAGCATATGATCGTGTCAGTTTATTGCTACTCTTTTCTGTTGGAAGACGTAGTAGTAAATCAAAAATTTTCCTACGATCACCAAGATCTATCCATGGAGAAACCAGCAACGAGTGGGGAGAGATTGCATCTTCATACCTTTGAAGATCGCTAAGCGGAAGCGTTGCAAGAACGCGGTTGGTGGAGTCGTACTCGCAGCGATTCAGATCGCGGTGGATTCCGATCTTAGCGTCGAACAACGGCGCCTCCGCGTTCAACACATGTGCAGCCCGGTGACGTCTCCTACGCCTTGATCCAGCAAGGAGGAAGGAGAGGTTGAGGGAGAGCTCCGGCAGCACGACGGCGTGGTGACGGTGGAGCTGCGTGGTACTCCGGCAGAGCTTCGCTAAGCACCACGGAGAACGAGAAGAGGGAGAGGTAGGGCTGCGCCAAGAGGAAGAGAGAATCGTGTCTCAAAACAGCCCCAAGGGCACCTCTATATATAGGAGGAGGAGGAGGTAGGGCTGCACCCTAGGGTGGTGCGGCAGCCACCAGATGCATCTGGTGCGGCGGCCAGAGGGAGGGGAGGAGGTGCGGCTGCCCTAGCCGCCCTAGGGTGGGCCTAGGGCCCATCTGGGGCTAGGGTTTGCCCCCTCTCTCCCCTTGCTGCGCCTTGGGCCAGGTGGGAGGGGCACACCAGCCCACCTAGGGGCTGGTTCCCTCCACCTACGTCCCATGAAGCTCTCTGGGGCCGGTGGCCCACTTGGTGGACCCCCAGAACCCTTCCGGTGGTCCCGGTACACTACCGGTGACGCCCGAAACACTTCCGATAACCAAAACCTCACATCCTATATATCAAACTTCGTCTCCGGACCATTCCAGGACTCCTCGTGACGTTCGAGATCTCATCCGGGACTCCGAACTACCTTCGGTAACCACGTACACTATTTCCCTATAACCCCAGCGTCATCGAACCTTAAGTGTGTAGACCCTACGGGTTCGGGAGACACGTAGACATGACCGAGACACCTCTCTGGTCAATAACCAATAGCGGGATCTGGATACCCATGTTGGCTCCTACATGATCCACGATGATCTCATCGGATGAACCACTATGTAGGGGATTCAATCAATCCCGTATGCAATTCCCTTTGTCTATCGGTATGATACTTGCCCGAGATTCGATCGTCGGTATCTCTATACCTTGTTCAATCTCGTTACCGGCAAGTCTCTTTACTCATTCCGTAATACATCATCCCGTGGCTAACTCCTTAGTCACATTGAGCTCATTATGATGATGTCTTACCGAGTGGGCCTAGATATACCTCTCTGTCACACGGAGTGACAAATCCCAGTCTCGATTCGTGCCAACCCAACAGACACTTTCGGAGATACCCGTAGTGCACCTTTATAGCCACCTAGTTACGTTGTGACGTTTGGCACACCCAAAGCATTCCTACGGTATCCGGGACTTGCACAATCTCATGGTCTAAGGAAACGATACTTGACATTGAAAAGCTTTAGCAGACGAACTACACGATCTTGTGCTATGCTTAGGATTGGGTCTTGTCCATCACATCATTCTCCTAATGATGTGATCCCATTATCAACGACATCCAATGTCCATGGTCATGAAATCGTGACCATCTATTGATCAATGAGCGAGTCAACTAGAGGCTCACTAGGGACATGTTGTGGTCTATGTATTCACACATGCATTACGGTTTCTGGTTAACACAATTATAGCATGAACACTAGACAATTATCATGAACAAGGAAATACAATAATAACCCTTTTATTATTGTCTCTAGGGCATATTTCCAACATTTTCTGCATGTCAAGTATTTGTTCCTATGACCATGAGATCATGCAACTCACTTACACCGGAGGAGTACCTTGTGTGTATCAAACGTCGCAACGTAACTGGGTGACTATAAAGGTGCTCTATAGGTATCTCTGAGGGTGTTTGTTGGGTTGGCATGGATCAAGACTGGGATTTGTTACTCCGTGTGACGGAGAGGTATGTCAGGGTCCACTCGGTAATACAACATCACAATAAGCCTTGCAAGCAATGTGACTAAGTGTTAGTCACGGGATCTTGTATTACGGAACGAGTAAAGAGACTTGCCGGTAACGAGGTTAACTAGGTATGGAGATAACGACGATCGAATCTCGGGCAAGTAACATACCGAAGAACAAAGGGAACATCATACGGGATTAACTGAATCCTTGACATAGAGGTTCGACCGATAAAGATCTTCGTAGAATATGTAGGAACCAATATGGGCATCTAGGTCCCTCTATTGGTTATTGACCGTAGAGGTGTCTCGGTCATGTCTACATAGTTCTCGAACCCGCAGGGTCTGCACACTTAAGGTTTGGTGACGTTTCGGTAGTATAGAGTTATGTATGGTGGTGACTGAAGGTTGTTCGGAGTCCCGGATGAGATCCCGGACATCACGAGGAGCTCCGGAATGGTCCGGAGGTAAAGATTCATATATAGGAAGTCCTGTTTTGGTCGCCGGAAAACTTTCGGGCTAATCGGTAGTGTACCGGGAGTGCCGGTAGTGTATCGGGAGACCACCGGGAGGGGTATTTCGACCCAAGAGGCTTCATGGGCTGTGGGAGAGTAAATACCAGCGCTTATTGGGCTGGTGGAAGTCCCACACAAGGCCCATGCGGCTAGGAAAGAAAAGCCCAAAGGGAAAAGGTGAAAAAGGCAAAAAAGGAGGAATCCTAGTCCTACTAGGATTGGAGGAGGAGTCCTCCTCTCCTCCCCACTTCGGCCGAACCAGGGAGGCTTGGACCTTGAGCCAAGGCCTCTCATACCTCCCTCTTATATATACTGGAGGTTTTAGGGGTTTTGCACAAGATTTTCAGCCACGTGCTACCCGTTCCTCTAGTGCATAGTTCCTCCTCTAGATCCGTTTTCTACAGTGCTTAGGCGAAGCCCTGCCGGAATTGCTCCACCACCATCGCCGCGGTGTTGTCGCGCTGCCGGAGAACTCTTCTACCTCTCTGCTCCCTCTTGCTGGATCAAGAAGGCGGAGATCGTCATCAAGCTATACGTGTGCTGAGCGCGGAGGTGCCGTCCGTTCGGCACTAGATCGGAAGGCCCGTGATCAAGATCGCGAGACGGATCATGATGAGATCGCGGGACGGATCGTGATGAGTTTTCGGGATGGATCATGATTGGATCGCGGGACAGATCGTGATGAGATTGCGGGACGTAGCAGCCACGTAAAACATGCAACAACAATTAGAGGACGTCTAACTTGTTTTTGCAGGGTATGTTGTGATGTGATATGGCCAATTACATGATGTGCTATATGTGATGTATGAGATGATCATGTGATGTATAGATTATCACGACTTGCATGTCGATGAGTACGGCAACCGGCAGGAGCCATAGGGTTGTCTTTAATTATTGTATGACCTGAGTGTCAATCATTAAGCGCTATGTAATGCTTTACTTTATCGCTAAACGGTAGAAATAGTAGTAGAAGCATGTTGGGCGCGACAACCCCGATGGCGACACGTTGATGGAGATCATGGTGTCGTGCCGGTGACGATGGAGATCATGCCAATGCTTTCATGATGGAGATAAAAAGCACAAGTTCATGGCCATATCATGTCACTTATGATTTGCATGTGATGTTAATCCTTTTATGCACCTTGTTTTGCTTAGGACGACGGTAGCATTATAAGATGATCCCTCACTTAATTTCAAGATAAATTGTGTTCTTCCCGAGTGTGCACCATTGTGAAAGTTCGTCGTGTCGAGACACCACGTGATGATAGGGTGTGATAGACTCTACGTTCACATACAACGGGTGCAAGCCAGTGTTGCACATGCAGAATACTCGGGTTAAACTTGACGAGCCTAGCATGTACAGACATGGCCTCGGAACACAAGAGACCGAAAGGTCGAACATGAGTCATATAGTAGATATGATCAACATAATGATGTTCACCATTGAAACCATCTCAACTCACGTGATGATCGGACTTGAGTTGGTGAATTTGGATCATGTATCACTCGAATGACCGGAGGGATGTCAATTTGAGTGGGAGTTCTTAAGTAATATGATTAATTGAACTCATTATCATGAACATAGTCAGTAGTGTCTTTGCAAATTACATTGTAGATTACTTTGAATTTTTATATGTTCCTAGAGAAATAGAGTTGAAAGATGATGGTAGCAATATTGCGGACTGGCTCCGTGATCTGAGGATTGTCCTCGTTGCTGCACAAAATGCTTATGTCCTTAATGCACCGCTCGGTGCGCCAACCCCTCTAGCGTCATCTGTAGATGTTGTGAACATCTGACAGGCACGTTTTGATGACTACTTGATAGTTTAGTGCGTCATATATTATGACTTAAAATTGAGGCTCCGAAACATTGTGAACGTCACGGAACATATGAGATGTTCTAAGAGCTGAAATTAGGATCTCAGGCTTGTGCCCGTGTTGCGAGATATGAGATCTCCAACAAGATTCTTGGCCTGCGAGATGAAAGAGAATAGCTCAATCGTTGAGCATGTGCTCAGATTGTCTGGGTGCTACAATCGCTTGAATCGAGTGGGAGTTGATCTTCCAGATAAGATAGTGATTGATATAGTTCTCCAAGTCACTGTCACTAAGCTACTAGAACTTGCTGATGAACTATAAAATGCCTTGGATAGAAATGATGATCCCTAAGCTGTTCACGATGTTTGACACCGCGAAGGTAGAAATCAAGAAGGAGCGTCAAGTGTTGATGGTTAGTCAAACCACTAGTTTCGAGAAGGGCAAGAGCAAGGAGGGAAACATCATGGATAGCAAGTCAGTTACTGCTCCAGTGAAGCAACCCAAAGTTGAACCCAAACCCGAGACTAAGTGCTTCGATTATGAGGAGAGCGGTCGTTGAAGTGGAACAACCCTAGATACTTGGTAGATAAGTAGGCTGGCAACGTCGACAGAAGTATATTTGATATACGTGTTAATGATGTGTACCTTGCGAGTACTCCTAGTAGCACCTGGGTATTGGATACCGGTTCGGTTGCTAAATGTTAGTAACTCGAAATAAAAGCTACAGAATAAACGGAGAACTAGCTAAGGGTGAGGTGATGATGTGTGTTGGAAATGTTTCCAAGGTTGATGTGATCAACATCGCACGCTCTCTCTACTTCGGGATTAGTGACAAACCTAAATAAATGTTATTTGGTGTTTTGCGTTGAGCATGAACGTGATTAGATCGTGTTTATTGCAACACAGTTATTCATTTAAGTTAGAGGATAATGGTTATTCTGTTTACATGAACAATACCTTCAATGGTCATGCACCCAGTGAGAATGGTCTGTTGAATATTTATCGTAGTAATACACATGTTCATAACATTGATGCCAAAAGATACAAAATTAATAATGATAGTGTTGGAAATATGCCCTAGAGGCAATAATAAAATGGTTATTATTGTATTTCCTAGTTCATGATAATAAAATATGCCCTAGAGGAAATATGCCCTATAGTTGGCTAGCTCGTTGATCAATAGATGGTCACGGTTTCATGACCATGGTCATTGGATGTCGTTGATAACGGGATGACATCAGTAGGAGAATGATGTGATGGACAAGACCCAATCCTAAGCATAGCACAAGATCGTGTAGTTCGTTTGCTAAAGCTTTTCAATGTCAAGTATCGTTTCCTTAGACCATGAGATTGTGCAACTCCCGGATACCGTAGAAATGCTTTGGGTGTGCCAAACGTCACAACGTAACTGGGTGGCTATAAAGGTGCACTATGGGTATCTCCGAAAGTGTCTGTTGGGTTGGCACGAATCGAGACTAGGATTTGTCACTCCGTGTGACGGAGAGGTATCTCTGGGCCCACTCGGTAAGACATCATCATAATGAGCTCAATGTGACTAAGGAGTTAGACATGGGATGATATATTATGGAAAGAGTAAAGAGACTTGCCAGTAACGAGATTGAACAAGGTATAGAGATACCGATGATCGAATCTCGGGCAAGTATCATACCGATAAACAAAGGGAATTGCATACAGGATTAATTGAATCCCTGACATCGTGGTTCATCCGATGAAATCATCATGGAGCATGTGGGAGCTAACATGGGTATCCAGATCCCATTTTTGGTTATTGACCGGAGAGGTGTCTCGGTCATGTCTACGTGTCTCCCGAACCCGTAGGGTCTACACACTTAAGGTTCGATGATGCTAGGGTTATAGGGAAATGTTGTACGTGGTTACCGAAGGTTGTTCGGAGTCCCGGATGAGATCTTGGACGTCACGAGGAGCTACAGAATGGTCTGGAGGTAAAGATTGATATATAGGAAGTCCAGTTTTGGTCACCGGAAAGTTTTCGGGCTCATTTGTAGTGTATCGGGAGTGCCGGGAGGGTGCCGGAGGACCCCGGGAGGGGTGTGACGACCAAAGGACTTTTTGGGCCCTTAGAGGAGGTGTGCCAGCCCTTTTTGGTCTGGCCAAGACCTTCTAGAAAGGCCCATGCGGCTGGGATAAAGAGATAAAGGGCAAAAGGATTTAAAAGGAGGAGATCCACCTCCCTTGTGGGAGGTGGACTCTTCCCCACCTTCGGCTGAACCTCTCCTCCTTGGAGGAGGGGCCAAGGCATCCCTCCCTCTCCCTCCTCCTATATATACCCAAGGGTTTGGGCTGATTTGAGACACAACTTCTCTCTCTCTCTCGGCGCAGCCCTACCCTTCCTCTTCCTCGTTCTTCGTAGCGCTTGGCGAAGCCCTGCCGGAGTCCACGTAGCTCCACCGTCACCACGCCGTCGTGCTGCCGGAGCTCTCCCTCAACCTCTCCTTCCTCCTTGCCATATCAAGGCATAGGAGATGTCATCGGGCTGCACGTGTGTTGAACGCGGAGGCGCCATTGTTCGACGCTGAGATCGGAATCCACTGCGATCTGAATCGCTGCGAGTACGACTCCACCAACCGCGTTCTTGTAACGCTTCCGCTTAGCGATCTTCAAAGGTATGAAGATGAAATCTCTGCCCACTTGTTGCTGGTTTCTCCATGGATAGATCTTGATTTTCGTAGGAAATTTTTTGATTTACTACTACGTCTCCCAACAGTGGCATCATGAGCTAGGTCTATGCGTAGAATCTATGCACGAGTAGAACACAAGTTGTTGTGGGCGTCGATTTTGTTAATTTGCTTACCACTACTAGTCTTATCTTGATTCAATGGTATTGTGGGATGAAGCGGCCCAGACCGACTTTACACGTACGCTTACGTGAGACTTGTTCCACCGCCTGACATGCACTTGTTGCATAAGGTGGCTAGCGGGTGTCTGTCTCTCCCACCTTAGTCGGATTGGAATCGATGAAAAGGGTCCTTATGAAGGGTAAATAGCAATTGGCATATCACGTTGTGATTTTGGCGTAGGTAAGAAACGTTCTTGCTAGAAACCTATAGCAGCCACGTAAAAACTTGCAACTGCAAATTAGAGGACGTCTAACTTGTTTTTGCAGCATATGCCTTGTGATGTCATATGGCCAAAGAATGTGATGTGATGCATTGTGATGTATGAGATTGATCATGTTCTTGTAATAGGTTTCACGACTTGCAAGTCGATGAGTATGACAACCGGCAGGAGCCATAGGAGTTGTCTTATTTTATTGTATGACATGCGTGTCAATCATAAACACCATGTAATTACTTTACTTTATTGCTAAACGTTAGCTACAGTAGTAGTAGTAATAGTTGGCGAGACAACTTCATGAAGACACGATGATGGATATCATGATGATGGATATCATGGTGTCGTGCCGGTGACAGTGATGATCATGGTGCCCCAAAGATGGAGATCAAAGGAGCAAGATGATATTGGCCATATCATGTCACTATATTGATTGGATGTGATGTTTATCATGTTTACATCTTATTTGCTTATAACGACAGTAGTAAATAAGATTATCTCTCAATAAAATTTCAATAGAAGTGTTCACTCTAACTGTGCACCGTTGCTAAGGATCATTGTTCTGAAGCACCACGTGATGATCGGGTGTGAGAGGTTCTAACGTTCGCATACAACGGGTGTAAGCCAGATTTACACACGCGATACACTTAGGTTGACTTGACGAGCCTAGCATGTACAGACATGGCCTCGGAACACGGAGGACCGAAAGGTCGAACATGAGTCGTATAGAAGATATGATTAACATGGAGATGTTCACCATGGATGACTAGTCCGTCTCACGTGATGATCGAACACGGGCTAGTTGAGATGTATCATGTGTCACTTGGATGACTAGAGAGATGTCTACCTAAGTGAGAGTTCATTAAATAATTTGATTATGTGAACTTAATTATCATGAACTTAGTCTAAAACTGTCTTTACAATCTATATTGTAGATCCAATGGCCAACACGAATGCCACCCTAAACTTCAACGCGTTCCTAGAGAAAACAAAGCTGAAAGATGATGGAAGCAACTATGCGGACTGGGTCCGTGGCTTGAGGATCATCCTCATAGCTTCCAAGAAATTGTATGTCCTTGATGCACCACTAGGTGACCCACCCCTTCTCCCAGCAGAGCAAGACATTGCGAATGCTTGGCATTCACGCTGCGATGATTACTCCCTTGTTCAGTGCGGCATGCTTTACGGTTTAGAACTGGGGCTTCAAAAGCGTTTTGAGCAACACAGAGCATATGAGATGTTCCAAGAGCTGAAACTGGTTTTCCAAGCTCATGCCCGGGTCGAGAGATATGACGTCTCCGACAGGTTCTTCAGCTGTAAGATGGAGGAGAATAGTTCTGTAAGTGAGCACATCCTCAAGATGTCTGGGCTTCACAACCGCTTGACTCAACTGGGAGTTAATCTCCCGGATGACTCGGTCATTGACAGAATCCTCCAGTCGCTTCCACCTAGCTACAAGATCTTTGTGATGAACTACAACATGCAAGGGATGGAGAAGTCTGTTCTTGAGTTGTACTCGATGCTAAAATCAGCACAGGTCAAGATCAAAAAGGAGCATCAAGTGTTGATGGTGAATAAGACCACTAGTTTCAAGAAAGGCAAGGGTAAGAAGAACTTCAAGAAGGATGGCAAAGTTGTTGCCGCGCCCGGTAAGCAAGTTGCCGGGAAGAAGAAGAACAAGAATGGACCCAAGCCTGAGACTGAGTGTTTTTATTGCAAGGGTACCAGTCACTGGAAGCGGAACTGCCCCAAGTACTTAGCGGATAAGAAGGACGGCAACATTAAAGGTATATGTGATATACTTGTTATTGATGTGTACCTAACCAGCGCTCATAGTAGCTCCTGGGTATTTGATACCAGCGCGGTTGCTCACATTTGTAACTCCATGTAGGAGCTGCGGAATAAGCGGAGGCTGGCAAAGGACGAGGTGACGATGCGCGTCGGGAATGGTTCCAAGGTCGATGTGATCGCCGTCAGCACGCTACCTCTGTTGGAAATGTGCCCTAGAGGCAATAATAAATTAGTTATTATCATATTTCCTTGTTCATGATAATCGTTTATTATCCATGCTATAATTGTATTGATCGGAGACTTAGATACATGTGTGGATACATAGACAAAACCATGTCCCTAGCATGCCTCTAATAGACTAGCTCGTCGATCAAAAGATGGTTAAGGTTTCCTAGCCATGGACATGAGATGACATTTGATAACGGGATCACATCATTAGGAGAATGATGTGATGGACAAGACCCAAACTACAAACGTAGCATATGATCGTGTCAGTTTGTTGCTACTGTTTTCTGCATGTCAAGTATATGTTCCTATGACCATGAGATCATGCAACTCACGGATATCGGAGGAGTGCCTTGTGTGTATCAAACGTCGCAACGTAACTGGGTGACTATAAAGGTGATCTACAGGTATCTCCGATGGTGTCTGTTGAGTTGGCATGGATCGAGACTGGGATTTGTTACTCCGTGTGACGGAGAGGTATCTCGGGGCCCACTCGGTAATACAACATCACAATGAGCCTTGCAAGCAATGTGACTAATTGTTAGTTGTGGGATCTTGTATTACGGAATGAGTAAAGAGACTTGCCGGTAACGAGGTTGAACTAGGTATGGAGATACCGACGATCGAATCTCGAGCAAGTAACATACCGAAGAACAAAGGGAACATCATACGGGATTAACTGAATCCTTGACATAGAGGTTCGACCGATAAAGATCTTCTTAGAATACGTAGGAACCAATGTGGACATCTAGGTCCCGCCATTGGTTATTGACCGTAGAGGTGTCTCGGTCATGTCTACATAGTTCTCGAACCCGCAGGGTCTGCACACTTACGGTCTGGTGACGTTTCGGTAGTATAGAGTTATGAATGGTGGTGACCGAAGGTAGTTCGGAGTCCCGGATGAGATCCCGGAAGTCACGAGGAGGTCCGGAATGGGTCCCGGTGTACCGGTGTGACGAATGGGTCCCGGGGGTCCACCAGTGGGGCCAACCCACCCCATGGTCCAAAGTGGCGACCCACCAGCCCCTAGTGGGCTGGTGGGGTCGGCCAAGGTGTCCTAGGCGCAGGAAGAGAAGGCTCAAACCGAATTGGGGTGTGAGAGGTGGACTCTCAGGTGGAGGAGGACTCTCCCTCCACCAGTTTGGCCGAACCAAAAGGAGAGCCCTCCTTTGGGCGCAGCCTCCTCTCCCCTCCTCCTATATATATATGAGTGGTTTTAGGGTTTTTTGGACAAGGATTTTTAGCCACGTCTAAACCCTACCTCTAGATCAAGTTCCTCTAAACTAGACTAGTTCGGTAGTGCTTAGGCGAAGCCCTGCCGGAACAGCTCCACCACCATCGCCGGAGCGCGGTCACGCTGCCGGCGAACTCTTCTACCTCTCCGCTCTCTCTTGCTGGATCAAGACGGCGGAGATCGTTATCAAGTTGTACGTGTGCTGAACCCGGAGGTGTCGTCCGTTCGGCGCTAGATCGGAAGGACCGTGATCGAGATCGCGAGACGGTTCGTGATGAGATCGCAAAACGGATCGTGATGAGTTCGGGGGACAGATCATGATCAAGATCGTGATGAGATCGCGGGACGGATCATGATGAGTTCACAGGACGGATCGTGATTGGATCGCGGGACGGATCGTGATGAGATCGCGGGACACTCGGCGATTTGGATCGCGAAGATGTTTGACTACACCAACCGCGTTTCTTAACGCTTCCCGCTTAGCGATCTACAAGGGTATGTAGATCCACTCTCCCTCTTGTAGATGCTAATCACCATGGATAGATCTGCGTGTGCGTAGGAATTTTTTTGTTTCCCATGCGATGTTCCCGAACAGTGGTATCATAGCTAGGTCTATGTGTAGATGAGATCTCGAGTAGAACACAAAGAGTTTGTGGGCGTTGATGCTTAGATTGCTTCCTCCCTTGGTCGGATTTTGGTTCAACGGTATTGTGAGATGAAGCGTCCTGGACCAACATTACTCGTACGCTTACGAGAGACTGGTTCCCTCGATGCAACTTGTTGCATAGATGGCTTGCGGGTGCCAGTTTCTCTCACTTTAGTTGGATCGGATTCGACAAAGGCGGTCCTTGAGAAGGTTGAAAAGCAACTAGTGTATCACCGTTGTGGTTTTTGCGTAGATGAGAATTGTTCTTGCTAGATACCCGTAGCAGCCACGTAAAACATGCAACAACAATTAGAGGACGTCTAACTTGTTTTTGCAGGGTATGTTGTGATATGATATGGCCAATTACATGATGTGATATATGTGATGTATGAGATGATCATGTGATGTATAGATTATCACGACTTGCATGTCATTGAATACGGCAACCGGCAGGAGCCATAGGGTTGTCTTTAATTATTGTATGACCTACGTGTCAATCATTAAGCGCTATGTAATGCTTTACTTTATCGCCCAATGGTAGCAATAATAGTAGAAGCATACAGGGCGTGACAACGCCGATGGCGACACGTTGATGGAGATCAAGATGATGGAGATCATGGTGTCATGCCGGTGACGATGGAGATCATGCCGGTGCTTTCAAGATGGAGATCTAAAGCACAAGTTCATGGCCATATCATGTCACTTTTGAACTACATGTGATGTTAATCATTTTTTGCACCTTGTTTTGCTTAGTACGATAGTAGCACTATAAGGTGATCCCTCACTTAATTTCAAGATAAATTGTGTTCTCCCGGAGTGTGCACCGTTGCGAAAGTTTGTCGTGTTGAGACACCATGTGATGATCGGGTGTGATAGACTCTACGTTCACATACAACGGGTGCAAGACAGTGTTGCACATGCAGAACACTCGAGTTAAACTTGACGAGCCTAGCATGTACAGACATGAACTCGGAACACAGGAGACCGAAAGGTCGAACATGAGTCATATAGTAGATATGATCAACATGATGATGTTCACCATTGTAACCACCTCAACTCACGTGATGATCGGACTTGAGTTGGTGAATTTGGATGATGTATCACTCGGATGACCGAAGGGATGTCAATTTGAGTGGGAGTTCTTAGGTAATATGATTAATTGAACTCATTATCATGAACATAGTCAAAGTGTCTTTGCAAATTATGTTGTAGATTACTAGCTCACGCTGTAGCTCCCTTGTATTTTTATATGTTCTTAGAGAAATAGAGTTGAAAGATAATGGTAGCAATATTGCGGACTGGGTCCGTGATTTGAGGATTGTCCTCATTGCTGCACAGAAGGCTTATGTCCTTAATGCACCGCTCGGTGCGCCAACCCCTCTAGCGTCGTTTGTAAATGTGGTGAACATCTAACAGGCACGTTCTGATGACTACTTGAGAGTTTAGTGCGTCATGCATTATGGCTTAGAATTGAGGCTCCGAAATGTTTTGAACGTCAAGGAACATATGAGATGTTCTAAGAGCTGAAATTAGGATCTCAGGCTCATGCCCGTGTTGCGAGATATGCGATCTCCAACAAGATTCTTTGCCTGCAAGATGAACGATAATAGCTCAATCGTTGAGCATGTGCTCAGATTATCTGGGTGCTACAATTGCTTGAATCGAGTGGGAGTTCATCTTCCAGATAAGATAGTGATTGATATAGTTCTCCAAGTCACTTTCACTAAGGTACTAGAACTTGGTGTTGAACTATCAAACGCGAGGGATAGAAATAATGATCCCTGAGCTATTCGCGATGTTTGACACCGCGAAGGTAGAAATCGAGAAGGAGCGTCAAAGTGTTGATGGTTAGTTAAAACCACTAGTTTCGAGAAGGGCAAGAGCAAGGAGGGAAACTTCATGGATAGCAAGTCAGTTGCTGCTCCAGTGAAGCAACCCAAAGTTGAACTCAAACCTGAGACTCAGTGCTTCGATTATGAGGTGAGCGGTCGCTGAAGCGGAACAACCCTAGAAACTTGGTAGATAAGAAGGCTGGCAACATCGACAGAAGTATATTTGATATAACGAGTTATTGATGTGTACCTTGCTAGTACTCCTAGTAGCACCTGGGTATTGGATACCCGTTCGGTTGCTAAATGTTAGTAACTCGAAATAAAAGCTATGGAATAAACGGAGAACTAGCTAAGGGTGAGGTGACGATATGTGTTGGAAATGTTTCCAAGGTTGATGAGATCAACATCGCACGTTCTCTCTACCTTCAGGATTAGTGACGAACCTAAATAAATGTTATTTGGTGTTTTGCGTTGAGCATGAACATGATTAGATCATGTTTATTGCAATACGGCTATTCATTTAAGTTAGAGAATAATGGTTATTCTGTTTACCTGAATAATACCTTCAATGGTCATGCACCCAGTGAGAATGGTTTGTTGAAATCTTGATCGTAGTAATACACATGTTCATAACATTGATGTCAAAAGATACAAAGTTAATAATGATAGTACCACATACTTGTGGCAGTGCCGCTAAATGTCATATTGGAATAAAGCGCATGAAGAAACTCCATGCTGATGGATCTTTGGACTCATTCAATTTCGAATCGGTTGAGACATGCGAACCATGCCTCTTGGGCAAGATGACTAAAAAAACCCGTTGGATGGAGCGGGCAAGTGATTCATTGGAAATGATACATGTTGATGTATGCAATCCAGTGAGTCTTGTAGCATGAAGTGGATATCGTTATTTTCTTACCTTCACTGATGATTTAAGTAGATATAGTGTATATTTACTTAATGAAACACAAGTATGAATCGTTTGAAAGGTTCAAGCAAATTCAGAGTGAAGTTTAAGATCATCGTCACAAGAAGATAAAAATGACTGCGATATGATCGTGGGGGTGAATATCTGAGTTACGAGTTTGGCATACAACTTAAGACAATGTGAAATTTGTTTCACAACTAACGCCACCTGGAACACCATAGTGTGATGGTGTGTTTGAACATCATAAGTCATACTCCATTGGATATGGTGCGTGCTATGATGTCTCTTATCATTTTACTACTATAATTTTGGGGTTATGCATTAGAGACAACTATATTCACTGTAAATAGGGCACCATCTAAATCCGTTGAGATGACACCGTGTGAATTATGGTTTGATAGAAACCTAAGCTGTCATTTCTTAATATTTGAGGGGCTGCGACACTTGTGTGGAAAATGTTTTCACCTAATGAGGTCGAACCCAAGGCAGACAATTGCATCTTCATAGAATACCCTAAGAACAGTTGGGTGAACCTTCTATCTTAGATCCAAGTGCAAAGTGTTTTTTGCTAAAACGGATCCTTTCTCGAGGAAAAGTTTCTCTCGAAAGAATTGAGTGGGAGGAAGATAGAACTTGATGAGGTTGTTAAACCTTTGTTCAACTAGAGAGTAGCGCAGCGTAGAAAGATGTTTCTGTGAAGCCTACGTTAGTTAAAGAGGAAGTTAATGATGATGATCATGAAGCTTCAGGATCAAGTTACTATCAAACTTCATAGGTCGACAAGGATGTGTACTGCTCCTAAGAGGTACGACAACCCTGTCTTGGAGGTCATGTTGTTGGACAACGATGAACCTACGAGCTATGGAGAGGCAATGATGGGCCCGGATTCCGACAAATGGTTGGAGGCCATGAAATCCGAGATGGGATCCATGTATGAAAACAAAGTATGGACTTTGGAAGTATTACCTGAAGGGCAAAAGGCCATTCAGAACAAATGGATCTTTAAAATGAAGACAGACACTGATGGTAAATGTCACCATTTGTAAAGCTCGACTTGTTGCAAAGATGTTTGTGACAAGTTCAAGGAGTTGACTACGATGAGACTTTCTCACTCGTAGCGATGCTAAAGTCTGTTGGAATTATGTTAGCAGTTGCTGCATTTTTCAAATTATGAAATCTGGCAAATGGATGTCAAAACATCGTTTCCTTGACGGTTTATTTGAGGAAAGGTTGTATGTGATACAACCAGGAGGTTTTGTCAGTCCTAGGGATGCTAAAAGGTGTGCAAGCTTCAGTGATCCTTCTATAGACTGAAGCAAGCATCTCGGAGTTGGAATACACACTTTGATAAGGTGATCAAAGTTTTGTAGTTTATACAAAGTTTATGAGAAACTTGTATATACAATAAAGTGAGTGGGAGCACTATAGAATTTCTGATAAGTATATGTGGATGACATATTGATCGGAAATAATGTAGAATTTCTGGAAAGCATAAACGGTTGTTTGGAAAGTGATTTTCAAAGGAAGACCTGGATAAAGCTACCTAATTGTTAAGCATCGAGATCTATAGAGATAGATCAATATGCTTGATGAGACTTTCAATGAGTACATACCTTGACAAGATTTTGAAAGAGTTCAAAATGGATCAGTCAGAGAAAGAGTTCTCGCCTGATTTGTAAGGTGTGAAGTTGAGTGAGACTCAAAGCTCGACAACGGTAGAAGAAAGAGAAAGGACGAACGTCGTCCCCTATGCCTTAGCCATAGGCTCTAAATTATGCCATGCTGTGTACCGCACCTGTGTGTGCCTTGCCATGAGTCTGTCAAGGGGTACAAGAAGTGGTCCAGGAGGAGGATCACTGGACAGCGGTCAAAATTATCCTTAGTAACTAGAGGACTAAGGAGAGATTTCTCGATTATGGAGGTGATAAAGAGTTCGTCGTAAAGAGTTACGTCGATGCAATCTTTAACACCAACCCGGATGACTCATAATAGCAATCTGGATACATATAGTGGAGTGGCCATTTGGAATAGTACCAAGTGGAGTGTGGTAGCAGTGTTTACAGTTTAACATAGGGATTTGCAAAGTACACACGGATCTGAATTTTGCAGACCCGTTGACTATAAGACCTCTCTCACATGCAAAGCATGATCGAGCCCCAGAACTAATTGGGTGTTAGATTCATACCAATGTGAATCACATAGTGATGTGAACTAGATTATTGACTCTAGTGCAAGTGGGAGATTGTTGGAAATGTGCCCTAGAGGCAATAATAAATTAGTTATTATGATAATCGTTTATTATCCATGCTATAATTGTATTGATCAGAGACTTAGATACATGTGTGGATACATAGACAAAACCATGTCCCTAGTATGCCTCTAATAGACTAGCTCGTCGATCAAAAAATGGTTAAGGTTTCCTAGCCATGGACATGAGATGTCATTTGATAACGGGATCACATCATTAGGAGAATGATGTGATGGACAAGACCCAAACTACAAACGTAGCATATGATCATGTCAGTTTGTTGCTACTGTTTTCTACATGTCAAGTATATGTTCCTATGACCGTGAGATCATGCAACTCACGGATATCGGAGGAGTGCCTTGTGTGTATCAAATGTCGCAACGTAACTGGGTGACTATAAAGGCGCTTTAAAGGTATCTCCGATGGTGTCTGTTGAGTTGGCATGGATCGAGACTGGGATTTGTTACTCCGTGTGACGGAGAGGTATCTCGGGGCCCACTCGGTAATACAACATCACAATGAGCCTTGCAAGCAATGTGACTAATTGTTAGTTGCGGGATCTTGTATTACGGAACGAGTAAAGAGACTCGCCGGTAACGAGGTTGAACTAGGTATGGAGATACCGACGATCGAATCTCGGGCAAGTAACATACCGAAGAACAAAGGGAACATCATACGGGATTAACTGAATCCTTGACATAGAGGTTCGACCGATAAAGATCTTCTTAGAATACGTAGGAACCAATGTGGACATCCAGGTCCCGCCATTGGTTATTGACCGTAGAGGTGTCTCGGTCATGTCTACATAGTTCTCGAACCCGCAGGGTCTGCACACTTAAGGTTTGGTGATGTTTCGGTAGTATAGAGTTATGAATGGTGGTGACTGAAGGTAGTTCGGAGTCCCGGATGAGATCCCAGACATCACGAGGAGTTCCGGAATGGTCCGGAGGTAAAGCTTCATATATAGGAAATCCTGTTTTGGACTCCGAAAAGATTTCGGGCACTTTCAGTAGCGTACCAGGAGTGACGAATGGGTCCCGGGGGTCCACCAGTGGGGCCAACCCACCCCATGGGCCAAAGTGGCGACCCACCAGCCCCTAGTGGGCTGGTGGGGTCGGCCAAGGTGTCCTAGGCGCAGGAAGAGAAGGCCCAAACTGAATTGGGGTGTGAGAGGTGGACTCTCAGGTGGAGGAGGACTCTCCCTCCACCAGTTCGGCCAAACCAAAAGGAGAGCCCTCCTTTGGGCGCAGCCTCCTCTCCCCTCCTCCTATATATATGAGTGGTTTTAGGGTTTTTTGGACAAGGATTTTCAGCCACGTCTAAACCCTACCTCTAGATCAAGTTCCTCTAAACTAGACTAGTTCGGCAGTGCTTAGGCGAAGCCCTGCCGGAACAGCTCGACCACCATCGCCGGAGCGCCGTCACGCTGCCGGCGAACTCTTCTACCTCTCCACTCTCTCTTGCTGGATCAAGACAGCGGAGATCGTCATCAAGCTGTACGTGTGCTGAACCCGGAGGTGCCGTCCGTTCGTCGCTAGATCGGAAGGACCGTGATCGAGATCACGAGACGGTTCGTGATGAGATCGCGGAACGGATCGTGATGTGTTCGCGGGACAGATCGTGATCAAGATCATGAGACGGATCGTGATGAGATCGCGGGACGGATCGTGATGAGTTCACGGGACAGATCGTGATTGGATCGCGGGATGGATCGTGATGAGATTGCGGGACACTCGGCGATTTGGATCGCGAAGATGTTCGACTACACCAACCGCGTTTCTTAACGCTTCCCGCTTAGCGATCTACAAGGGTATGTAGATCCACTCTCCCTCTCGTAGATGCTCATCACCATGGATAGATCTGCGTGTGCGTAGGAAATTTTTTGTTTCCCATGCGACGTTCCCCAACCTCCTCTACATCTACCTTCGGGATTAGTGTTAAACCTTAATAATAGTTATTTAGTACCAGCTTTGAGCATGAACATAGTATCTGGATCTCGCTTGATGCGAGATGGCTACTCATTTAAATCTGAGAATAATGCTTGTTCTATTTATATGAGAGAGATCTTTTATGGTCATGCCCCTCTCGTCAATGGTTTTTTTTGATGAATCTCGAACGTGATGTTACACATGTCCATAGTGTAAGTACCAAAAAGTGTAACGTTGATAACGATAGTCCCACTTACATGTGGCACTTCCGCCTTGGTCATATTGGTGTCAAACACATGAAGAAGCTCCATACCGATGGACTTTTGGAGTCTCTTGATTTCGAATCATTTGACACGTGGGAACCATGCCTCGTGGGCAAGATGACCAAGACTCCGTTCTCCGGAACAATGGAGTGAGCAACTGACTTTTTGGAAATAATACATACCGATGTATGCGGTCCAATGAGTGTCGAGGCTCGTGGTGGCTACCGTTATGTTCTCACCCTCACTGATGACTTGAGTAGATATGGGTATGTCTACTTAATGAAACATAAGTCTGAAACTTTTGAAAGGTTCAAGGAATTTTAGAGTGAGGTAGAGAATCAACGTGACAGGAAAATAAAGTGCCTGCGATCTGATCGAGGCGGAGAATATTTAAGTCACGAGTTTGGCACGCACCTAAGGAAATGTGGAATTGTTTCACAACTCACGCCGCCTGGCATACCTCAGTGAAATGGTTTGTCTGAATGTCATAATCGCACTCTATTAGATATGGTACGATCTATGATGTCTCTTACCGACTTACCGCTATCATTTTGGGGATATGCATTTGAGACTGCCGCATTTACTTTAAATAGGGCACCGTCAAAATCCATTGAGACGACACCGTATGAATTATGGTTTGGAAAGAAACCTAAGCCGTCGTTTCTAAAAGTTTGGGGATGCGATGCTTATGTGAAGAAACTTCAACCTGAGAAGCTCGAACCCAAAGCGGAAAAGTGCGTCTTCATAGGATATCCCAAAGAGACTATTGGGTATACCTTCTACCTACAATCCGAGGGCAAAGTCTTTGTTGCCAAGAATGGATCCTTTCACGAGAAAGAGTTTCTCTTGAAAGAAGTAAGTGGGAGAAAAATAGAACTTGATGAGGTAATTGTACCTCCACTCGAACCGGAGAGTAGCGCAGCACATGAAGTTGTTTCTGTGGAGCCTACACTGGCTGGCTAGGAAGTTAATGATGATGATCATGAAACTTCAGATCAAGTTACTATTGAACGTCGAAGGTCCACTAGGACACGTTCCGCACCAGAGTGGTACGGCAACCCTGTCCTAGAGATCATGTTGTTAGACAACGGTGAACCTTCGAACTATGAAGAAGCGATGGCGGGCCCGGATTCCAACAAATGGCTTGAAGCCATGAAATCCGAGATAGGATCCATGTATGAGAACAAAGTGTGGACTTTGGTGGACTTGCCTGATGATAAGTGAGCCATTGAAAATAAATGGATCTTTAAGAAGAAGACTGACGCGGATGGTAATGTGACCGTTTATAAGGCTCGGGTTGTCACTAAGGGTTATCGACAAGTTCAAGGAGTTGACTACGATGAGACTTTCTCACCCGTAGTGATGCTGAAGTCTGTCTGAATCATGTTAGCAATTGCCGCATTTTATGATTATGAGATATGGCAAATGGACGTCAAAACAGCATTCCTTAATGGCTTCCTCAAGAAAGAACTGTATATGATGCAGCCGGAAGGTTTTGTCGATCCTAAAGATGCTAACAAGGTATGTAAGATCCAGCGCTCCATCTATGGGCTGGTGCAAGCATCTCGGAGTTGGAACATTCGCTTTAATGAAGTGATTAAAGTGTTTGGATTTGTACAGGTTTATGGAGAACCCTATATTTACAAGAAAGTGAGTGGGAGCTCTGTAGCATTTCTCGTATTATATATGGATGAAATACTGATAATGGGAAATGATATAGAACTCTTGGAAAGCATAAAGGCCTACTTGAATAAGTGTTTTTCAATGAAGGACCTTGGAGAAGCTGCTTACATATTAGGTATTAAGATCTATAGAGATAGATCGAGACGCCTGATAGGTCTTTCACAAGGCACATACCTTGAAAAGATATTGAAGAAGTTCAATATGGATCAGTCCAAGAAGGGGTTCTTGCCTGTGTTACAAGGTGTGAGATTGAGTACGACTCAATGCCTGACCACGACAAAAGATAGAGAGGAGATGAGTGTCATCCCCTATGCTTCAGCCATAGGCTCTATTATGTATGCCATGTTGTGTACCAGACCTGATGTGAACCTTGCCATAAGTTTGGTAGGGAGGTACCAAAGTGATCCCGGAGCGGAACACTGGATAGCAGTCAAGAATATCCTGAAGTACTTGAAAAGGACAAAGGACATGTTTCTCTTATATGGAGGTGCCGAAGAGCTCGTCGTAAAGGGTTACATCGATGCTAGCTTTGACACAGATCCGGACGACTCCAAGTCACAAACCGGATACGTGTATGTTTTGAACGGAGGGGCAGTCAGCTGGTGCAGCAGCAAGCAAAGCATCGTGGCAGCATCTACATGTGAAGCGAAGTACATAGCTGCTTCGGAAGCAGCAAAGGAAGGAGTCTGGATGAAGGAGTTCATAACCGACCTAGGAGTAATTCCAGGCGCGTCGGGCCCGATGACTCTATTCTGTGACAACACTGGAGCTATTGCCCTTGCGAAGGAGCCCAGGTTTCACAAGAAGACAAGACACATCAAGCGCCACTTCAACTCCATCCGTGATTACATTCAGGAGGGAGATATAGATATTTGTAAAGTGCATACGGATCTGAATGTCGCAAATCCATTGACTAAACCTCTCTCATGAGCAAAGCATGATCAACACCAGATTGCTATGGGTGTTCGATTCAGCACAATGTAACTAGATTATTGACTCTAGTGCAAGTGGGAGACTGTTGGAAATATGCCCTAGAGGTAATAATAAAATGGTTATTCTTGTATTTCCTAGTTTATTATAATTGTCTATTGTTCATGCTACAATTGTATTAACCAGAAACCGTAATGCATATGTGAATACATAGACCACAACATGTCCCTAGTGAGCCTCTAGTTGGCTAGATCATTGATCAATAGATGGTCATGGTTTCATGACCATGGACACTGGCTGTCGTTGATAACGGGATCACATCATTAGGAGAATGATGTGATGGACAAGACCCAATCCTAAGCATAGCACAAGATCGTGTAGTTCGTTTGCTAATGCTTTTCAATGGCAAGTGTCGTTTCCTTAGACCATGAGATTGTGCAACTCCTCGATACCGTAGGAATGCTTTGGGTGTGCCAAACGTCACAACGTAACTGGTCGGCTATAAAGGTGCGCTACGGGTATCTCCGAAAGTGTCTGTTGGGTTGGCACGAATCGAGACTGGGATTTGTCACTCCGTGTGACGGACAGGTATCTCTGGGCCCACTCGGTAAGACATCATCATAATGAGCTCAATGTGACTAAGGAGTTAGCCACGGGATGATATATTACGGAACGAGTAAAGAGACTTGCCGGTAACGAGATTGAACAAGGTATAGAGATACCGACGATCTAATCTCGGGCAAGTATCATAACGATAGACAAAGGGAATTGCTTACGGGATTAATTGAATCCCCGACATCGTGGTTCATCCGATGAAATCATCGTGGAGCATGTGGGAGCCAACATGGGTATCCAAATCCGGCTGTTGGTTATTGACCGGAGAGGTGTCTCGGTCATGTCTATGTGTCTCCCGAACCCGTAGGGTCTACACACTTAAGGTTCGATGACGCTAGGGTTATAGGGAAATGTTGTACGTGGTTACCAAAGGCTGTTCGAAGTCCCGGATGAGATCCTGGACATCATGAGGAGCTCCGTAATGGTCCGGAGGTAAAGATTGATATATAGGAAGTCTAGTTTTGGTCACCAGAAAGTTTTTGGGCTCATCGGTAGTGTACCGGGAGTGTCGGGAGGGTGCCGGAGGACCCTGAGAGGGGTGTGACGACCATAGGACTTCGTGGGACCTTAGAGGAGGTCTGCCAGCCCTTTTTGGGCTGGACAAGACCTTCTAGAAAGGCCCATGCGGCTGGGATAAAGAGATAAAGGGCAAAAGGATTTAAAAGGAGGAGATCCACCTCCCTTGTGGGAGGTGGACTCTTCCCCACCTTCGGCCAAACCTCTCCTCCTTGGAGGAGGGGCCAAGGCAGCCCTCCCTCTCCCTCCTCCTATATATGCCCAAGGGTTTGGGCTGTTTTGAGACATGACTTCTCTCTCTCTCGGCGCAGCCCTACCCTTCCTCTTCCTCGTTCTCTGTAGCGCTTGGCGAAGCCCTGCCGAAGTCCACGTAGTTCCACCGTCACCACGCCGTCGTGCTGCTGGAGCTCTCCCTCAACCTCTCCTTCCTCCTTGCTGGATCAAGGCGTAGGAGACATCATCAGGCTGCACGTGTGTTGAACGCGGAGGCGCCGTTGTTCGGCGCTGAGATCGGAATCCACCGCGATCTGAATTGCTGCGAGTACGACTCCACCAACCGCGTTCTTGTAACGCTTCCGCTTAGCGATCTTCAAAGGTATGAAGATGCAATCTCTCCCACTCGTTGCTGGTTTCTCCATGGATAGATCTTGGTGATCGTAGGAATTTTTTTGATTTACTACTACGTCTCCCAACAGATAGTACCACATACTTGTGGCACTGCCGCTAAATGTCATATTGGTATAAAGCGCATGAAGAAACTCCATGCTGATGGATAGGACTCATTCGATTTCGAATTGGTTGAGACATGCGAACCATGCCTCTTGGGTAAGATGACTAAGGACTCCGTTTCCAGATGGATGGAACATGTAAGTGATTTATTGGAAATGATACATGTTGATGTATGCAATCCAATGAGTCTTGTACCGTGTGGTGGATATCGTTATTTTCTTACCTTCACTGATGATTTGAGTAGATATAGTGTATATTTACTTAATGAAACACAAGTCTGAATCGTTTGAAAGGTTCAAGCAAATTCAGAGTGAAGTTTAAGATCATCGTGACAAGAAGATAAAAATATCCGCGATATCACCGTGGAGGTAAATATCTGAGTTACGAGTTTGGCATACAACTTTAGACAATGTGAAAATTGTTTCACTACTGACGCCACCTGGAACACCATAGTGTGATGGTGTGTCCGAACGTCATAGTCGTGCTCTATTGGATATGATGCGGGTTATGATGTCTCTTATCGTTTTACTACTATAGTTTTGGGGTTATGCATTAGAGACAACTGCATTCACTTTAAATAGGGCACCATCTAAATCCATTGAGATGACACAGTGTGAATTATGGTTTGTTAGAAACCTAAGTTGTCATTTATGAATGTATGGGGCTGCGATGCTTGTGTGGAAAAATGTTTTACCTAATGAACTCAATACCAAAGCGGACAAATGCATCTTCATAGAATACCCTAAGAACAGTTGGGTGAACCTTCTATCTCAGATCCAAGCATAAAGTGTTTGTTGCTGAAATGGGTCCTTTCTCGAGAAAAGGTTTCTCTCGAAAGAATTGAGTGGGAGGAAGATAGAACTTGATGAGGTTGTTGAACCTTTGTTTCAACCAGAGAGTAGCTCAACGTAGAAAGATGTTTCTGTGGAACCTACGTCAGTTGAAGAGGAAGTAAATGATGATGATCATGAAGCTTCGAATCAAGTTACTATCGAACCTCGTAGGTCGACAAGGATGTGTACTGCTCCTAAGCGGTACAACAACCCTGTCTTGGAGGTCATGTTGTTGGACAACAATGAGCCTACGAGCTATGGAGAAGCGATGATGGGCCCAAATTCCGACAAATGGTTAGAGGCCATGAAATCCGAGAAAGGATCCATGTATGAAAACTAAGTATAGACTTTGGTAGACTTGCTCGTTGGACGACAGGTCGTTGAGTACAAATGGATGTTTGAAATGAAGACAGACGCTCATGGTAAATGTCACCATTTGTATAGCTTGACTTGTTACAAAGAAGTTTATGACAAGTTCAAGGAGTTAACTACGATGAGACTTTCTCACTCGGGCGATGCTGAAGTCTGTTGGAATTATGTTAGCAGTTGCTGCATTTCTCAATTATGAAATCTGGCAGATGGATGTCAAAACATCGGTTCCTGAACGGTTTACTTGAGGAAAGGTTGTATGTGATACAACCAGAAGGTATTGTCAGTCCTAAGGATGCTAAAAGGTGTGCAAGCTTCAGTGATCCTTCTATGAATTGAAGCAAGCATTTCGGAGTTGGAATATACACTTTCATGAGGTGATCAAAGGTTTTGAGTCTATACAAAGTTTATGAGAAACTTGTATTTACAATAAAGTGAGTGGGAGCACTATAGAGTTTCTGGTAAGCATATGTGGTTGACATATTGTTGATCGGAAATAATGTAGAATTTCTAGAAAGCATAAACGGTTGTTTGAAAAGAGTTTTTCAAAGGAAGACCTGGATAAAGCTACCTAATTGTTCAGCATCAAGATCTATATAGATAGATCAAGATGCTTGATGAGACTTTCAATGAGTACATACCTTGACAAGATTTTGAAAGAGTTCAAATGGATCAGTTAGAGGAAGAGTTCTCTCCTGATTTGTAAGTTGTGAAAGTTGAGTGAGACTCAAATCTCGACAACGGTAGAAGAAAGAGAAAGGACGAATGTCGTCCCCTATGCCTTAGCCATAGGCTCTATATTATGCCATGCTGTGTACCGCACCTGGTGTGTGCCTTGCCATGAGTCTGTCAAGGGGTACAAGAGTGATCCAGGAGTGGATCACTGGACAGCGGTCAAGATTATCCTTAGTAACTAAAAGACTAAGGACATATTTCTTGATTATGGAGGTGATAAAGTGTCGTAAAGAGTTACGTCGATGCAAGCTTTAACACCAATCCAGATGACTCGTGGTAGCAATCCGGATACGTATAGTGGAGCAGCCATTTGGAATAGTACCAAGTGGAGTGTGGTAGCAGTGTTTATAGTTTGACATAGAGATTTGCAAAGTACACACGGATCTGAATGTCGGAGACCCGTTGACTATAAGACCTCTCTCACATGCAAAGCATGATCAAGCCCTAGAACTCATTGGGTGTTAGATTCATAACACTGTGAATCACATGGTGATGTGAACTAGATTATTGACTCTAGTGCAAGTGGGATACTGTTGGAAATATGCCCTAGAGGCAATAATAAATTAGTTATTGTCATATTTTCTTGTTCATGATAATCGTTTATTATCCATGCTATAATTGTATTGATCGGAGACTTAGATGCATGTGTGGATACATAGACAAAACCATGTCCCTAGTATGCCTCTAATAGACTAGCTCGTTGATCAAAGATGTTTAAGGTTTCCTTGCCATGGACATGAGATGTTATTTGATAACGGGATCACACCATTGGGAGAATGGTGTGATGGACAAGACCCAAACTACAAACGTAGCATACGACCGTGTCAGTTTATTGCTACTGCTTTCTGCATGTCAAGTATATGTTCCTATGACCATGAGATCATGCAACTCACTGATACCGGAGGAGTACCTTGTGTGTATCAAACGTCACAACGTAATTGGGTGACTGTAAAGGTACTCTAGAGGTATCTTCGAGGGTGTCTGTTGGGTTGGCATGGATCAAGACTGGGGTTTGTTACTCCGTGTGACGGAGAGGTATCTCAGGGCCCACTCGGTAATACAACATCACAACAAGCCTTGCAAGCAATGTGACTAAGTGTTAGTCATGGGATCTTGTATTAAGGAACGAGTAAAGAGACTTGCCGGTAACGAGGTTGAACTAGGTATGGAGATACCGACGATCGAATCTCGGGCAAGTAACATACTGAAGAACAAAGGGAACATCATACGAGATTAACTAAATCCTTGACATAGAGGTTCGACCGATATTGATCTTCGTAGAATATGTAGGAACCAATATGGGCATCCAGGTCCCGCTCTTGGTTATTCACCATAGAGGTATCTCGGTCATGTCTACATAGTTCTCGAACCCGCATGGTCTACACACTTAAGGTTCGGTGACATTTCGGTAGTATAGAGTTATGTATGGTGGTGACCGAAGGTTGTTCGGAGTCCCGGATGAGATCCCGGACGTAATGAGGAGCTTCGGAATGGTCCGGAGATAACGATTCATATATAGGAAGTCCTATTTTGGTCGCCGGAAAAGTTTCGGGCTCATTGATAGTGTACCGGGAGTGTCGGTAGTGTACCGGGATACCATCGGGAGGGGTATTTCGACCCAAGAGGCTACATGGGCTGTGGGAGAGTAAATACCAGCCCTTTTTGGGATGGTGGAAGTCCCACACAAGGCCCATGCGGCTGGGAAGGAAAGCCCAAAGAGAAAAAGGTGGAAAAAGGCAAAAATAAGGAGGAATCCTAGTCCTACTAGGATTGGAGGAGGAATCCTCCTCTCCTCCTTGGTTCGGCCGACCCAAGGGCTGGATCCTTGGGAGCCAAGCCTCCTCCTCTCTTCCTATTATATATTGGAGGTTTTAGGGTTTTTGGAACAGATTTTTAGCCACGTGCTGCCCGCTCCTCCAGTGCATAGTTTCTCCTCTAGATCGGATTTCTGCAGTGCTTAGGCGAAGCCCTGCCAGAATAGCTTCACCACCATCGTCGGAGCGCCGCCATGCTGCCGGAGAACTCTTCTACCTCTCCGCTCCCTCTTGCTGGATCAAGAAGGCAGAGATCATCATCGATCTGTATGTGCGCTGAACGCGGAGGTGCCTTCCGTTTGGCGCTAGATCGGACGAATCGTGATGAGTTTGCCGGACAGATCGTGATGAGTTCGCGGGACGGATCGTGATGAGTTCGCAGGACGTATCGTGATTGGATCGTGGGGCGAATCATGATGAGTTCGCGGGACGGATCGTGATTGGATCGTGGGACGGATCGTGATGAGATCGCGGGACGCTCGGCGATTTGGATCGCGAAGACGTTCGACTACACCAACCGCGTTTCTTAACGCTTCCCCCTTAGTGATCTACAAGGGTACGTAGATCCACTCTCCCTCTCGTAGATGCTCATCACCATGGATAGATCCGCGTGTGCGTAGGATTTTTTTTGTTTCCCATGCAACATTCCCCTACAATTATCATATTTCCTTGTTCATGATAATCGTTTATTATCCATGCTATAATTTTATTGCTTGGAGACTTAGATGCATGTGTGGCTACATAGACAAAACCATGTCCCTAGTATGCCTCTAATAGAATAGCTCGTTAATCAAAGATGGTTAAGGTTTCCTAGCCATGGGCATGAGATGTCATTTGATAACGGGATCACGTCATTAGGAGAATGATGTGATGGACAAGACCCAAACTACAAACGTAGCATATGATCGTGTCATTTTATTGCTACTGTTTTTTGCATGTTAAGTATTTGTTCCTGTGACCATGAGATCATGCAACTCACTGACACCGGAGGAGTACCTTGTGTGTATCAAACGTCGCAACATAACTGGGTGACTATAAAGGTGTTGGGAGACGTAGTAGTAAATCAAAATTTTCCTACGTGTCACCAAGATCTATCTATGGAGAAACCAGCAAACGAGCGGGGAGAGATTGGATCTTCATACCTTTGAAGATCGCTAAGCGGAAGCGTTGCTAGAACGCGGTTGATGGAGTCGTACTCGCAATGATTCAGATCGCGGTAGATCCGATCAAGTGCCGAACGGACGGCACCTCCGCGTTCAACACACGTGCAGCCCGGTGACGTCTCCTACGCCTTGATCCAGAAAGGAGGGAGGAGAGGTTTAGGGAGAGCTCCGGCAGCACGACGGCGTGGTGGCGGTGTGGTACTCCGACAGAGCTTCGCTAAGCACTACGGAGAACGAGGAGAGGGAGGAGTAGGGCTGCACCAGGGAGGAGATGAACTCGTGTGTTGTGCAGCCCAAAATACCTCCACTATATATAGGCGGAGGGGAGGAGAGGTGCTGCGCCCTAGGGTTCCACCCTAGGGGCTGGCGGCAGCCACCAGATGGCATCTGGCCGGCGGCCAGGTCAGGGAAAGGTGGAGGCGCCCTAGGGTGGGCCTTAAGGCCCATCTAAGCCTAGGGTTTGCCCCCTCCACCCTTGTTGCGCCTTGGGCTGGGGTGGGAGGCGCACCAGCCCACCTAGGGGCTGGCTCCCTCCCACTCTTGGCCCATGGAACCTTCCGGCGCAGGTGGGCCCACTTGGTGGACCCCCGGAACCCTTCCGGTGGTCCCGGTACACTACCGGAGACACCCGGAACACTTCCGGTAACCAAAACCTCACTTCCTATATATCAATCTTCGTCTCCGGACCATTCCGGGACTCCTTGTGACGTCCGGGATCTCATCCGGGAATCCAAACAACCTTCGGTAACCATGTACACTATTTCCCTATAACCCTAGCGTCATCGAACCTTAAGTGTGTAGACCCTACGGGTTCGGGAGACACGTATACATGACCGAGACACCTCTCTGGTCAATAACCAACAGCGGGATCTGGATACCCATGTTGGCTCCCACGTACTCCACGATGATCTCATCGGATGAACCACGATGTCAAGGATTCAATCAATCCCGTATACAATTCCCTTTGTCTATCGGTATGGTACTTACCCGAGATTCGATCGTCGGTATCCCCATACCTTGTTCAATCTCGTTACCGGCAAGTCTCTTTTACTCGTTCCGTAATACATCATCCCGTGACTAACTCCTTAGTCACACTGAGCTCATAATGATGATGTCTTACCGAGTGGGCCCAGAGATACCTCTCCGTCACATGGAGTGACAAATCCCAGTCTTGATTCGTGTCAACCCAACAGACACTTTCGGAGATACCCGTAGCGTACCTTTATAGCCACCCAGTTATGTTGTGACGTTTGGCACACCCAAAGCATTCCTACGGTATCCGGGAGTTGAAGCGGCGCTTGATGTGTCTTGTCTTCTTGTGAAACCTGGGCTCCTTCGCAAGGGCAATAGCTCCAGTGTTGTCATAGAGTAGAGTCATCGGGCCCGACGCATTTGGAATCACTCCTAGGTCGGTGATGAACTCCTTCATCGAGACTCCCTCCGTTGCTGCTTCCGAAGCAGCTATGTACTCCGCTTCACATGTAGATGCTGCCACGATGCTTTGCTCGCTGCTGCTCCAGCTCACTGCCCCTCCATTCAAAATATACACGTATCCGGTTTGCAACTTGGAGTCGTCCGGATCTGTGTCGAAGCTAGCATCGACGTAACCCTTTACGACGAGCTCTTCGGCACCTCGATAAACGAGAAACATGTCCTTTGTCCTTTTCAGGTACTTCAGGATATTCTTGACCGCTCTCCAGTGTTCCGCTCCGGGATCACTTTGGTACCTCCCTACCAAACTTATGGCAAGGTTCACATCAGGCCTGGTACACAGCATGACATACATGATAGAGCCTATGGCTGAAGCATAGGGGATGACACTCATCTCTTCTCTATCCTTTGCCGTGGTCGGGCATTGAGTCGTACTCAATCTCACACCTTGCAACACAGGCAAGAACCCCTTCTTGGACTGATCCATATTGAACTTCTTCAATATATTTTCAAGGTATGTGCTTTGTGAAAGACCAATGAGGCGTTTCGGTCTATCTCTATAGATCTTAATACCTAATATGTAAGCAGCTTCTCCAAGGTCCTTCATTGAAAAACACTTATTCAAGTAGGCCTTTATACTTTCCAAGAGTTCTATATTATTTCCCATTATCAGCATGTCATCCACATACAGTATAAGAAATGCTATAGAGCTCCCACTCACTTTCTTGTAAATACAGGGTTCTCCATAAACCTGTACTAACCCAAGCGCTTTAATCACCTCATTAAAGCGAATGTTCCAACTCCGAGATGATTGCACCAGCCCATAGATGGAGCGCTGGAGCTTGCATACCTTGTTAGCATCTTTAGGACCGACAAAACCTTCCGGCTGCATCATATACAGTTCTTCCTTGAGGAAGCCATTAAGGAATGCCGTTTTGACGTCCATTTGCCAGATCTCATAATCATAAAATATGGCAACTGCCAACATGATTCGGACTGACTTTAGCATCGCTACGGGTGAGAAAGTCTCATCGTAGTCACCTCCTTGAACTTGTCGATAACCCTTAGCGACAAGCCAAGCCTTATATGCGGTCACATTTCCGTCCGCGTCAGTCTTCTTCTTAAAGATCCATTTGTTTTCAATGGCTCGCTTATCATCAGGCAAGTCCACCAAAGTCCATACTTTGTTCTCATACATGGATCCTATCTCGGATTTCATGGCCTCAAGCCATTTGTCGGAATCCGGAACCCCCATCGCTTCTTCATAGTTTGAAGGTTCACCGTTGTCCAACAACATGATCTCTAGGACAGGATTGCCGTACCACTCTGGTGCGGAACGTGTCCTAGTGGACTTTCGAATAGCGACTTGATCTGAAGCTTCATGATCATCATCATTAACTTCCTCTCTAGCCGGTGTAGGCTCCACAGAAACAACTTCCTGTGCTGCGCTACTCTCCGGGTCTAGTGGAGGTACAATTACCTCATCAAGTTCTATTTTCCTCCCACTTACTTCTTTTGAGAGAAACTCTTTCTCGAGAAAGGATCCATTCTTGGAAACAAAGACTTTGCCCTCGGATCGTAGGTAGAAGGTATACCCAATAGTCTCTTTGGGATATCCTATGAAGACGCACTTTTCCGCTTTGGGTTCGAGCTTCTCAGGTTGAAGTTTCTTCACATAAGCATCACATCCCCAAACTTTTAGAAACGACAACTTAGGTTTCTTTCCAAACCATAATTCATACGGTGTCGTCTCAACGGATTTAGACGGTGCCCTATTTAAAGTGAATGCGGCAGTCTCTAATGCATATCCCCAAAATGATAGCGGTAAGTCGGTAAGAGACATCATAGATCGCACCATATCCAATAGAGTGCGATTACGACGTTCAGACACACCATTTCGCCGAGGTGTGCCGGGCGGCGTGAGCTGTGAAACAATTCCACATTTCCTAAGGTGCGTGCCAAACTCGTGACTTAAATATTCTCCGCCACGATCAGATCATAGGGATTTTATTTTCCTATCACGTTGATTCTCGACCTCACTCTGAAATTCCTTGAACCTTTCAAAGGTTTCAGACTTGTGTTTCATTAAGTAGACATAACCATATCTGCTCAAGTCATCAGTGAGGGTGAGAACATGACGGTAGCCACCGCGATCCTCGACACTCATTTGACCGCATACATCGTTATGTATTATCTCCAACAAGTCAGTTGCTCGCTCCATTGTTCCGGAGAACGGAGTCTTGGTCATCTTGCCCATGAGGCATGGTTCGCATGTGTCAAATGATTCGAAATCAAGTGACTCCAAAAATCCATCAGCATGGAGCTTCTTCATGCGTTTGACACCAATATGGCCAAGACGGCAATGCCACATGTAAGTGAGACTATCGTTATCAACTTTACACTTTTTGGTACTCACACTATGGACATGTGTAACATCACGTTCGAGATTCATCAAAAAATAAACCATTGACCAGCGGGGCATGAGCATAAAACATTTCTCTCATATAAATAGAACAACCATTATTCTCGGATTTAAATGAGTAGCCATCTCGCATCAAGCGAGATCCAGATACAATGTTCATGCTCAAGGCTGGTACTAAATAACAATTATTAAGGTTTAAAACTAATCCCGAAGGTAGATGTAGAGGTAGCGTGCCGACGGCGATCACATCGACCTTGGAACCATTCCCGACGCGCATCGTCACCTCGTCCTTGGCCAGCCTCCGCTTATTCCGCAGCTCCTGCTTGGAGTTACAAATGTAAGCAACTGCACCGGTATCAAATACCCAGGAGCTACTACGAGCGCTGGTCAAGTACACATCAATAACAAGTATATCACATATACCTTTAATGTTGCCGTGCTTCTTATCTGCTAAGTACTTGGGGCAGTTCCGCTTCCAGTGACCGGTACCCTTACAATAGAAACACTCAATCTCAGGCTCGGGTCCATTCTTGTTCTTCTTCTTCCCGGCAACTTGCTTACCGGGCGCGGCAACAGCTTTGCCGTCCTTCTTGAAGTTCTTCTTACCCTTGCCTTTCTTGAAACTAGTGGTCTTGTTTACCATCAACACTTGATGCTCCTTTTTGATCTCGACCTCCGCTGATTTCAGCATCGAGTACAACTCGAGAATGGACTTCTCCATACCTTGCATGTTGTAGTTCATCACAAAGCTCTTGTAGCTTGGTGGAAGCGACTGGAGGATTCTGTCAATGACCGAGTCATCCGGGATGTTAACTCCCAGCTTAGTCAAGCGGTTGTGAAGCCCAGTCATCTTGAGGATGTGCTCACTGACAGAACTGTTCTCCTCCATCTTACAACTAAAGAACTTGTTGGAGACTTCATATCTCTCGACCCGGGCATGAGCTTGAAAGACCAGTTTCAGCTCTTGGAACATCTCATATGCTCCGTGTTGCTCAAAACGCTTTTGGAGCCCCGGTTCTAAACTGTAAAGCATGCCGCACTGAACAAGGGAGTAATCATCGCAGCGAGAATGCCAAGCGTTCGCAACGTCTTGTTCTGCTGGGAGAAGGGGTGGGTCGCCTAGCGGTGCATCAAGGACATACAGTTTCTTGGAAGCTATGAGGATGATCCTCAAGCCATGGACCCAGTCCGCATAGTTGCTTCCATCATCTTTCAGCTTGGTTTTCTCTAGGAACGCGTTGAAATTGAGGTTGACATTTGCGTTGGCCATTGGATCTACAATATAGATATTAAAGGCAATTTTAGACTAAGTTCATGATAATTAAGTTCACATAATCATATTATTCAATGAACTCCCACTTAGATAGACATCTCTCTAGTCATCCAAGTGATACATGATCCATGTCAACTAGCCCGTGTCTGATCATCACGTGAGACGGACTAGTCATCCATGGTGAACATCTTCATGTTGATCGTATCTTCTATACGACTCATGTTCGACCTTTTGGTCTTCCGTGTTCCGAGGCCATGTCTGTACATGCTAGGCTCGTCAAGTCAACCTAAGTGTTTCGTGTGTGTAAATCTGGCTTACACCCGTTGTATGCGAATGTTAGAACCTATCACACCCGATCATCACGTGGTGCTTCGGAACAACGATCCTTAGCAAGGGTGCACAGTTAGGGTGAACACTTCTCTTGAAATTTTATTGAGAGATCATCTTATTTACTACCGTCGTTCTAAGCAAATAAGATGTAAACATGATAAACATCACATGCAATCAATATAGTGACATGATATGGCCAATATCATCTTGCTCCTTTGATCTCCATCTTCGGGGCACGATGATCATCATTGTCACCGGCGCGACACCATGATCTCCATCATTGTGTCTTCATGAAGTTGTCTCGCCAACTATTACTTCTACTACTATGGCTAACGCTTAGAAATAAAGTAAAGTAATTACATGGCGTTTATGATTGACACGCAGGTCATACAATAATATAAGACAACTCCTATGGCTCCTGCCGGTTGTTATAGTCATCTACATGCAAGTCGTGAACCCTATTACAAGAACATGATCAATCTCATACATCACAATGCATCATTCTGGCCATATCACATCACAAGGCATATGCTGCAAAAACAAGTTAGACGTCCTCTAATTTGTAGTTGCAAGTTTTTACATGGTTGCTATAGGATTCTAGCAAGAACGTTTCTTACCTACGCCAAAACCACAACGTGATATGCCAATTGCTATTTACCCTTCATAAGGACCCTTTTCATCGAATCCAATCCGACTAAGGTGGGAGAGACAGACACCCGCTAGCCACCTTATGCAACTAGTCCATGTCAGGCGGTGGAACCGGTCTCACGTAAGCTTACGTGTAAGGTTGGTCCGGGCCGCTTCATCCCATAATACCGTCGAATCAAGATAAGACTAGTAACGGCAAGCATATTAACAAAATCGACGCCCACAACTGCTTTGTGTTCTACTCGTGCATAGATTCTACGCATAGACCTAGCTCTGATACCACTGTTGGGAGACGTAGTAGTAAATCAAAATTTTCCTACGTGTCACCAAGATCTATCTATGGAGAAACCAGCAAACGAGCGGGGAGAGATTGGATCTTCATACCTTTGAAGATCGCTAAGCGGAAGCGTTGCTAGAACGCGGTTGATGGAGTCGTACTCGCAACGATTCAGATCGCGATAGATCCGATCAAGTGCCGAACGGACGACACCTCCGCGTTCAACACACGTGCAGCCCGGTGACGTCTCCTACGCCTTGATCCAGCAAGGAGGGAGGAGAGGTTGAGGGAGAGCTCCGGCAGCACGACGGCGTGGTGGCGGTGTGGTACTCCGACAGAGCTTCGCTAAGCACTACGGAGAACGAGGAGAGGAGGAGTAGGCTGCACCAGGGAGGAGATGAACTCGTGTGTTTTGCAGCCCCAAATACCTCCACTATATATAGGGGGAGGGGAGGAGAGGTGATGCGCCCTAGGGTTCCACCCTAGGGGCTGACGGCAGCCACCACATGGCATCTGGCCGGCGGCCAGGTCAGGGAAAGGTGGAGGCGCCCTAGGGTGGGCCTTAAGGCCCATCTAAGCCTAGGGTTTGCCCCCTCCACCCTTGTTGCGCCTTGGGCTGGGGTGGGAGGCGTACCAGCCCACCTAGGGGCTGGCTCCCTCCCACTCTTGGCCCATAGAACCTTCCGGGGCAGGTGGGCCCACTTGGTGGACCCCCGGAACCTTCCGGTGGTCCCGGTACACTACCGGAGACACCCGGAACACTTCCGGTAACCAAAACCTCACTTCCTATATATCAATCTTCGTCTCCGGACCATTCCGGGACTCCTCGTGACGTCCGGGATCTCATCCGGGACTCCGAACAACCTTCGGTAACCACGTACACTATTTCCCTATAACCCTAGCGTCATCGAACCTTAAGTGTGTAGACCCTACGGGTTCGGGAGACACGTAAGCATGACCGAGACACCTCTCTGATCAATAACCAACAGCGGGATCTGGATACCCATGTTGGCTCCCACGTAATCCACGATGATCTCATCGGATGAACCACGATGTCAAGGATTCAATCAATCCCGTATACAATTCCCTTTGTCTATCGGTATGGTACTTACCCGAGATTCGATCATCGGTATCCCCATACCTTGTTCAATCTCGTTACCGGCAAGTCTCTTTTACTCGTTCCGTAATACATCATCCCGTGACTAAATCCTTAGTCACACTGAGCTCATAATGATGATGTCTTACCGAGTGGGCCTAGAGATACCTCTCCGTCACACGGAGTGACAAATCCCAGTCTCGATTCGTGTCAACCCAACAGACACTTTCGGAGATACCCGTAGCGTACCTTTATAGCCACCCAGTTACTTGTGACTTTTGGCACACCCAAAGCATTCCTACGGTATCCGGGAGTTACACAATCTCATGGTCTAAGGAAATGACACTTGACATTGAAAAGCTTTAGCAAACGAACTACATGATCTTGTGCTATGCTTAAGATTGGGTCTTGTCCATCACATCATTCTCCTAATGATGTGATCCCGTTATCAACGACATCCAATGTCCATGGTCATGAAACCGTGACCATCTATTGATCAACGAGCTAGCCAACTAGAGGCTCACTAGGGACACGTTGTGGTCTATGTATTCACACATGTATTACGGTTTCCGGTTAACACAATTATAGCATGAACAACAGACAATTATCATGAACTAGGAAATACAATAATAACCATTTTATTATTGCCTCTAGGGCATATTTCCAACAAAAGGTGCTCTACAAGTATCTCTGAGGGTGTTTGTTGGGTTGGCATGGATCAAGACTGGGATTTGTTACTCCGTGTGATGGAGAGGTATCTCAAGGTCCACTCGGTAATACAACATCACAATAAGCCTGGCAAGCAATGTGACTAAGTGTTAGTCACGAGATCTTGTATTACGGAACGAGTAAAGAGACTTGCCGGTAACGAGGTTGAACTAGGTATGGAGATACCGACGAACGAATCTTGGGCAAGTAACATAACAAAGAACAAAGGGAACATCATACAAGATTAACTGAATCCTTGACATTCGACCGATAAAGATCTTCGTAGAATATGTAGGAATCAATATGGGCATCTAGGTCCCGATATTGGTTATTGACCGTAGAGGTGTCTCGGTCATGTCTACATAGTTCTCGAACCCGCAAGGTCTGCATACTTAAGGTTTGGTGACGTTTTGGTACTATAGAGTTATGTATGGTGGTGACCGAAGGTTGTTCGGAGTCCCGGATGAGATCCCGGACATCACGAGGAGCTCCGGAATGGTCCGGAGGTAAAGATTCATATATAGGAAGTCCTGTTTTGGTCGCCGGAAAAGTTTTTGGCTAATCGGTAGTTTACCAGGAGTGCCGGTAGTGCACCGGGAGACCACCGGGAGGGGTATTTCGACCCAAGAGGCTTCATGGGCTGTGGGAGAGTAAATACCAGCCCTTAGTGGGCTGGTGGAACTCCCACACAAGGCCCATGCGGCTAGGGAAGAAAAGCCCAAAGGGAAAAGGTGGAAAAAGGCAAAAAGGAGGAATCCTAGTCCTACTAGGATTGGAGGAGGAATCCTCCTCTCCTCCCCACTTCGGCCAAACCAAGCAGGCTTCGCCCTTGCGCCAAGGCCTCTCCTCCCTCCCTCTTATATATAGTGGAGGTTTTAGGGTTTTTGCACAAGATTTTCAGCCACGTGCTACACGTTCCTCTAGTGCATAGTTCCTCCTCTAGATCGGTTTTCTACAGTGCTTAGGCGAAGCCCTGCCGGAATTTCTCCACCACCATCACCGCGGCGCCATCGCACTGTCGGAGAACTCTTCTACCTCTCCGCTCCCTCTTGCTGGATCAAGAAGGCGAAGATCGTCATCAAGCTGTATGTGTGCTGAACGCGGAGGTACCGTCCGTTCGGCGCTAGATCGGAAGGACCGTGATAAAGATCGCGAGACGGATCGTGATGAGATCGCGGGACAGATCGTGTTGAGTTCGCGGGAAGAATCGTGATTGGATCGCAGGACAGATCGTGATGAGATCGCAAGACGCTCGGCGATTTGGATCGCGAAGACGTTCGACTACACCAACCGCGTTTCTTAACGCTTCCCGCTTAGCGATCTACAAGGGTATGTCGATCCACTCTCCCTCTCGTAGATGCTCATCACCATGGATAGATCTTGCGTGCGCGTAGGAAATTTTTTGTTTCCCATGCAACGTTCCCCAACATTATCATCATAGGATACCGGAACAAGGACACAACTAAAGAAAACGAAACCGGTAACGAGTATAATCGGTGTAGTGATCAAGGAGTTGATACCGATAATCTCTCCTCGAGTTTCGTAAACATAGCGCGAAGCAAACACCAGTAGAGAAATGGCTAGCTACAACTCTTGTTGGTGGCGCGCCGTTTCCAACTGACGCCAACACTATATCTTTCAAATAGCGTTGGCATTAGCCATTTTAGTATGACATAGCTAGTTACTTAGTGCTAACGTTGAACGTACATGGAACGCCACTTGTATGTGACCTCCAATGTTGTGTGCAGGCGTAACTTATTGTTGGCGTAGCAGATTTTTACCACGTCGGCAGTATTTTCTATGTCTATGGCGTCGCTTTCGTACTGACGCCAATAACATATTTTGTGGGTTCATGTTTGTTGGTCAACTTTAGAGCCCACATAACACCGGCATAGCGTACTATGACATGCCAAAAATATACATATTAGTGCTTGCATTGCGTTGTTTAGCAACGCCAGTAATAAAAGTCATAACACTATTCCCACGTTATAATCCCTATATATCCACCTAGTATATTCCCTTCTTCTTCCTCTTGCTCTTCCTCTTTCTTCTCTCGCTTCCCTCTTCACCTTGAGAAACCTGATTATTTTATCATGATTCTTTATTAGGTAGTTAGATCTAGCTAGGTAATGCATTAATTAAGTTTGGTAGCCTCCACACACACACTCTCTAAGCTAGCTAGTTAGCTCTCTCCTCCATTCACTTACATTAAATTTTCCTTCACCCTCCTTAATGTGTCCTCCAACCTAGGTATGATCGACCGGCTTCTCGCGCGATCGATCGAGGACTAGTTTGACTCGTGTCTCTTCTCTTTAAGGTAATTAGCTTAAACACTTTCTCGTTATTTAATTATGTGTGTGTGATTGCTATATATATGGCGAAACGTGCATGGATGAAAATTTTATATAAAGAGTTGACAATGTTTTGGCGAAATTTTGATTCATTTCTGTTTCATCAAATTTCTGGTACTCAATATATGTCAATATTTTTAGCAAAGGTCATGCCGAAATTTTGTATGCCCTCGTTGTTAATATATATGTAATTCCTTTTGTATTTCCATTTACAACCTACTTTGATCTATCGAAAGATTCAATATGGATCGAAGTGTGAAGGCATTTCTCAATTTCGCGGGGACGAATATGATACAAAAGTGAGAAACGCAAATATTATGTCCATGTAAGGTATGCAAAATGGATTTTTTCATAACTCGTTCAATGGTAGCATCCTCGTGCACTTGCTTCATCGTGGTTTCGTTGAAGGTTATACACGATGGACAAAGCATGATGAGGAGAATGAGGATGTTCGTGACGACGACGAAGCAGCGGATATGGAAGCGAAAAACCTTTTCAATGAATTAGCAGGGGAGGAAACAATAATGAACATGCACCTGGAGGAGGAAATGATGAAACGCCACCGAAACATGAAGATGATCATGTCACCCAGGATATGTCGTTGGTTGAAATGCTGCAGGATCCCCATGTCAAAGAGTTTCTTCAGAAGAAGACGAGAAATGAGACAACTGCTATTAAAGAGGCTCTCAAGTTGGCACAATTGGAGTTAGATGCGAAAGCTCCACTATATGAAGGTTGCGATCCCGAGCACATACGCTTGCACGTCACGCTCAAACTTCTAGACATCAAGGCAAGATTCAAGAGCACAGATGCAAGTCTGGATGCTACATTGAAATATTTACATAAAGTTTTGCCCAAGGGGAATTTGCTGCCTAAGAGTGTCAATGAGGCGACAAAGATCACGTGCCCTCTTGATTTGCCACATGTAAGATATCATGCATGCGTAACTGATTGCATCTTATATTGTAATGAGCATGATCACAAAACAGAGTGTCTGACTTGCAAGGAACCCCAATGCAAGCCTGGAAAGAAGGAATCTGAGGGTGAACTTGCAAGTGACAAAAATGGATTGGGCCTCAATTGCGTGTCGAGGGTGGACTTGCAAGTGAGAGAAAAATGGGTATGGGCCCAATTGCGTGTCGAGGGTGCACATGTAAATGGGAAAAAAATGGGTTGGTCCCAATTGAGCGTCGAGGATGGACTTGTAACTAGGACAAGAAAAGGTGAGCCCCTAATTGTATCTCGGGGATGGAGTTGCAGCTGAGACAAAAAGGTCAGGGCCCTTAGTTGCGTGTCGACGATGAACTTGTAACTCGGATAGAAATGGATCGGGCCCTAGTTGTGCATTGAGGATGCGCTTGCAATTGCGACACCCCCCCTTCACTTGCATGTCTGAGGGTGTTGGTGCGACTAAGGGGAAAATTTGGTCGCCCCTCCATAGTTGCATGTCGAGGGTGGAATTGCAACTCGAACAAAAATAGATAGGGCTCAGTTGCGTATTGAGGGTTGACTTACAACTGGGACAAAAAGGGTCGCCCCCAAAGTTGCATGACGAGGGTGGACGTGGAATTGCGATGAAAAATGGTTCAGGCCAGATGCATGTCGCTGATGAACTTGAAACTAGGACAAAAGGGTCAGGCTCCCCCTTCCCCCAGTTGTATCCCGAGGATGGACTTGCAACTTGGAAAACAAATGACCCAGTTGCATGTCGGGGGGGGGGGGAGGGGGAGTTGCAATTGAGACAAAAAGTAATCGGAACGTGTTGCGTGTCGAGGGTGGACTTGCCAATAGGAGAAAAAATGGGGTTCGAGCTCGGGTGCATATCCAGACTCTCAACTGAGATAAAAAAAGTCTCCCCCTCGGTTGCATGTAGGGGATGGAGTTGCAACTTAGGCAAAAAAGGTCGGCCTCCCGGCGCGTGTGAGGATGGACTTGTAAATGGACTAAAATGGGTAGGGCTCAGTTGCATATGAAGGGTGAATTTGCAACTGCAACAAAAAAACAACAAACTTCCCGTTGCCTATTGGGGTGGAGTTGCAACTGGGCCAAAAAGGGTCGGGCCCTGTTGCGTGTCGAGGGTGGACTTGCAACTAGGGCAAAAATGGGGCTTGGGCCCAGTTGCATATCATGGATGGGCTTTTAGCTGGGAAAAAAGAGGGGACCCTAGTTGCATGTCCGGGGTGGAGTTGCAACCGACAAAAAATGATCAGCCCTGATTGCATGTCAAAGATGGAATTGCAGAAAGAAGAAAAAGTCAAACTCAGTTGCATATCGAAGGTAGATTTGCAACTGAAGCAAAGAAGTTGCAAATTAGGGATGAAGTTGCAACTAGAGAAACGAAACTGGGGCCTGGGGCCCTAGTTGTCGTATCAAGAATGAACTTGCAAGTGGGACCAAAAAATTTGGGCCTAATTGTGTATCGAATGCAAGCTAAAGCATGGCTCTTCGACATCAAACATGAAAAGAAATAGAAATAGGCAACAACAAGAGACGCAACACGTCTCTTCCACTTTTACAAGCAGGCCTGAGGAAATGGGCCACAAGAGCGCAAGAAAAATAAATTCCCGAATAAAGAAAGGCATACAACGTGAACATGCCGATAAGTGCACAAAACAAAACAAGGCAACACGGGAATACATCGTCTGACGGCACGAGACAAAGAGTTTGCGGAAAAATGACGGCAACGAGATCCAACACACAACAACTTACATTACACATTGCTAAATCTCATCTTGATATAGATTATAAGGAATGGTAGACAATGGTGAAAAAAACTGGAAAGGCACAAACCGATATAGCTTATTTTTTACTCTTCCAATTTTGCGCCGCGGCCCAAAAACAACAACAACATAGCGACAAATGTGTAGTACACGAAGGGAGGCCGTGGTCTTTAATGTAGCTGCGTTGACGTCCATCCTTCTCCGTTGTTTGATGAGGCACATGAATCCGTTCCCGCAGCTCGCTCTCTCCTCAAATCTGAAGCGACAGAAAACAAAAGAAGAAGAACTGAGACAGCGGGACAAGAGCAAGCCTGAAGAGGAGGCCACTGAGACAACATGCGCGGGACAACAGCCGAACACGAGCCCCAACTTGCGCAAGTCGCATTTTTTTGAAAAGGAGAACACATTAATAATATCATAAAGCGAGTCGCATTGTTGAGAAAATGAATCTTAGAACCAGCGCCGGTCTTGAGCATGTGCAAGGCGGTGCAGCCGCACAGGGCCCCCAATCGCTAAGGGCCCTGACCCAGGTATGCATATAGGCCTAGGCCTATGGGTGCGACCGAACCAGGTGCATGCGAGTGAGCGCAGCGTTCGCTAAAAAAAATCATCAGCCGAACGGAGCGCCGCTGGGACGCCTCCTCGTCTTCTTCTCCCAATGCCCTTTCTTGTTCCTCATCCAATGAGGCGACCATGGCGCGCCGCCCCCTCCCTGTCATTGAGACTTCTAGGGCTTTGGTTGGAATTAATGGAGGAGAAGATTGTGGTGTTGATTTTGAACAATCCCATCCTCAAACCGCAAAAGGAATCTATTCACAAATTTTTGAAGCCAAGTGCGAGTTCTGCTAGTACTTCTCGTGAACTAGCTATAACAATTGTGAGCTTGCACCAAGGCCCCTGACGTGTCAGGACCGGCCCTGCTTAGAACAAAAGATTATACGGTTCAAGGATCAAATGAGGCTTAACTATTTTTCATCTAGATGAGATTTAGCAATTTCAAATAAAAATTAGTTGTGCTAACTGCATATTATGCGCGCCGCACGGAAAACCTTGGGTAGCTCCAAGGAAATTTGACAGAATGACACCTTTGGTTTAGTTTTGACAAAAGGGCATGCCTAGCGTGTGGAATGACATGCACGGTTTGGGGCCACCCGTAAATGACACAAGACATGTTAACCTTTTTTAACCTCCCGTGCATTACTCTTCCTCGCCGTTGGGGATGCCCGCGGACGTGTCTGCTTCGTTGGGCGCAGCCTCAGCATTGTCCTCCTCCTCGTCGTCGGTGTCGCTGAATAGCGGCTCGTCGCACGCCTCGTCATCGTTTGCCGTGACCGGTACCTCCAGCAAGCGAGGCGGATCTCTCGAGCGGAGCGGGAGGAATGGAGCAACGACTCCTGCTCCGCCAGGTCCGCGTCGGGTGCAACCACCCTTCTGGCGTTGAGATGCTCTCCGCCTGTAGGTGCTCTTGGAGGAGGTGATGGTTGTAGGCGACGTCGGCCTGCGCCTCCCGGAACCTATCCTCCTGCATTGGTCACGAGCCTTGCGGATGGTCATGGTGTAGTGCACCGGCAAGGGAGGCGCAACAGAGGAGGAGGGTGGCGCAGCAGAGGAGGAAGAGGAGGGTGGCGCAGCATAGGAGGAAGAGGAGGGTAGCGTGGGGTCATCATCTGCCATGTCCTCCATTGGGTCGTCGACGTCCTTCGGCTGCCTACCGGACAGCCAGTCGACAGCAATGCCGCCGTCTCCTTCTTCTGGTCCGGCGTCATCCCGTCCCAAAGAACTTTGACAGGGGAGGAATTCATGATGGGATTGGTGCGGAGAGGGATCGGAGGCTGATGACCATGGCTATGACTGGTGTAGCGGTTTATATAGCAATGGCGGGCAGCATATGGACGGAGGGGTGGTGTCGGAGGAGACACCTCGACAACTGTGTGCCATCAATGTGGGCGGCATACGCACAGACGGGCGGTTGTCGTGTCGTTTGAACACGCATCAGTTGCTTGTGCAGCGAAGCGGCGCGGGCAACGCTCTCTCGGCCGACATGTTGCTTCAATGCCGGTGCCAGTGAGCGATTGTGTCTGCTTTGGCCGGGCATGAATGTGGGCACTGACGCTTTGGAGCAGTGCTGACCATTTCGAGCGGGAAGCGTACACGGGAGGGAGGTGGAGGGGGTGGTGGGCCAGGGTGGCCAGAATCGGACGAAGTAGCATGTCTGGACTCCCGCAAAGCTCCCACACGTTTGTCTCCGGTTTGCGGGAGAAACCGTGTCCGGACCTATACATGTTGGATGGCTTCCGCGATCCGGACGGTTGTGGGATGTTTGAGGGTCGACGTTGAAGATACCCTTAAACAATAGCAACACCTTGATTTTGATTATTATTAAAAGCAACTATTTTCAACACCAACAAAATCTTTGAAGACCACATAGGAATTCATGTGTTCACTATTGTGTATTATTGAGACGATGCCTTAAACCACTAACAACATCAGAATGAATATGTATATGAAGGACATGTGTGGTGTCCTCGCCATCCTAACTTTCACAACATTATAACATCTAGTAATATCACAACATTGACGAAAATACCTAATTGAATATAAGATAATCCTGCATTAAGCAAATAATTATGTATGTTAGGGATATCGATGTTACGTATAGGCAGAGAGTGGGCATTCAAATGTTAACAACAGATAAGTTAAGGACTTTGTTAATTCAAAAGCCGGACTTGTTTTGAGCCTTCATTCTAATAGAAAAAAGAAGCGGCATCGAATCGTACAACACCAAGAAGCAAGTTTGACGCATGCAGAGATTTAGGCTCAGTAACCTGAAAACCAAGTTAATTCTATCTGAAAACTAAGTTGTGGATAACCTAGTAATTACGTACGAGTTGGTAAGTACGGGTGAAAATATTACCGAAACATGTAGATATGAAATCTAATTTTGAAAATCTCACCATGACAAAGCTACCGATGAAAGCGAATCGTAAATCGGGTTAACGGTTTGAGAGATAAAACTTTCAGAAGAAAAAAAAACGCACCGAGTGGGAATCTTGATGATATCCTCTTTTTAGGGGAAACCTTGCTCATATTATCATATAGATTTTTTTCTAAGGGATTGATACCATCACATACATATGCATGGTGAGTAGAGTAGGATTACTGAAGCACCACATGGGAAGGCCCATGTGTGATGCCGCTATGCAGTGCTTCACAACAAAGTTACAATTGATCCTAAAGAAAAGTTATAATTGTTAGAAAAATGAAAATATTAGATATTTAAGTTTGCATAATCCCCGCCTATTTTTACTCTCACCGCAAGCCACGGTCAAACCAAGGATGGATCCATCTCATGCATTCTTTCCCGCGGCGACCCAACTCCGGCTTTGGTGCATGCACCACGTACTCCATTCTTTCTCCCTCTTCCCCAACTCGCCACCACCTATTAATCTTCTTCCCCTTGCATGTCAACCTCGGTTACTTGTGTGCGTCTCCAGCAGTTTGGCCGGCCATGGCGAGCCTCCTCTGTCTCGTGATGCTCCTCGCGCTTCTCCACGCGTCGCGCGCCACCAACTTCGAGGTCGGCGGCGACGCCGAGTGGGTCCTGCCGCAGGCCGGCGATTCCAACACGTACAACCATTGGGCGTCCAAGAACCACTTTCACGTCGGCGACATCGTCCGTAAGAGTCGTCGTCTTACAACCACTCTTTGATCGATGATATATAGCTTCCTTGATAAAAATATATTTTGTACGCGACGTGATCGTGCGTGTGTGGGTGTACAGATTTCAAGTACAATCAGGACTCGGTGATGGTGGTGACGGAGGAGGGGTACAACAAGTGCGAGTCGTCGCACCCCATCTTCTTCTCCAACAACGGCAACACCGAGGTGCGCCTCGACCGCCCCGGCCCCTTCTACTTCATCAGCGGCGTCACCGGCCACTGCCAGGGCGGGCAGAAGCTGGTCATCCATGTCATCGGCAAGGACGCGCCGCCGTCGGGGCCGCCCAGCGGCGCCGCGCCGCCCGGCTTTGGGACCGCCGGCGGCGCCATTGTTGTCCTCATGGCGGTGATCTTGCATGTTCTTGTTGTGCACGGTATTTGAGATGATTAATTAGCTATAGGTTGGCCGAACATCGTCTATATAATGCTTTTGGGGCTTCATATTAAGTTCATGGTTTTACCATAATTCCATGTATTATCGGTCCTCGGTTGTTCAATTTAGTTACAGTACGATGGAATGTACACAAAACCAAAAGGCTAATGAAATGAGTGCAACATATTTTTTTGTGAATAACTGAATTTCATTGCATATTGCAGCAGTAGGTATTCTCTTTTTCTTTGCACATAGAGGCCAGACAAGTAACATGTGTTTGGACGAATGACTTATAAACATATGGGGTGTGTTTGGATCTACTGCTGCAAACCAACCCCCTAACAAAAAGTTGGCAAGCCCCCTCATTTTTTTTTGGCAAACCCATAACATTTGGTGGCCGTTTGGACTATGACCACATAATTAATTGGCACGCCCAGCACGCATGTTCTGAGTGTAAATTTCAACAACGCAAGGGCAAGTTGAGGGTGGTGAAAAGCTCCGCTAAACAATTGGCATCAAGCGATGCACTCTCTATCTCGGTGGATCTGCAACCCTCCTTTTATTTTATTAGTATCTATTACATGCAGCCTACTATCTCTTTACCATAATACTTGTTGCTGAGGCATTTTTAGTATATGCATGCAGCAAGCTACTCCGCATGTATAGCAACCAAACATGAACGAGGACAATTCAAACAATGACCACTTATCAATTTTTTGGTCATGCCCCTGCAATGGTCATGGAAAAAAAATTGGTGAAGCAAGATAGGGCTAAACCTGGGCATGGATGGCCCGGCCCGAAGCCATGGCCGGGCTGGGCTTAGGCCTATCTTTTCAGCCCAAAGCCTGGGAAAAGCCCGACAAACATGTATTTATGGGATTTTAAATTAAGAATATGTATAATGTTGTATTATTTAACCTTGAAATATGTTATTTATTAATTTAAAAATACAAAGATAGGCGTTTTTCAAGGCTTCGGGTCGGGCCCGGGCTTGGGATTTTGTTGGTCGGGTTTTGTGAAACCCGGCCCGAAGAATGCCTAGGTCTAGATGGGACACAATCCAAACAGCCCCATGGTGACAAAAGCTTCTGTAATATGGACCGACAGATGGTTGCCTAATTGCTCCTTCTTTCACTAAGTGTCTCTGTGCAACATATATTCCATTGGACTACTCGTCTTCTATTGTTCCTCATTCTCGGATTCGTTAGTAAGTTGTCATGGATCTCATGGTGGGGCTGGGCCCTCCTCCTTGATTCTCCATCTCCCATTTTCTTCTCCATGAATGGTGCCCCCTTTCCTTCCATTGATCCTCTCCTTTGCCTTGGATCAAGCTTGAGAGCTCAAAATGGAGGTTCTCCGCAATGTTGTGCTTGAGGAAGAAGGTGGAAAAAGGTCATTTATGGTCTGCTAGATACCCCTTAATCCCCCAAAACGAATTTTCTCTCCTCAAATATAACTTATAAGAGATATGCTAGAAATGCTCTTAGGGGTGGATTAATAAGAAGCTCAGCTCATTAAGGCTCGAATCATTAAGCTTAGTTTCAATAACAATCTAAAACCAAGGATTAGCTCGATTCGTTAAAAGCTCATGAGCACTCGCTACAACTCATTAAAAGGACAAGTGGCCCATCATTTCAACAACAATTTACCATAACCTAAACAACCGCATCACAAATTCATTAATATTTTAGTAACAACCAACAAGTTAACATAGCATCACAAGCATGTGTAAGTCAAAATATATATTTTGAGGGGAATGTATAAGTCAAATTGTTAGAATAAATTCGAGGCACGCCGTCGATCATCCGAGGACCAAGCAATCACACGAGCATGACACCGAGATTTGTTAACGAGGTTCACCAATATGGCTACATCCCCGAGGCATGACTACGGGCACTCCTCCCCGTGACACCGTCACAATACCGCACCCTGGCCGCCCTGTGCACGGTAGACGCCGCCGGCTCCCCCTGCGTTCCTGTGCTATTATGTTGGCATATAGGTTACATCGTGTGTCTACCCCCGCTATATATGAGAGGCCTAGGATACAGGTGTCCTAATAGGACACGACTCCATATCCTATGTAAACACAATACAACTAAAAGTCCAACTGTAACCTGCCTTGTACACAATATTCGACACAACTCTAACAAACTTCACCTTGACGAATATTCTTCACCATCATGAATTCGTCCATGTGTCAAACTTCCATGTACATTGGACTTGAGCTAATCCCATGAGCACCGCTGCTACTCCAAAGACTCCATGTGACTCCACCTGCAACTTGTAGTCCCTTGTTTTCTTGATCACAGTCAACGCTCGAACGAAATTAAGTTCCACGTTACTCTTGTTTGTGCTCCCAACTTTTAGAGTATTCAACACCATCACACACCGACCACTGACTTGCGTGAAAGTGAACAACTCACATATTGGGTGTCACACATAAAAGATACCTGAACTCAAGAACACCGCACTGTCTTGACCGCTTGTCTGAAACTTGAAGGAATTTCACGGTTGCTTGTCGTCATCCCGAGTAAAATTCTCAGTCGACTCACCACATGTATGACCACCAGAGCCCTGGCCCGTCTCCATGCCCCCGTGCATACCGCACGCCTTGTCGCTATTACCGCATCGAGCCTCCGCTATCCCGGTCGAGTCTCAAGGGTCGCGAACCTACACACCTCAACCCTCACTGCAGAGTACCACCGATCATTACCGACCGATGACAAATTTCACGCTTCCATCAGACCACTGGGCTCCAGTCCGAATTGCGTGTAACTCGCTTTTTTCCCGAGTGAAGTCCTCCAGACTCCATCTCCACCTTCAACATGACTCCATGGTATATGATCAGTCCACCCCGCGCCCCGTCGACTTCAAGCTCCGTGTGTACACCACCTTGAATCAAGCCCGCACCATAGTCTTGTCGAAACCACAAAGCCCTCGGGCTTGCGCCACGTGTTTCCACGCACCAGAAGTCGGTCACCATCAGCATCATGCTCCTACGTCATCGTCACCAATCCCATCATCGTCTTCTGTACCAACCGACTTGCGTCGATCCGTCAGACTGTCCAGTCGGACCCAGCCGAATTTATCCGACTGCATGACACGCTCCAGGCTCACAAATCATCTTCCACAAATTTCTATCCATCACATGATAATTGCATCTTAGCTGACATGACTTCCCGCAACGCCTTCATGAATCTTTGTTGTGTAACAAAATTTTCACCTTTGTCTACCATAACCCAAGGTTTTCACTCCCATCAAACTTCTTGACATCAAACCTGAGACCCGGTGGGAGCATGGGTCTTTGTACGCCTAACCTTGTGAAAAAATAAGCGAGCTTCCACCGCAATGCCCCAAGTACACGAATAGCCTCCGCGTACTAATAGCAATTTCCACGTGTAGCTCACTAGCACAACTCCTGAAGCTAGTTAATTGCTTTGTCAAATCCTTGCCTTCCCGATGGACATATTTCTTTTCGTTTGATCTGATTTGCCTTGTACCTCTCCGTGTAGTACGAGGACTCGGTCCTCCTTCTGTTTCCAAAACAAATCTCGAAATATGCACAAGTAGCACAATCGAGCTCTGCATGCACAACAAGCCTTGCCCCCACTTGGGCCGCTGCTGCGCCCTGCTCCACACATTGCTGGTCCGGCTGCACGTCATGCAACCTGGCTTCCATGCGCACCGCCGATGGACCGGCTGCCTGAGCCAGTACCCGTCGCAATTCGGTGTGTCCGCCTCCGCCTGTTGTACGCTTGCCCGATCTAACCGATCGCCACACTGCTTCCGTCGATCTGATGCCTTCCGATTGCTTCAACTGCCGTTTTCGTTCGTTGACACACGATCACCTCTCGTTGACGATCTAAATCAGCAAACCAACTCGGCCTTCTCTAATCAACAATCCAGCAACCTCTCCGAACCTTGCTCTGATATCACTTGTTAGAATAACTTCGAGGCACGCCATTGATCATTCGAGGATCAAGCAATCACACGATGCATGACACCACGATTTGTTAACAAGGTTCACCGATATGTTTACATCTCCGGGGAATGACTATGGGCGTTTCTCCCCGTGACACCGTCACAATACCGCATCCTGCGTGTCCTGGGCATCGGCACACGCCGCCGGCTCCTCCTGCATTCCTGTGCTATTATGTTGGCATAGGTTACATCGTGTGTCTACCCCCGTTATATATGAGAGACCTAGGATATAATTGTCCTAAGAGGTCACGACTCCATATCCCATGTAAATACAATACAATTACAAGTCTAACTGTAACCTATCTTGTACACAATATTCGACACAACTCTTAACACAAATAATAAGAGACCTGAAGCCGAGGTTTGTGAGATGGTATGTCCAATTGTCATTAGGTGGGCTAAAGCTAAGCTAACCAGAAGCTTTGGCAAGCACTTGCTTTGGGACATAGCCAAAAGCACAAAAGCCACCTTGGTGGTTAAATCAGAGTGAAGGAGCCATGGAATGTGCCTGCCAGTATAGTGGTTGGGGAAAGTTAAGACTTTAATATGAATCATGGACTCTTCTATGGTTATCATTCTGTAGGAGATTTTAGGGTGAGACGCACCTGATGAAGACCCCATTCCAGTGAATGGAAATCCTCATCCTTTGCACACAATCCTAATTTTCATCCAAACCAGTTTAACATTTTCTGGGACCAAATCAGGAACATCAGGCTCATGATGCTAATAACCTGGATGATTTAAATGCTCCTTTTCAGAATGGAGAGTTTAGGAGAGGACAATGATGAGGATGAGATGCGTTGGGACAGTTGGGCAATGTCCGCGAATGATGTCTAGTTGACCATGAACTGAACGAGGGGGATATCTTGAACTAGCCGATTTGCTGCAACCAGTGGATGGCTTTGCCGCTATCCTAGTGCTCTTAGATATGGAAAACAAAACTAATATGGAAAGGAGGTTGCTGTCAGTGATGACTCCAATGGACATGATGAGGTGAATTTGGAAGGAGTTAGAAATTTTAACAATGCATGCCAATAACAAGAAATATTTGTTGGAAATATGCCCTAGAGGCAATAATAAATTAGTTATTATCATATTTCCTTGTTCATGATAATCGTTTATTATCCATGCTAGAATTGTATTGATCGGAAACTTAGATACATGTGTGGATACATAAACAACACCATGTCCCTAGTATGCCTCTAATGGACTAGCTCGTTGATCAAAGATGGTTAAGGTTTCCTAGCCATGGACATGAGATGTCATTTTATAACGGGATCACATCATTAGGAGAATGATGTGATGGACAAGACCCAAACTATGAACGTAGCATATGATCGTGTCATTTTATTGCTACAGTTTTCTGCATGTCAAGTATCTGTTCATATGACCATGAGATCATGCAACTCACTGACACCGGAGAAGTACCTTGTGTGTATCAAACGTCGCAACGTAACTGGGTGACTATAAAGATGCTCTACAAGTATCTCCGAGGGTGTCTGTTGGGTTGGCATGGATCAAGACTGGGATTTGTTACTCCGTGTGACGGAGAGGTATCTCAGGGCCCACTTGGTAATACAACATCACAATAAGCCATGCAAGGAACCTGACTAAGTGTTAGCCATGGGATCTTGTATTACGGAACGAGTAAAGGGACTTGCTGGTAACGAGATTGAACTAGGTATGGAGATGCCGACGATCGAATCTCGGGCAAGTAACATAGCGAAGAACAAAGGGAACAACATACGGGATTAACTGAATTTTTGACATAGAGGTTCAACCGATAAAGATCTTCGTAGAATACGTAGAAACCAATATGAGCATCCAGGTCCCGCTATTGGTTATTGACCGTAGAGGTGTCTCGGTCATGTCTACATAGTTCTCGATGTTGGAAATATGCCCTAGAGGCAATAAATAACGTGTTTATTATTATATTTCCTTGTTCATGATAATCGTTTATTATCCATGCTATAATTGTATTAATTGGAAATACGTTACATGTGTGGGTAAATAGAGAACACTTTGTCCCTAGTATGCCTCTAGTGAACTAGCTCGTTCATCAAAGATGGTCAAGGTTTCCTAGCCATTGACATGTGATGTCATTTGATAATGGGATCACATCATTAGGAGAATGATGTGATGGACAAGACCCAAACTACAAAGGTAGCATATGATCGTGTTAGTTTATTGCTACTGTTTTCTACATGTCAAGTATGTGTTCCTATGACCATGAGATCATGCAACTCACGAACATCGGAGGAGTGCCTTGTGTGTATCAAACGTCGCAACGTAACTGGGTGACTATAAAGGTGCTCTACAGGTATCTCCGAGGGTGTCTGTTGAGTTGGCATGGATCAAGACTGGGATTTGTTACTCCGTGTGACGGAGAGGTATCTTAGGGCCCACTCGGTAATACAACATCACAATGTGCCTTGCAAGGAATGTGACTAAGTGTTAGCCATGGGATCTTGTATTACGGAACGAGTAAAGAGACTTGCTGGTAACGAGATTGAACTAGGTATGGAGATGCCGACGATCGAATCTCGGGCAAGTAACATAGCGAAGAACAAAGGGAACAACATACGGGATTAACTGAATTCTTGACATAGAGGTTCAACCGATAAATATCTTCGTAGAATACGTAGAAACCAATATGGGCATCCAAGTCCCGCTATTGGTTATTGACCGTAGAGGTGTCTCGGTCATGTCTACATAGTTCTCGATGTTGGAAATATGCCCTAGAGGCAATAAATAACGTGTTTATTATTATATTTCCTTGTTCATGATAATCGTTTATTATCCATGCTATAATTGTATCAATTGGAAATACATTACATGTGTGGGTAAATAGACAACACTTTGTCCCTAGTATGCCTCTAGTGAACTAGCTCGTTCATCAAAGATGGTCAAGGTTTCCTAGCCATTGACATGTGATGTCATTTGATAACGGGATCACATCATTAGGAGAATGATGTGATGGACAAGACCCAAACTACAAAGGTAGCATATGATCGTGTCAGTTTATTGCTACTGTTTTCTACATGTCAAGTATGTGTTCCTATGACCATGAGATCATGCAACTCATGAACATCGGAGGAGTGCCTTGTGTGTATCAAACGTCGCAACGTAACTGGGTGACTATAAAGGTGCTCTAATGGTATCTCCGAGGGTGTCTGTTGAGTTGGCATGGATCAAGACTGGGATTTGTTACTCCGTGTGACGGAGAGGTATCTTAGGGCCCACTCGGTAATACAACATCACAATGAGCCTTGCAAGCAATGTGTCTAAGTGTTAGTCACGGGATCTTGTATTACGGAACGAGTAAAGAGACTTGCCAGTAACGAGATTGAACTAGGTATGAAGATACCGACGATCAAATCTCGGGCAAGTAACATACCGAAGAACAAACGGAACATCATACGGGATTAGCTGAATCCTTGACATAGAGGTTCGACCGATAAAGATCTTCATAGAATATGTAGGAACCAATATGGGCATCCAGGTCCCGCTATTGGTTATTGACCTTAGAGGTGTCTCGGTCATGTCTACATAGTTCTCGAACCCGCAGGGTCTGCACACTTAAGGTTTGGTGACGTTTCGGTAGTATAGAGTCATGTATGGTGGTGACCGAAGGTTGTTAGGAGTCCCGGATGAGATCCCGGACATCACGAGGAGCTCCGGAATGGTCCGAAGGTAAAGATTCATATATAGGAAGTCCTGTTTTGGTCGCCGGAAAAGTTTCGGGCTCATTGGTAGTGTACCGGGAGTGCCGGTAGTGTACCGGGAGACCATCAGGAGGGGTATTTCGACCCAAGAGGCTCCATGGGCTATGGGAGAGTGTTTACCAGCCCTTAGTGGGCTGGTGGAAGTCCCACACATGGCCCATGCGGTTTGGGAAAAAAGACCTAAAGAGAAAAAGTTGAATAAGGCAAAAATAGGGTGAATCCTAGTCCTACTAGGATTGGAGGTGGAGTCCACCTCCTCCACCTGGTTCAGCCGACTCCTTGGAGGCTTGGCCCTTGTACCAATCCTCCTCCTCTCTTCCTATTATATATACTACAGGTTTTAGGGTTTTTGCACAGAATTTTCAGCCACGTGTTGCCCGTTCCTCCAGTGCATAGTTTCTCCTCTAGATCGGTTTTCTGCAGCGCTTAGGCGAAGCCCTGCCGGAATAGCTCCACCACCATCTCCGGAGCGCCATCATGCTGCCGGAGAACTCTTCTTCATCTCCACTCCTTCTTGCTGGATCAGGACGGCGAAGATCATTATCAAGCTGTACGTGTGCTGAACGCGGAGGTGCCGTCTGTTCGGCGCTAGATCGGAAGGATCGTGATCAAGTTCATGGGACGGATCGTGATCAAGTTCGTGGGACGGATCGTGATTGGAAAGCGGGACGGATCGTGATTGGATCGCGGGACGGATCTTGATTGGATCGCAGGACGCAGGGCGATTTGGATTGCGAAGACGTTCGACTACACCAACCGCGTTTCTTAACGCTTCCCGCTTAGCGATCTACAAGGGTACGTAGATCCACTCTCCCTCTCATAGATGCTTATCACCATGGATAGATCTGCGGGTGCGTAGGAAATTTTTTGTTTCCCATGCAACGTTGCCCAACAGTGGCATCATGAGCTAGGTCTATGTGTAGATGAGATCTCGAGTAGAACACAAAAGGTTTGTGGGCGTTGATGCTTAGATTGCTTCCTCCCTTGTTCGTATTTTGGTTCAGCGGTATTGTGAGATGAAGCGGCCCGGACCAACATTACTCGTACGCTTACAAGAGACCGGTTCCCTCGACCACAACTTGTTGCATAGATGGCTTGCGGGTGCCAGTTTCTCTCACTTTAGTTGGATCAGATTCGACAAAGGCGGTCCTTGAGAAGGTTGAAAAGCAACTAGTGTATCACCGTTGTGGTTTTTGCATAGATAAGAATTGTTCTTGCTAGATACCCATAGCAGCCACGTAAAACATGCAACAACAATTAGAGGACGTCTAACTTGTTTTTGCAGGGTATGTTGTGATGTGATATGGCCAATTACATGATGTGATATATGTGATGTATGAGATGATCATGTGATGTATAGATTATCACGACTTGCATGTCGATGAGTACGGCAACCGGCAGGAGCCATAGGGTTGTCTTTAATTATTGTATGACCTGCGTGTCAATCATTAAGCGCTATGTAATGCTTTACTTTATCGCTAAACGGTAGAAATAGTAGTAGAAGCATGTTGGGCGCGACAACCTCGATGGCGACACGTTGATGGAGATCAAGATGATGGAGATCATGGTGTCTTGCCGATGACGGTGGAGATCATGCCGGTGCTTTTGAGATGGAGATCAAAAGCACAAGTTCATGGCCATATCATGTCACTTATGATTTGCATGTGATGTTAATCCTTTTATGCACCTTGTTTTGCTGAGGACGACGGTAGCATTATAAGGTGATCCCTCACTTAATTTCAAGATAAATTGTGTTCTCCCCGAGTGTGCACCGTTGCGAAAGTTCATCGTGTTGAGACACCACGTGATGATCGGGTGTGATAGACTCTACGTTCACATACAACGGGTGCAAGCCAGTGTTGCACGTGCAGAACACTCGGGTTAAACTTGACGAGCCTAGCATGTACAAACATGGCCTCGGAACACAAGAGACCGAAAGGTTGAACATGAGTCATATAGTAGATATGATCAACATAATGATGTTCACCATTGAAGCCACCGCAACTCACGTGATGATCGGACTTGAATTGGTGGATTTGGATCATGTGACACTCAAATGACCTGAGGGATGTCGATTTGAGTGGGAGCTTTAGTAATTTGATTAACTAAACTCATTATCTTGAACAATAGTCTAAGTAAACTTTGTATATTTATGTTGTAGATCAATGGCTCGCGCAGTAGCACCCCTGAATTTTAATGCGTTCCTAGAGAAAGCTAAGTTGAAAGATGATGGAAGTAACTTTGTTGACTGGGCCCGTAATCTGAGGATTATCCTCATGGCTTCCCAGAAATTATATGTCCTTGATGCACCGCTTGGTGACCAACCAGAAGACATGACCTCCGAAGACATTAAGAACGCTTGGGAGGCACGTACTGGAGATTACTCAATAGTTCAGTGTGCAATATTGTATGGCTTATAACCAGGACTTCGAAGACATTTTGAACGTCATGGAGCATATGAGATGTTCTAGGAGTTCAAGTTGATCTTTCAGAAGAATGCCCGGATCGAGAGGTATGAAACCTCCGATAAGTTCTATGCTGGCAAGATGGAGGAGAACGGGTCTATCAGTGAACATATACTCAGAATGTCTGGGTATTCAACTCGTCTAGCAGAGTTGAATTGCCCTTCCGCCAGAGGCGATCACTGATAGAGTTCTTCAATCACTGCCACCTAGTTACAAGAGCTTTGTGATGAACTATAACATGCACGGGATGAACAAGTCAGTCGCCGAGCTGTTTGCGATGCTAAAAGTCGCTGAGTCTAAAATCTAGAAAGAACATCAAGTGTTGATGGTCAATAAAACCACTAGTTTCAAGAAAATTGGCAAGGTCAAGGGCAAGGGCAAGAAGGGTAAAACCAAGAAGGATGGCAAAGCAGTTGCTACTCCTGTAAAGAAGCCCAAGCATGGACCCAAGCCAGAAACTGAGTGCTTTAATTGCAAGGGAACTGGTCACTGAAAACGGAACTGCCCTAAGTACCTGGCTGACAAGAAGGCGGCCAATGACAAACAAGGTATATATGATATACATGTTGTTGATGTGTACCTTACTAGCTCTTGTAGTAGTACCTGGGTATTTGATACCGGTTCGGTTGCTCACATTTGCAACTCAGCAAAGGAAGAAGTGACGATGCGCATGGGAAATGGTTCCAAGGTTGATGTGATAGCCATCGGCACGCTCTCTCTTCGATTACCATCGGGATTAGTGATGAACCTGAATAATTGTTATTTAGTGCCTGCGTTAAGCATGAACATCATATCTGGATCTTGTTTATTGCGACACGATTACTCATTTAAATCAGAGAATAAAGGTTGTTCTATTTATATGAGTAATATCTTTTATGTTCATGCACCCAATGTTAGGGGTTTATTCATATTGAGTCTTGATAGTGATGACACACATGTTTATAACATTGATGCCAAAAGATGTAGAGTTGATAATGATAGTACCACTTTCTTGTGGCACTGCCGTTTAGGTCATATTGGTGTAAAACACATGAGGAAGCTCCATGCTGATGGACTTTTGGAGTCACTTGTTTTTGAATCACTTGACACATGTGAACCATGCCTCATGGGCAAGATGACTAAAACGCCGTTCTCTAGAACAATGGAACGGGCGAGTGACTTATTGGAAATCATACATACTGATGTGTCCGGTCCAATGAATGTTACAGCGCATGGTGGATATCGTTATTTTCTTACCTTCACTCATGACTTAAGTAGATCTGGGTATATTTACTTGATGAAACACAAGTCTGAAACATTTGAAAAGTTCAAACAATTTCAGAGTGAAGTTGAGAATCATCATAACAAGAAGATTAAATTCCCGCGATCTGATCGAGGAGGTGAATATCTGAGTTATGAGTTTGGCAGTCACTTAAGACACGGTGGAATTGTTTCACAGTTGACACCGCCCGGAACACCACAGCGTAATGGTGTGTCCAAACGTCGTAGTCGAACCTTATTAGATATGGTGCGTTCTATGATGTCTCTTGCTGATTTGCCACTATCGTTTGGGGGTTATGCATTAGAGACAGCTGCATTCACTTTAAATAATGCACCATCGAAATCCGTTGAGACGACGCCATATGAACTGTGGTTTGGCAAGAGGCCAAAGTTGTCGTTTCTTAAAGTTTGGGGATGTGATGCTTATGTCAAAAAGCTTCAGCCTTAAAAGCTGGAACCCAAAGCGAAAAATGCGTCTTCATAGGATACCTGAAAGAGACAGTCGGGTACAACTTCTATCTCATATCCGAAGGCAAAGTGTTTGTCGCTAAGAATGGAACATTTCTTGAGAAAGAGTTTCTCTCGAAAGAATTGAGTGGGAGGAAAATAGAGCTTGATGAGGTTATTGAACCTTTACTTCAACCAGAAAGTAGCGCAGCGTAGAAAGATGTTTCTGTGGAACCTACGACGGTAGAAGAGGAAGTTAATGATGATGATCATGAAGCTTCAGATCAAGCTACTATTGAACCCCGTAGGTCGACAAGGCCGCGTACTACTCCTGAGTGGTATGGCAACCCTGTCTTGGAGGTCATGTTGTTGGACAACAATGAACCTACGAGCTATGGAGGAGCAGTGATGGGCCCGGATTCCGAGAAATGGTTAGAGGCCATGAAATCCGAGATGGGATCCATGTATGAAAACAAAGTATGGACTTTGGAAGTATTACCTGAAGGGCGAAAGGCCATTCAGAACAGATGGATCTTTAAGAAGAAGACAGACACGGACGGTAATGTCACCATCTATAAAGCTCGACTTGTGGCAAAGGGTTTTTCACAAGTTCAAGGAGTTGACTACGATGAGACCTTCTCACCCGTAGCGATGCTTAAGTCTGTCAGAATCATGTTGGCAATAGTTGCTTATTTCGACTATGAAATTTGGTAAATGGATGTCAAAACAGCGTTCCTCAATGGTTTCCTTGAGGAAGAGTTGTATATGATGCAACCAGAAGGTTTTATCGATCCAGAGAATGCTGACAAAGTTTGCAAACTCCAGCGATCCATTTATGGGCTGGTGCAAGCATCTCGGAGTTGGAATAAGCGTTTTGATGAGGTGATCAAAGCGTTTGAGTTTATACAAGTTTATGGAGAAGCTTGTATTTACAAGAAAGTGAGTGGGGGCTCTGTAGCGTTTCTAATATTATATGTGGATGACATATTGCTGATTGGAAACAATATAGAAATGCTGGAAAGCGTGAAGGAATATTTGAACAAGAGTTTTTCAATGAAGGACCTAGGAGAAGTTTCTTTCATATTAGGCATTAAGATCTATAGAGATAGATCGAGATGCTTAATAGCACTTTCACAGAGCACATACCTTGATAATGTTTTGAAGAAGTTCAAAATGGATCAGTCCAAGAAGGGGTTCTTGCCTATGTTACAAGGTGTGAAGTTGAGTAAGACTCAATGCCCAGTGACTGCAGAAGATAGAGAAAAGATGAGTGTCATCCCCTATGCTTCATCCATAGGCTCTATCATGTATGCAATGCTGTGCACAAGGCCGGATGTCAGCCTTGCCATAAGTATGGCCGGAAGGTTTCAAAGTGATCCTGGAATGGAACACTGGGCAGCGGTCAAGAATATGCTTAAGTACTTGAAAAGGACTAAGGAAATGTTTCTCGTTTATGGAGGTGATGAAGAGCTCGTCGTAAAGGGTTACGTCGATGCAAGCTTTGACACTGATCCGGATGACTCTAAGTCACAAACTGGATACGTATTTATTCTTAACGGGGAAGCGGTAAGCTGGTGAAGTTCCAAGCAAAGCGTGGTAGCCGATTCTACATGTGAAGCGGAGTACATCGCAGCCTCGGAGGCGGCAAAGGAAGGTGTCTGGATGAAGCAGTTCATGACAGATCTTGGAGTAGTGCCCAGTGCACTTAAATCCAATGAACCTGTTCTGTGACAACACTGGTGCCATTGCTCTGGCCAAGGAACCAAGGTTTCACAAGAGGACCAGACACATAAAGCGACGCTTCAACTCCATCCGCGAGTACATCAAGGAGAAGGACATAAATATTTGCAAAGTGCATACGGATCTGAATGTTGCAGACCCATTGACTAAACCTCTTCCAAGGGCTAAACATGATCAACACCAAAACTGCATGGGTGTTCGATTCATTACAATGTAAATCACATAGTGATGTGAGCTAGATTATTGACTCTAGTGCAAGTGGAAGACTATTGGAAATATGCCCTAGAGGCAATAAATAAAGTGTTTATTATTATATTTCCTTGTTCATGATAATCGTTTATTATCCATGCTATAATTGTATTAATTGGAAACACATTACATGTGTGGGTAAATAGACAACAATTTGTCCCTAGTATGCCTCTAGTGAACTAACTCGTTCATCAAAGATGGTCATGGTTTCCTAGCCATTGACATGTGATGTCATTTGATAACGGGATCACATCATTAGGAGAATGATGTGATGGACAAGACCCAAACTACAAACATAGCATATGATCGTATCAGTTTATTGCTACTGTTTTCTGCATGTCAAGTATGTGTTCCTATGACCATGAGATCATGCAACTCACGAACATCGGAGGAGTGCCTTGTGTGTATCAAACATCGCAACATAACTGGGTGACTATAAAGGTGCTCTACAGGTGTCTCTGAGGGTGTCTATTGAGTTGGCATGGATCAATACTGGGATTTGTTACTCCGTGTGACGGAGAGGTATCTCAGGGCCCACTCGGTAATACAACATCACAATAATCCTTGCAAGAAATGTAACTAAGTGTTAGTTACGGGATCTTGTATTACGAAACGAGTAAAGAGATTTGCCAGTAACTAGATTGAACTAGGTATGAAGATACCAACGATCGAATCTCGGGCAAGTAACATACTGAAGAACAAAGGGAACATCATACGGGATTAACTGAATCCTTGACATAGAGGTTCGACCGATAAAGATCTTCGTAGAATATGTAGGAACCAATATGGGAATCTAGGTCCCACTATTGGTTACTGACCGTAGAGGTGCCTCGGTCATGTCTACATAGTTCTCGAACCCGCAGGGTCTACACACTTAAGGTTTGGTGACGTTTCGGTAGTATAGAGTTATGTATGGTGGTGACCGAAGGTTGTTCGGAGTCCCGGATGAGATCCCGGACGTCACGAGGAGCTCCGGAATGGTCCGGAGGTAAAGATTCATATATAGGAAGTCCTGTTTTGGTCGCCGGAAATGTTTCGGGCTCATCGGTAGTGTACCGGGAGTGCCGGGAGTGTACCGGGAGACCATCAGGAGGGGTTTTTCGACCCAAGTGGCTCCATGGGCTGTGGGAGAGTGTTTACCAGCCCTTAGTGGGCTGGTGGAAGTCCCACACAAGGCCCATGCGGTTTGGGGAAAAAGGCCTAAAGAGAAAAAGTGGAAAAAGGCAAAACTAGGGTGAATCCTAGTCCTACTAGGATTGGAGGTGGAGTCCACCTCCTCCAACTGGTTCGGCCGACTCCTTGGAGGCTTGGCCCTTGTGCCAAGCCTCTACCTTTATTCCTGTTATATATAGTGGAGGTTTTAGGGTTTTTCCACAGAATTTTCAGCCACGTGCTGCCCGTTCCTCCAGTGCATAGTTTCTCCTCTAGATCGGTTTTCTGCAGCGCTTAGGCGAAGCCCTGCCGGAATAGATCCACCACAATCGCCGGAGCACCATCACGCTGCCGGAGAACTCTTATTCCTCTCCGCTCCTTCTTGCTGGATCAAGACGGCGGAGATCGTCATCAAGCTGTACGTTTGCTGAATGCGGAGGTGCCGTTCATTCGGCGCTAGATCGGAAGGATCGTGTTCAAGTTCATGGGACGGATCGTGATCAAGTTCGTAGGACGGATCGTGATTGGATCGCGGGACAGATCGTGACTGGATCGCGGGACGGATCATGATTGGATCGCGGGACGGACCGTGATTGGATCGCGGGCGCACGGCGATTTGGATCGCGAAGACGTTCAACTACACCAACCGCGTTTCTTAACGCTTCCCGCTTAGTGATCTACAAGGGTACGTAGATCCACTCTCCCACTCGTAGATTCTCATCACCATGGATAGATCTGCGTGTGCGTAGGAATTTTTTTTCCCATGCAACGTTCCCCAACACTCGAACCCACAGGGTCTGCACACTTAAGGTTCGACGACGTTTTGGTAGTATAGAGTTATGTATGGTGGTGACCGAAAGTTGTTCGGAGTCCTGGATGATATCCCGATGTCACGAGGAGCTCCGGAATGGTCCGGAGGTAAAGATTGATATATGGGAAGTCCTGTTTTTGTCGCCGGAAAAGTTTCGGGCTCATCGGTAGTGTACCAGGAGTGCCGAGAGGGTACCGAGGGATCATCGGGAGAGGTGTCTCGACCCAAGAGGCTACATAGGCTGTGGGAGGAGGTAAACCAGCCCCTGGTGGGCTGGCCAAAGCCTCCCCTAAGGGCCCATGAGGCTGGAGTGGGTTGAGAGGGAAAAAACTCAAGGTGGAAAGAGTTTCCAAGTGGGAAGGAGGAGTCCTAATCCTACTAGGATTCGAGGACTCCTCCTCCTCTCCTCCTTGCGCCAAGGGCAAGGGATGGATCCTTGTGCACGGAGACTCCTCCCTCCCTCCTCCTATATATACTAGAGGTTTTGAGGGTTTTGGGACATAGAAATCAGCCATGTGCTACCCTTTCCTCTATATCGTAGTTTCTCCTCTAGATCGGTTTCAGCAGCGCTTAGGCGAAGCCTTGCTGGAATAGCTCCACCACCATCGCCGGAACACCGTTGCACTGCTGGAGAACTCTTCTACCTCTCCTCTCCCTCTTTCTGGATCAAGAAGGCGGAGATCTTCATCGAGCCGTACGTGTGTTGAACGTGGAGGTGTCGTCCGTTCGGCGCTAGATCGGAAGGACTGTGATCAAGATCGTGAGACGATTCGTGATGAGATCGCCGGACGAATCATGATGAGATCGCGGGATGGATCATGATTGGGTCACGGGACGGATCATGATGGGATCACGGGACACTCGACAATTTTTATCATGAAGACGTTCGACTACATCAACCATGTTTCTTAACGCTTCCCGCTTAGCGATCTACAAGGGTATGTAGATCCACTCTCCCTCTCGTAGATGCTCATCACCATGGATAGATCTTGCGTGTGCATAGGAAATTTTTTGTTTCCCATGCAACGTTCCCCAACAGTGGCATCATGAGCTAGGTCTATGTGTTGATGAGATCTCAAGTAGAACACAAAGGAGTTTGTGGGCATTGATGCTTAGATTGCTTCCTCCCTTGGTTGTGTTTTGGTTCAGGGGTATTGTGGGATGAAGCAGCCCGTACCAACCTTACTCGTACGCTTATGAGAGACCGGTTCCATCGACTGACATGTAACTTCGTTGCACAAAGATGGCTGGCGGGTTTTGTTTCTCCTACTTTAGTTGGATCGGATTCGAGAAAGGCGGTCCTTGAGACGATTGAAAAGCAACTTATGTATCACCGTTGTGGTTTTTGCGTAGGTGAGAATTGTTCTTGCTAGATACCCATAGCAGCCACGTAAAAAATGCAACAACAATTAGAGGACGTCTAACTTGTCTTTGCAGGGTATGTTGTGATCTGATATGGCCAATTACATGATAATATATATGTGCTGTATGAGATGATCATGTATTGTATAGAATATCACGACTTGCATGTCGATGAGTACGGCAACCGGCAGGAGCCATAGGGTTGCCTTTAATTATTGTATGACCTGCGTGTCAATCATTAAGCGCTATGTAATGCTTTACTTTATCGCTAGGTGGTAGGAATAGTAGTAGAAGCATGGTGGGCATGACAACCCCGATGGCGACACGTTGGTGGAGATCAAGATGATGGAGATCATGGTGTCATGCCAGTGACGATGGAGATCATGCCAGTGCTTTCAAGATGGAGATCAAAAGCACAAGTTCATGGCCATATCATGTCACTTGTGAGTTGCATGTGATGTTAATCATTTTGTGCACCTTGTTTTGCTTAGGATGACGGTAGCATTATAAGGTGATCCCTCACTTAAATTTCAAGATAAATTGTGTTCTCCCTGAGTGTGCACCGTTGCAAAAGTTTGTTGTGTCGAGACACCACGTGATGATCGGGTGTGATAGACTCTACGTTCACATCCAACGGGTGCAAGCCAGTGTTGCACATGCAGAACACTCGGGTTAAACTTGGCGAGCCTAGCATGTACAAACATGGCCTCGGAACACAAGAGACCGAAAGGTCAAACATGAGTCATATAGTAGATATGATCAACATGATGATGTTCACCATTGAGACCACCTCAACTCACGTGATGATCGATCAGACTTGAGTTGGTGAATTTGGATCATGTATCACTCGATGAATGGAGGGATGTCAATTTGAGTGGGAGTTCTTAGGTAATATGATTAATTGAACTCATTATCATGAACATAGTTAATGTGTCTTTGCAAATTATGTTGTAGATAGCTCGCGGTGTAGCTCCCCTCTTTTACTGATACGTTCCTAGAGAAAAGTAAGTTGAAAGATAATGGTAGCAATATTGTGGAATGGGTCCGTGATCTGAGGATTGTCCTCATTGCTGCATAGAAGGCTTATGTCCTTAATGCACCGTTCGGTGCGCCACCCCCTCTAGCGTCGTTTGTAGGTGTTGAGAACATCTGACAGGCACATCCCGATGACTACTTGATAGTTCAGTGTGTCATGCATTATGGTTTAGAATTGAGGCTCCAAAACATTTTGAACATAAGGAAACATATGAGATGTTCTAAGAACTGAAATTGAAATCTCAGGCTCATGCCCGTGTTGTGAGATATGAGATCTCCAACAAGATTGTTTGCCTACAAGACAAAGGAGAATAGCTCAATCGTTGAGCATGTGCTCAGATTGTCTGGGTGCTACAATCGCTTGAATCGAGTGGGAGTTGATCTTCCAGATAAGATAGTGATTGATATAGTTCTCCAAGTCACTATCACTAAGCTACTACAACTTCGTGATGAACTATAATTATGCCAGGGATGGAAATGATGATCCCTGAGCTATTCGCGATGTTTGACACTGCGAAGGTAGATATCAAGAAGAAGCATCAAGTGTTGATGGTTAGTAAAACCACTAGTTTCGAAAAGGGAAAGGGTAAGGAGGGAAAATTCATGGATGGCAAGTCAGTTGTTGCTCTAGTGAATCAACCCAAAGTTGAACCCCAAACCCGAGACTAAGTTCTTCTATTATGAGGAGAGCGGTCGCTGAAGCGGAACAACCCTAGATACTTGGTAGATAAGAAGGCTGGCAACGTCGATAGAAGAATATTTGATATATGTGTTATTGATGTGTACCTTGCTAGTACTCCTAGTAGCACCTGGGTATTGGATACCGGTTCGGTTTCTAAATGTTATTAACTCGAAATAAAAGCTACGGAATAAACGGAGACTAGCTAAGTGTGAGGTGATGATGTGTGTTGGAAATGTTTCTAAGGTTGATGTGATCAACATCGCACGCTCTCTCTACCTTCAGGATTAGTGACAAACCTAAATAAATTTTATTTGGTGTTTGCGTTGAGCATGAACGTGATTAGATCGTGTTTATTGCAATACGGTTATTCATTTAAGTCAGAGAATAATGGTTATTCTGTTTACATGAGTAATACCTTCAATGGTCATGCATCCAATGAATGGTTTGTTGAATCTTGATCGTAGTAGTACACATGTTCATAACATAGATGCCAAAATATACAAAATTAATAATGATAGTACCACATACTTGTGGCACTGCCGCGAAATGTCATACTGGTTTAAAGCGCATGAAGAAAACTCCATACTGATGAATCTTTGGACTCATTCGATTTTGAATCAGTTGAGACATGCGGACCATGCCTCTTGGGCAAGATGATTAAAACCCCGTTTTCCGGCTTGATGGAACGGGTGGATGACTTATTTGAAATGATACATTTTGATGTATATGGTCCAATGAGTGTTGTAGCGTGCGGTGGATATCGTTATTTTCTTACCTTCACTGATGGTTTGAGTAGATATAGTGTATATTTACTTAATGAAACACAAGTCTGAATCATTTGAAACGTTCAAATAGAATCAGAGTGAAGTTTGAGATCATTGTGACAAGAAGATAAAAATGTCTACGATAAGATTGTGGAGGTGAATATCTGAGTTACGAGTTTGGCATACAACTTTAGACAATGTGAAAGTTTTTTCACAACTTACGCCACCTGGAACACCATAGTGTGATGGTGTGTTTGAACGTCATAGTCATGCTCTATTGGATATGATGCGTACTATGTTGTCTCTTATAGTTTTGCCACTATCGTTTTTTGGGTTATGCATTAGAGACAACTACATTCACTTTAAAAGGGGCACCATCTAAATCCGTTGAGATGACACCTTATGGTTTTGCAGAAACCTAAGCTGTCATTTCTTAGAGTTTGGAAATGCGACACTTATGTGTGATAAGCTCGAACCCAAAGTGGAAAAATGCATCTTCATAGAATACCCTAAGAACAGTTGGGTATATCTTCTATCTCTGATCCGAGCACAAAGTGTTTGTTGCTAAAACGTGTCCTTTCTCGAGAAAGAGTTTCTCTCAAAAGAATTGAGTGGGAGGAAGATAGAATTTGATGAGGTTGTCGAACCTTTGTTTCAGCCATAGAGTAGCGCAGCACAGCAAGATGTTTCTATGGAGCCTACGTCAGTTGAAGAGGAAGTTAATGATGATGATCATAAATCTTCGGATCAAGTTACTATCGAACCTCGTAGGTCGACAAGGACACGTACTACTCCTGAGTGGTACGTCAACCCTGTCTTAGAGGTCATGTTGTTGGACAACAATGAACCTACGAACTATGGAGAAGCGATGACGGGCCCAGATTTAGACAAATGGTTAGAGGCCATGAAATCCGAGAAAGGATCCATGTATGAAAAGCAAGTATAGACTTTGGTAGACTTGCTCATGGGATGGCAGGTCGTTGAGTACAAATGGACCTTTAAGATGAAGACAGACGCTGATGGTAAATGTCACCATTTATAAAGATCGTCTTGTCGCAAAGAAGTTTCTGCCAAGTTCAATGAGTTGACTACGTTGAGACTTTCTCACTCGTAGCAATGCTAAAGTCTGTTGGAATTATGTTAGCAGTTGCTGCGTTTTTCAATTATGAAATCTGGCAGATGGATGTCAAAACATCGTTTCCTTCTTTGAGGAAAGGTTGTATGAGATACAACTAGAAGGTTTTGTCAGTCCTAAGGATGCTAAAAGGTGTGCAAGCTTCAGTGATCCTTCTATGGACTAAAGCAAGCATCTCAGAGTTGGAATATACACTTTGACGAGGTGATCAAAGTTTTTGAGTGTATACAAAGTTTATGAGAAACTTGTATTTACAATAAAGTGAGTGGGAGCACTATAGAATTTCTGATAAACATATGTGGATGACATATTGTTGATCGGAAATGATATAGAATTTCTGGAAAGCATAAAGGGTTGTTTGAAAAGACTTTTTTCGAAGGAAGACCTAGATAAATCTACTTAATTGTTGGGCATCGAGATCTATAGAGATAGATCAAGACGTCTGATAAGACTTTCAATGAGTACATATCTTGAGAAGATTTTGAAAGAGTTCAAAATGGATCATTCAAAGAAAGTGTTCTTGCCTGATTTGTAAGGTGTGAAGTTGAGTGAGACTCAAAGCTCGACCACGGCAGAAGAAAGAGAAAGGACGAAGGTCGTCCCCTATGCCTTAGCCATAGGTTCTATATTATGACATGCTGTGTACCGCACCTAGTGTATGCCTTGCCATGAGTTTGTCAAGGGGTACAAAAGTGATCCAGGAGTGGATCACTGGACAACGGTCAAAATTTTCCTTAGTAACCACATGACTAAGGAGATATTCTCGATTATGGAGGTGATAAAGAGTTCATCGTAAAGAGTTACGTCGATGCAAGCTTTAACACCAATCTAGATGACTCTTAGTACCAATCCGGATACGTATAGTGGAATAGCCATCTGGAATAGCTCCAAGTGGAGTGTGATAGTAGTGTCTAAAGTAAGACAGAGATTTGCAAAGTACACACAGATCTGAAAGTCGCAGACCCGTTGACTAAAAGACCTCTCTCACACGCAAAGCATGATCGATCCCAAAAACTCATTGGGTGTTAGATTCATAAAAATGCGAATCACATGATGATGTGAACTAGATTATTGACTCTAGTGCAAGTGGGAGACTGTTGGAAATATGCCCTAGAGGCAATAATAAAATTAGTTATTATCAAATTTCCTTGTTCATGATAATCGTTTATTATCCATGCTAGAATTGTATTGATCGGAAACTCACATACATGTGTGGATACATAGACAACAACATGTCCCTAGTATGCCTCTGATGGACTAGCTCGTTGATCAAAGATGGTTAAGGTTTCCTAGACATGGACATGAGATGTCATTTGATAACGGGACCACATCATTAGGAGAATGATGTGATGGACAAGACCCAAACTATAAATGCAGCATATGATCGTGTCAGTTTATTGGTACAGTTTTTTGCATGTCAAGTATCTGTTCCTATGACCATGAGATCATGCAACTCACTGACACCGGAGGAGTACCTTGTATGTATCAAACGTCGCAACGTAACTGGGTGACTATAAAGGTGCTCTACAGGTATCTCTGACGGTATCTGTTGGGTTGGCATGGATCAATACTAGGATTTGTTACTCCGTGTGACGGAGAGGTATCTCAGGGCCCACTCGGTAATACAACATCACAATAAGCCTTGCAAGGAATGTGACTAAGTGTTAGCCACAGGATCTTGTATTACGGAACGAGTAAACAGACTTGCCGGTAACGAGATTGAACTAGGTATGGAGATGTCGAGGATCGAATCTCGGGCAAGTAACATACCGAAGAACAAAGGGAGCAACATACAGGATTAACTGAATCCTTGACATAGAGGTTAAACCGATAAAGATCTTCGTAGAATACGTAGAAACCAATATGGGCATCCAGGTCCCGCTGTTGGTTATTGACCGTAGAGGTGTCTCGGTCATGTCTACATAGTTCTCGACCCCGCAGGGTCTGCACACTTAATGTTCGGTGACGTTTCGGTAGTATAGAGTTATGTATAGTGGTGACCGAAGGTTGTTCGGAGTACCGGATGAGATCCCGACGTCACGAGGAGCTCCGGAATGGTCCGAAGGTAAAGATTTATATATGGGAAGTCCTGTGTTTGTCGCCGGAAAAGTTTCGGGCTCATCGGTAGTGTACCGGGAGTGCCGAGAGGGTACCGAGGGACCACCGGGAGAGGTGTATCGACCCAAGAGGTTACATGGGCTGTGGGAGGAGGTAAACCAGCCCCTGGTGGGCTGTTTGAAGCCTCCCCTATGGGCCCATGTGACTGGAGTGGGTTGAGAGGGGAAAAAAGACAAGGTGGAAAGAGTTTCCAAGTGGGAAGGAGGAGTCCAAATCCTACTAGGATTGGAGGAGGACTCCTCCTCTCCTCCTTGCACCAAGGGCAAGGGTTGGCTCCTTGTGTGCCAAGCCTCCTCCGTCCCTCCTCCTATATATACTAGAGGTTTTAAGGGTTTTGAGACATAGAAATCAGCCACGTGCTACCCTCTCCTCTAGATCGTAGTTTCTTCTCTAGATCGGTTTCCTTACTGGAATAGCTCCACCACCATCGCCGCAATGCCGTCGTGCTGCCGGAGAACTCTTCTACCTCTCTGCTCCCTCTTGATGGATCAAGAAGGCGGAGATCTTCATCGAGCCGTACGTGTGCTGAACGCAGAGGTGTCGTTCGTTTGGCGCTAGATTGGAAGGACCGTGATCAAGATCGCGAGACGACTCGTGATGAGATCGCGAGACGAATCATGATGAGATCGCAGGATGGATCATGATTGGATCGCAGGACGGATCGTGATTGGATCGTGGGACGCTCGGCGTTTTGGATCGCAAAGACGTTCGACTACATCAACCGCGTTTCTTAACGCTTCCCGCTTAGTGATCTACAAGGGTATGTAGATCCACTCTCCCTCTCGTAGATGCTCATCACCATGGATAGATCTTGCGTGTGCGTAGTAATTTTTTGTTTCCAATGCAACATTCCCCAACAATATTTAATGGGTTGTCTAACCTAAACCTATAGCTTGGGCCCATACAAACCCGCCAACCACTTCTGCTTGAGAAAATGGAGGCAATTCCCCAACTGTCTGCTCATGAGCCAATTATTCATGGTTTTATTCCTCTTTCCATTGACGGATCTGATGTACCTGCTTCCCCAGCTTATGAGATGGTTAAATTTGATTAAAATCAAGCCTTGCCCATAGTCCTTATCAATCAAGGACCACTTCAGGAGGGGCAAAATGAAGACTTGACTTGCAAGAATTTGATCCTATTATACAGCTAGCTAATCCTCATGTAGCTTTGGTTGCTATAGTAAGGGATCCTGGGTACAACACATTTGTGAATGAAGGGGCTAAAATTGATGACCAAACTCTAAAGCCAGTTCTGCAGCTCCTACCTTTGAGAATGAGCTTCAACTCTCAATAAATGCAGAGCAAGTCATGGCTGCATCTGAAAGTTATGCCCCTCCATGTTTTACGGTCAAAGGAAAATATTTTTGTGATAGGCAAGCTAACTCATCTGACGAGGCTAACTCTATTCACAATAATGCAGTTCATGAGATGTTAAAAGAAGAGGGACACCAAGACTAGAGAAAGTTTTTTGTTGTTGCTTCTTGTTCTTCCAATGCCATCTCGATCCCTTTGGAATGGGTAATGTTTATCTCAAGCAACATTATATTAACTCCTAATAAATTTGAGTGGGTTAAAAAATTCCTAAATTCACCCATGTGACATGTTGTTCTAGAAGGATCTAACACTAAGGATTGCCTTGACTTATTCATTCCTAATAAATGGCCTCTTACTTCTCCCCATGTCTGCATTTGGGATGCAAACCAAAATGATGTGGAGATCTTGACTCCACTCTATACATCTCACGATAATAGCATTGTCTAAGCACTTCAAGGGCAGGCTGCCTCCACCACTAGTGCATTGCATCTGAAAGGAAAGAGAAAAGACAGGGCCCCAATTGTTGAATCTTGATACGTCCATTTTGCATCATGCTTTTATATTGATATTTATTGCATTATGGGTTGTTATTACACATTATGGTACAATACTTATGCATTTCTCTCTTATTTTACAAGGTTTACATGAAGAGGGAGAATGCCGGCAGCTGGAATTTTGGACTGGAAAAGGAGCAAATCTGAGAGACCTATTCTGCACGACTCCAAAAGTCCTGAAAAGTCACGGAGAATATTTTTGGAATATATAAAAAAGTATTGGGCAACACAAATACCAGAGGGGACCCACCAGGCGGTCACAAGCCTGTTGGGTGTGGCCTACCCCCCTGGCCACGCCCTTGTGGCTTGTGGGCCCCCTGGTGTTGGGTAACGCAGTAGAAAACAAAAAAATTCCGACCTACGCACCAGCCCAGGACCACTATGGAGACAACATGCAAGGTTTGATCTATTTCGTTACCGACTCGTAGCGCAGTGGAAGTAGAGTCGATGACGATCGGCGGTGCAGATCCCTGCAGCTAGGATTTACAACCTCCCAACCGTGAGGATGTATACCCTCATCTGCCCCGCGGACAGCCCTCCGGGAGGTGGTCAGACACTCCCCCGGACGGTGTCCCGGACAGCCCTTCGGGAGGACCTCCGAAACTCGGACAGCCCTTCGGGAGGACCTCCAAAACTCGGACGGTCACACGGACAGCCCTTTGGGAGGCACTCTCGAACTAAGACCAAAACTACGATCTCTCTACAGAGTTACACACATACGGCGTCATCTATCCGGCAGGGCTTCGCCATCAAGAACTAGTTCCCGCCGGAACCCAAACAACCTTTCGGCTCTATGAAACTATTTCGCTGGGAGGGAGAGAGAGCCAAATCATGCATGGCATTTGTATGAGAGTAAGAGTGAGTTTTTGGGCTGCCTCCTCACCCCTATTTATAGGGTGAGAGACTATGGTAAAAATACCAAAATGCCCTCAGATATTTTCCCTATTCATAATAGTGATTCCACTATTCATAAATAGTGTTTCCCACTATTCATAATAGTGTTTTCCACTATTTTGTAATCGTGTTTTCACTAGTCATGAGATATTTTCTCCCAATAGTGTTGCCCACTATTCATAATAATGTTTCCACTATTCACGAGATATTTTCTCCCAAAAAGCACTTTCCCTATTCACGACGACATTTTTCAGCGTCCGGATCGAACTGAAAATATTTATGTGGGCTTAGAACATTTCCAGTACCCCACTAAAATAATTTTCAATGCGATCTGGAACAATTCCAGATTAGTGATTTTCATCTGCGAAAAGCATCTAAAGCGGTTCCGGCAGCTCCGGAACATTTCCGGTTTTTCTTCCGGAAAATTCCCAGAAGTTTCCAGAATGATTCTGGCACCCTCCAAGAATTACCAGGCATGTGCCGAAACCAATTTGACTTAATTGTATCCCCTGAAACAACTTTTCAGTTTTAGTGAAACTGTTCCGGTGTTCTCTCTGCGGAACTTTTCCGCTGTCCGAAACTTTTTCGGTGTTCGAAACTTTTTCGGTGATTTTCTCTCAGACTCCCTGTCTAGTATTCAGCAGATAGATGACCCTTAAGCGTGTGACCCTATAGGTTCGGTGAAGCATAGACATGACCCGGAACCCCTTCCAATCAATGATCAACATCGGAGCCGTGGACACCCATATTGACCCCTATACCCACATGAATGAGTATTCGAGTGAACCTCCAGTTGCCGTGTGCTATTCCTGTTGCTTTGTGATATGTTACAAATACTCGAGGTGAGACATGTTGGCATCCCCGTGGATCAACAACTTGTCCACTATGCCAGTTACCTCGTTACCGGTATTGTTCTCTTTTCTCGTTCCCATGTTCCGGCATCCCCGTGATCAAATCACAAAGTGTCTGGCCAAATGATGATGGATACCGTAACACCGAAAGGGCCCAGAGATATCTCTCCATCGTCAGAGGAGAAAATCCCAATCTTGAGCTATCAAGTTACTTGACATACTTTTCCATGAACCCGTAAGCCGCCGTAATAGCCACCCATTTACGGATGACGTTTAACAAACCCCAAAGTTCATGAAGCAAGCATGAAGAAACTCGATTCTCTCATGGTCTAAGGAATTATGAAAACATTAACTTCTCTGTGTTATTAACCATTAACTAATGACGAATCTATCTCATAGCATAACATCATTTCGGGTCGATTCAACACAAATGTTCTTCTAACATTGTACCCTCAAAATTGCCGGCATAGCCATGCCCATGATTAGGAAAACAGGATCATCATGCAATACTTGAGCCAATCTTAGAGGCCAGACTAGGAATACATTTTACCTTTTATTATTCCACACGTGCATATGAGTCTTCCTTCAAGCCTCGTGGTTATTGCAGACTCGAGAACCATAGCAGTTATAGCATGGAACATAAACCTAATTATGAACAGGGAGATAATCAATAACATTTATTATTGCCTCTAGGGCATATCTCCTACATCTGGTAGGCCTCTGGTGCCCATCTTCTGCTATATGAAGGGTTTTGACTTGGAAAAAATCAAGAGAGAGCTTTCGGGACGAAGCGCTGCCGTCTCGAGGCGGAACTTGGGCAGAACCAATCTAGAGATCCGACGGAGTTGTTCTGTCGGCGAAATTTCCCTCCCGGAGGGGGAAATCGAAGCCATCGTCAGCATCAACGATCCTCTCATCGAGAGGGGTCAATCTCCATCAACATCTTTACCAGCACCATCTCCTCTCCAAACCCTAGTTCATCTCTTGTATCCGATCTTTGTCTCAAAACCTCAGATTGGTACCTGTGGGTTGCTAGTAGTGTTGATTACTCCTTGTAGTTGATGCTAGTTGGTTTACTTGGTGGAAGATCATATGTTCAAATACTTTAAGATACTTAATACTCCTTTGATTATGAACATAAACATGTTTTGTGATTAGTTACGTTTGTTCCTGAGGACATGGGATAAGTCTTGTTATAAGTAATCATGTAAATTTGGTATTCGTTTGATATTTTGATGAGATGTATGTTGTCTATCCTGTAGTGGTGTCATGTGAATGTCGACTACATGACACTTCACCATTATTTGGGCCTAGGGGAAGGCATTGGGAAGTAATAAGTAGATTATGGGTTGCTAGAGTGACAGAAGCTTAAACCCTAGTTTATGTGTTGCTTCGTAAGGGGCTGATTTGGATCCATATGTTTCATGCTATGATTAGATTTATCTTAATTCTTCATTCGCAGTTGCAGATGGTTACGAGAGAGGTTAATCATAAGTGGGAGGTTTCTCCAAGTAAGGGTAGCACCCAAGCACCGGTCCACCCACATATCAAATTATCAAAGTAACGAACGCGAATCATATGAGCATGATGAAAACTAGCTTGACAGAAATTCCCACGTGTCATCGGGAATGATTTGCTTAATATAAGAGTTTGTCCATGCTTGTCCTTTGCTACAAAAAGGGTTAGGACATCTTGCTGCACCTTTGCTACATTTATTACTTGCTACCCGTTATGAATTACCTAATCACAAAACTATCTGTTACCAATAATTTCAGTGCTTGCAGAGAATACCTTACTGAAAACCGCTTGTCATTTCCTTCTACTCCTCATTGGGTTCGACACTCTTACTTATCTAAAGGACGACGATAGATCCCCTATACTTGTGGGTAATCAAGACTCTTTTATGACGTCGTTATCGATGAGTGAAGCGCTCTTGGTGAGTGGAATTTGGTAAGGAAAATTTATATAGTGCGTTGAAATTTACTGTCACTTGTTACTATGGAAAATAATCCTTTGAGGGGCTTGTTCGGGGTCTCTTCACCTTGACCGGAAGCACAAAGAGTTGCTCCTCGACCTATTGAACCTACTAAAAATATTTATTATGAAATTCCTTCGGGTATGATAGAGAAACTGCTGGCTAATCCTTATGAAGGAGATCAAACACTACATCCTGATTTGCATCTAATCTATGTGGATGAAGTTTGTGGATTATTTAAGCTTGCAGGTCTGCCCGAGGATCATGTCAATACGAAGGTATTTCCTTTATCTTTGAAGGAGAAGGCATTGACATGGTATAGGCTATGTGATGATATTGGATCATGGAGCTACAACCGATTGAAAATGGAATTTCATCAAAACTTTTACCCTGTGCATCTAGTTCATCGTGATCGGAATTATATCTATAAGTTTTGGCCTCGTGAAGGAGAAAGTATCGCTCAAACTTGGTGGAGGTTTAAGTCGATGTTATATTCATGCCCCAATCATGAGCTCTCATGAGAAATTATTATTCAGAATTTTTATGCTCGGCTTTCTCGTAATGATCAATCCATGCTCAATACTTCTTTTATTGGTTCCTTTATGAAGAAATATATTGAATTCAAATGGGATTTATTAGAAAGAATTAAACGCAACTTTGAAGATTGGTAACTCGACGAAGGTAAGGAGTCTGGTATAAGCCTTAAGTTTGATTGTGTTAAATCCTTTATAGACACCGATGCTTTTTGTGAATTTAACACTAAATATGGACTTGACTCTGAGATAGTAGCTTCTTTCTATGAATCTTTTTCGGCTCATGTTGATCTCCCTAAGGATAAGTGGTTTAAATATCATCCACCCATTGTAGTGAAAGTTGTTGAACCTATTAAAGTTGAAGAAGAAACTATTACTTTTAATGTTGATCTTGTTATTCCGACTGATTATATTGAGAAACCACCTTTCCCTGTTAGAATAAAGGAACGTGCTAAAGCTTCAACTGTGGTTCGTAAGAGCTATGTTAGAACACCTACACCCCCTGAGAAAATTAAAGTCGAACCTAGTATTGCTATGGTTAAATAACTCTTGGTTGATAATATTTATGGACATGTTATTCATTTCTGTGATGAAGTTGCTACAATTGCTAGACCTGATGCTAAAGATAAACATAGACCTATTGTTGGCATGCCTATTGTTTCTCTTAAAATAGGAGGTCATTGTTATCATGGCTTATGTGATGTGGGTGCTAGTGTGAGTGTAATTCCCTTTACCTTATATAAAGAAATTATGAATGATATTGCACCAGTTGAGCTAGATGAAATTGATATTACCACTAAGCTTGCTAATAGAGATACTATAGCACCAGTTGGGATTGTTAGAGATGTTGAATTCTTGTGTGGGAAAATAAAATATCCTACTAGTTTTATTGTCCTTGGTTCCCCACAAGATGAATTTTGTCCCATTATATTTGGTAGACCTTTCTTGAATATTGTTAATGCTAAGATAGATTGTGAGAAAGAAATTGTTACTGTAAGTTTTGGGGTTGTGACCCATGAGTTTAATTTCTCTAAATTTCATAGACAACCCCATGCTAAAGAATTGCCTAGTAAGGATGAAATCATTGGTCTTGCTTCTATTGTTGTGCCTCCTACTGATCCTTTAGAACAATATTTGCTAGACCATGAAACCGATATGCATATGAATGAAAGGAATGAAATATTTATGATTTTCTTAGATCATCATCCTATTTTGAAACACAACTTGCCTGTTGAAATACTTGGGGATCCTCCTCCACCCAAGGGTGATCCCGTGTTTGAGCTTAAACAATTACCGGATACTCTAAAATATGTTTATCTTGATGAAAAGAAGATATATATTGTTATTATTAGTGCTAACCTTTCAGAGCATGAAGAAAAGAGATTATTGAAAACTCTAAGGAAGCATTGTGCTGCTATTGGATATACTCTTGATGATATTAAGGGCATTAGTCCCACTCTATGTCAGTATAAAATTAATATGGAGCCTGATGCTAAACCAGTTGTTGATCACCAACGAAGGTTAAATCCTAAACTGAAAGAAGTGGTAAGAAATGAAATATTAAAGCTTCAGGAGGCAGCTATAATTTATCCTACTGTCGACAGTAAATGGGTTGGTTGTTGGAAATATGCCCTAGAGGCAATAATAAATTAGTCATTATCATATTTCCTTGTTCATGATAATCGTTTATTATCCATGCTAGAATTGTATTGATCAGAAACTCAGATACATGTGTGGATACATAGACAACACCATGTCCCTAGTATACCTCTAATAGACTAGCTCGTTGATCAAAGATGGTTAAGGTTTCCTAGCCATGGACATGAGATTTCATTTGATAACGGGATCACATCATTAGGAGAATGACGTGATGGACAATACCCAAAATATAAATGTAGCATATGATCGTGTCAGTTTGTTGCTACAATTTTCTGCATGTCAAGTATCTATTCCTATGACCATGAGATCATACAACTCACTGACACCGGAGGAGTACCTTATGTGTATCAAACGTCGCAACATAACTGGGTGACTATAAAGGTGCTCTACAGGTATCTCCGAGGGTGTCTATTTGGTTGGCATGGATCAAGACTGGGATTTGTTACTCCGTGTGACGGAGAGGTATCTCAGGGCCCACTCGGTAATACAACATCACAATAAGCCTTGCAAGCAATGTGACTAAGTGTTAGCCACGAGATCTTGTATTATGGAACGAGTAAAGAGACTTGCCGGCAACGAGATTTAACTAGGTATGGAGATGGCGACGATCGAATCTCGGGCAAGTAACATACCGAAGAACAAAGGGAACATCATACGGGATTAACTGAATCCTTGACATAGAGGTTCAACCGATAAAGATCTTCATAGAATATGTAGGAACCAATATGATTAATTGAACTCATTATCATGAACATATTAAGTAGTGTCTTCGCAAATTATGTTGTAGATTACTAGCTCACGCTGTAGCTCCCTTGAATTTCTATATGTTCCTAGAGAGATAGAGTTGAAAGTTGATGGTAGCAATATTGCGGACTGGGTCCGTGATCTGAGGATTGTCCTCATTGTTGCATAGAATGGTTATGTCCTTAATGCACCGCTTGGTGCGCCACCCCCACTAGCGTCGTCTGTAGATGTTGTGAACATCTGACAGGCGCATTCCGATGACTACTTGATTGTTTAGTGCGTCATGCATTACGGCTTAGAATTGAGGCTCCAAAATGTTTTGCACATCACTGAACATATGAGATGTTCGAAGAGCTGAACTTGGGATCTCAGGCTCGTGCCCATGTTGTGAGATATGAGATCTCCAACATGATTCTTTGCCTACAAGATGAAGGAGAATAGCTCAATCGTTGAGCATGTGCTCAGATTGTCTGGGTACCACAATCACTTGAATAGAGTGGGAGTTGATATTCCAGATAAGATAGTGATTGATATAGTTCTCCATGTCACTATCACTAAGCTACTACAGCTTCATGATGAACTATGAAATGCTAGGGATAGAAATGATGATCCCTAAGATATTCGCGATGTTTGACACTGCAAAGGTAGATATCAAGAAGGAGCATCAAGGGTTGATGGTTAGTAAAACCACTAGTTTCGAAAAGGGAAAGGGTATGGAGGGAAACTTCATGGATGGCAAGTCAGTTGTTGCTATAGTGAATCAGCCCAAAGTTGAACCCCAAACCCGAGACTAAGTTCTTCTATTATGAGGAGAGCGGTCGCTGAAGTGGAACAACCCTAGATACTTGGTAGATAAGAAGGGTGGCAACATCCACAGAAGAATATTTGATACATGTGTTATTGATGTGTACCTTGCTAGAACTCCTAGTAGCACCTAGCTATTGGATATCGGTTCAGTTGCTAAATGTTAGTAACTCGAAATAAAAGCTACGGAATAAATGGAGACTAGCTAAGTGTGAGGTGATGATGTGTGTTTGAAATGTTTCCAAGGTTGATGTGATCAACATCACACGCTCTCTCTACCTTCGGGATTAGTGACAAACCTAAATAAATGTTATTTGGTGTTTGCGTTGAGCATGAATGTGATTAGATCGTGTTTATTGCAATACGGTTATTCATTTAAGTCAGAGAATAATGGTTCTTCTGTTTACATGAATAATACCTTCAATGGACTTGCACCCAATGAATGGTTTGTTGAATCTTGATCGTAGTAGTACACATGTTTATAACATAGATGCCAAAAGATACAAAGTTAATAATGATAGTACCAAATACGTATGGCACTGCCGCTAAATGTCATATTGGTTTAAAGCGCATGAAGAAAACTCAATGCTGATGGATCTTTGGACTCATTCAATTTCGAATCGGTTGAGACATGCGGATCATGCCTCTTGGGCAAGATGACTAAAACCCCATTTTCCGGCTTGATGGAATGGGCAAGTGACTTATTGGAAATGATACATGTTTATGTATATGGTCCAATAGGTGTTGTAGCGTGTGGTGGATATCATTATTTTCTTACCTTCACTGATGATTTGAGTAGATATAGCGTACATTTACATAATGAAACAAAAGTCTGAATCATTTGAAAAGTTCAAGCAGAATCAGAGTGAAGTTTGAGATCATCGTGACGAGAAGATAAAATGTATACAATATGATCATGGAGGTGAATATCCGAGTAATGAGTTTGGTATACAACTTAAGACAATGTGAAAGTTGGTTCACACGTCATGCCACTTGGAACACCATAGTGTGATGGTGTGTCCGAACGTCGTAGTCGTGCTTGTCGGGACCCTGATCCTAAGCCATAAGAATCCAGCCTGTAACACATCACATCACTTTCTGGTCTCACGCATGGTTATCTCCACGACTGCCACCTTACCTGGGCCAGGACCGTTTGCGTCTTTTGACTCACGTATGTGAATGTGTCGCTAGCATTCAAATCTCAAAGAACCCGGGCCGACATGACTAGTCATAGAACCCAAGTGGCACATCCATACAGGGATAGGCATACGTAACCCAGCAATGCAGGTGTCGATCTCTAGCGTGTGTAGACGAGTCATAGCAAGCTACAAGGACTCCATTACGCCATGGGACATAAATGTCACCACTACACGTAGACGAGTCGTAGCAGGCTATAGGGACTCCATTACACTGCGAGACATTTCCCCGAAGGGACAGACACGGCAGCAAACAAGGATACATGTCGGTCAATCAATGTGTTCGGAGCAGTAGCAAGCTACCAAGGCTCGGTGGAAGCACAAAGAGGCAGTTCCCCGTAAAGAGTACTACTGAAGGCACACAACTAGGTGTCGAATCCCATACATACCGTTGCACGTCACACGTACGCACGACATGCCCGATATGCATAGATACAACTATGGCATCACAACTTAACCATACAACATTACAACCTTGATTTAGAAGGCTTAGAAGAGCCAATACAATAAGATGTTACAAACAGGGGTCACAAGACCCAACATCCAGAGCATTCAAACAACCAAGCGGAAGTTAAACATGTCTGGGTACAAACATCTACAAAAGTGGCTGGAGGAGCCTGAAAAGCTACAATGACCCTACCAAAGGAACCAGACCTCTGTCTGGGATTCCCAAGCTAATACGGTCAACATCGAACTTCACGTCGAAAATACCACTAATGAGACTGACGTCTCCTTTGCAAAAACATAAATTAAGCAAACGTGAGTACAAGGGTACTCAACAAGACTTACATCAAAACTAACTACACATGCATCAGTATCAATGAAGGGGGTTGTGGAGTTTATTGCAGCAAGCTAGCTTTGACTCTTGGCTAACCTGTACTACGACTACAAGTACTTTCTTTGAGGTGGGACAGCGCACATGAGTCCACATGTTCACTAATCAATACACCACTATGGATCCACTTCCGTCTCCCTATGAGAAGGCCATCCATAGCACTCATGCTTATCTTGCGTATTTTAGAGTATCCACTTCAACTTATCTATAAACCACATAAGTTCTCCAAGTAGTCCATATCCGAGGACGCGGTTATTCGAATAGATTCATAACCCTGCAGGGGTGTACTTCTTCACACACGCTCTCGCCACTTATCACCATATGCACGTCATACATCTCGGCAACCTTCAAGCGGAAGCACTGGCGTGGGCGTCGGCCACGACCATCAATCACACAAGACCCTAGTCCAGGTTTATCGCCTATTTGAGATTGAACCCGCACGGAAGTCCGGCCGAAGTTTCCGCTATGGCCTCAAACGATGTGCGCAGGGTTCCCAAGCCCACCGTTTGGGTGCCACTTGGTACACTGTGCCACTGTGCCTATACCGCATCATAGTCCACCCTGCTGGGCAGCACTATGCACAGCCGCCAACACTTTTCCTACAAACACCAGAAACTAGTTGCAACTCCTGGACAGAGGTCAAGGCAATTAATAGGCCGAGAGGATCAATTAAGTATCCCAATGTGCGGTAGTATCTTGTCTTGGATAACATACACAGAACTCAGTTCTTAAGGACGGTCCCAATGAGATAACCCGCCATGTACTCCTACATGGCCTCTCATCGCTACCTTTACCAAATCGTGTTCACACACTTATCTCTCACACAGTAGAACATAAACACCGCCATTCCGATTCATCGCCCAGATGGATCAGACCCGACCCGACACAAATCTAAGCATAGCAGGCACAGTAAGTAAGCAAGCATGGATGAGTAAGAACAACAAGGCTCGAGCAGTTGCTACTCATGCTAAGTGGTTTCAACTATTTATTGTGGCAAAGACAGGTCATGCAAAGGAATGGGTTCAACTACCAAGAACGGGTAACAGTTGAATCGTTGTTGTCCCAATGTAGTAAGAGAGCAGGAGCGAGAGATGTTGGGGAACGTCGCATGGGAAACAAAAAAATTCCTACGCACACGCAAACCTATCCATGGTGATGATTATCTACAAGAGGGAGAGTGGATCTACGTACCCTTGTAGATCTCTAAGCGGGAAGCGTTAAGAAACGCGGTTGGTGTAGTCGAATGTCTTCGTGATCCAAATCGCCGAGGGTCCTGCGATCTAATCACGAACAGTCCCGCGATCTCGTCATGATCCGTCTCGCGATCAAATCATGAACATCCCGTGGCCTTGATCACGATCCTTCCGATCTAGTACCAAACGGACGGCACCTCCGCGTTCAGCGCACGTGCAGCTTGATGACGATCTCCACCGTCTTGATCCAGCAAGAGGAGGTGGATAGGAGGAAGAGTTCACCGGCAGCGTGACGGCGCTCCGGCGGTGGTGGTGGAGTGATTCCGGCAGGGCTTCGCCTAAGCACTGCGGAAAACCGATCTAGAGGAGCACCGGTGGAACGGGTAGCACGAGGCCGTAAATTCTGTGCAAAACCCTTCTATTCCACCATTATATATAGGAGGAGAGGAGGAGGAGGGATGGCGCAGGGCTGAGCCCCTCTTGGAGTCGGCCGAAGCCAAGGGGGAGGAGTCCTACTCCTCCTCCACTCCTAGTAGGAGTAGGACTCTCCCTTTTTTTGCCTTTTTTCCACTCTTTTTCCTTTGGGACTCTTCCCCCAGCCGCATGGGCCTGTTGTGGATATTCCACCAGCCCACTAAGGGCTGGTTAATACTCTCCCACAGCCCATGAAGCCTCTTGGGTCGAAATACCCCTCCCAGAGGTCTCCCGGTACACTACCGGCAGTCCCGGTACACTACCGATGAGCCCGAAACTTTTCCGGCGACCAAACTGGGACTTCCTATATATGAATGTTTACCTCCAGACCATTCCAGAGCTCCTCATGATGTCTAGGATCTCATATGGGACACCGAACAAACTTCGGTCACCACCATACATAACTCTACACTACCGAAATGTCACCAAACCTTAAGTGTGCAGACCCTGCGGGTTCGAGAACTATGTAGACATGACCGACACACCTCTACGGTCAATAACCAATGGCGGGACCTGGATGTCCACATTGGTTCCTACATATTCTATGAAGATCTTTATCGGTCGAACCTCTATGTCAAGGATTCAGTTAATCCCGTATGATGTTCCCTTTGTTCTTCGGTATGTTACTTGCCCAAGATTCGATCGTCGGTATCTCCATACCTAGTTCAATCTCGTTACCGGCAAGTCTCTTTACTCATTCCATAATACAAGATCCCGCAACTAACAATTAGTCACATTGCTTGCAAGGCTCATTGTGATGTTGTATTACCGAGTGGGCCCTAAGATACCTCTCCGTCACACGGAGTAACAAATCCCAGTCTCGATCCATGCCAACTCAACAGACACCCTCGGAGACACCTGTAGAGCACCTTTATAGTCACCCAGTTACGTTGCAACATTTGATACACACGAGGTACTCCTCCGATATCTGTGAGTTGCATGATCTCATGGTCATAGGAACATATACTTAACATGCAGAAAACAGTAGCAATAAACTGACACGATCATAAGGTACGTTTGTAGTTTGGGTCTTGTCCATCACATCATTCTCCTAATGATGTGATCCCGTTATCAAATGACATCTCATGTCCATGGCTAGCAAACCTTAACCATCTTTCAATCAACGAGCTAGTTCACTAGAGGCATACCAGGGACATTGTGTTTGTCTATGTATCCACACATGTATCCATGTTTCCAATTAATACAATTATAGCATGGATAATAAACGATTATCATGAACAAGGAAATACAATAATAAACACTTTATTTATTGCCTCTAGGGCATATGTCCAACAGTCTCCCACTTGCACTAGAGTCAATAATCTAGTTCACATCACTATGTGATTTACATTGTAATGAATCGAACACCCATGCAGTTCTGGTGTTGATCATGTTTAGCCCTTGGAAGAGGTTTAGTCAACGGGTCTGCAACATTCAGATCCGTGTGCACTTTGCAAATATTTATGTCTTTCTCCAAGATGTAATCGCGGATGGAGGTGAAGCGTCGCTTTATGTGTCTGGTCCTCTTGTGAAACCTTCCTTTGCCGCCTCCAATGTTGCGATGTATTCTACTTCACATGTAGAATCAGCTACCACGCTTTGCTTGGAACTGCACCAGCTTACCGCTCCCCCGTTAAGAATAAATATGTATCCGGTTTGCGACTTAGAGTCGTCCGGATCAGTGTCAAAGCTTGCATCGACGTAACCTTAGTCCTTTTCAGGTACTTAAGGATATTCTTAACCGCTTGCCAGTGCTCCATTCCAGGATCACTTTGAAACCTTTCGGCCATACTTATGGCAAGGCTGACATCGGGTCTTGTGCACAGAATTGCATACGTGATGGAGCCTATGGCTGAAGCATAGGGGATGACACTCATCTTTTCTCTATCTTCTGCAGTTACTGGGCATTGAGTCTTACTCAACTTCACACCTTGTAATACAGGCAAGAACCCCATCTTGGACTGTTCCATTTTGAACTTCTTCAAAAGTTTATCAAGATATGTGCTCTGTGAAAGTGCTATTAAGCGTCTCGATCTATCTCTATAGATCTTAATGCCTAATATGAAAGCAGCTTCTCCTAGGCCCTTCATTGAAAAACTCTTGTTCAAATATTCCTTCACGCTTTCCAGCATTTCTATATTGTTTCCAATCAGTAATATGTCATCCACATATAATACTAGAAACGCTATAGAGGTCCCACTCACTTTCTTGTAAATACAAGCTTCTCCGTAAACTTGTATAAACTCAAACGCTTTGATCACCTCATCAAAGCGCTTATTCCAACTCCGAGATGCTTGCACCAGTCCATAAATGGATCGCTGGAGTTTGCAAACTTTGTCAGCATTCTCTGGATCGACAAAACCTTCGGGTTGCATCATATAAAACTCTTCCTCAAGGAAACCGTTGAGGAACGCTGTTTTTACATCCATCTGCCAAATTTCATAGTCGAAATAGGCAGCTATTGCTAACATGATTCTGACAGACTTAAGCATCGCTACGGGTGAGAAAGTCTCATCGTAGTCAACTCCTTGAACTTGTGAAAAACCCTTTGCCACAAGTCGAGCTTTATAGACGGTGACATTACCGTCCGCGTCTGTTTTCTTCTTAAAGATCCATTTGTTCCGAATGGCCTTTTGCCCTTTAGGTAATACTTCCAAAGTCCATACTTTGTTTTCATACATGGATCCCATCTCGGATTTCATGGCCTCTAACCATTTCTTGGAATTCGGGCCTATCACTGCTCCTCCATAGCTCGTAGGTTCATTGTTGTCAAACAACATGACCTCCAAGACAGGGTTGTCGTACCACTCAGGGGTAGTACGCGGCCTTGTCGACCTACGAGGTTCAATAGCTGCTTGATCTAAAGCTTCATGATCATCATCATTAACTTCCTCTTCTACCATCGTAGGTTCGACAGAGACATCTTTCTGCGCTACGCTACTTTCTGGTTGAAGTAAAGGTTCAATAACCTCATCAATCTCTATTTTCCTCCAATTACGGGCCCAGTCAACAAAGTTACTTCCATCATCTTTCAGTTTAGCTTTCTCTAGGAACGCATTAAAATTCAGGGGTGCTACTACGCGAGCCATTGATCTACAACATAAATATGCAAAGTTCACTTAGACTATTGTTCAAGATTATGAGTTTAGTTAATCAAATTACTAAAGCTCCCACTCAAATTGACATCCCTCAGGTCATCTGAGTGTCACATGATCCAAGTCCACCAACTCAAGTCCGATCATCACGTGAGTTGAGGTGGTTTCAATGGTGAACATCATTATCTTGATCATATCTACTATATGACTCATGTTCGACCTTTCGGTCTCTTGTGTTCCGAGGCCATGTCTGTACATGCTAGGCTCGTCAAGTTTAACCCGAGTGTTCTGCGTGTGCAACACTGGCTTGCACCCGTTGTATGTGAACGTAGAGTCTATCACACCCGATCATCACGTGGTGTCTCAACACGAAGAACTTTCGCAACGGTGCACACTCGGGGAGAACACAATTTTATCTTGAAATTTAAGTGAGGGATCACCTTATAATGCTACCGTCATACTAAGCATAACAAGGTGCATAAAAGGATTAACATCACATGCAAGTCATAAGTCACATGATATGGCATGAACTAGCGCTTTAGATCTCCATCTTGAAAGCACCGGCATGATCTTCATCATCACCGGCATGACACCACGATCTCCATCATCTTGATCTCCATCAACGTGTCGCCATCGAGGTTGTCACGCCCTGCATGCTTCTACTACTATTGCTACCATTTAGCGATAAAGTAAAGCATTACATAGCGCTTAATGATTGACACGCAGGTCATACAATAATTAAAGACAACCCTGTGGCTCCTGCCGGTTGCCGTACTCATCGACATGCAAGTCGTGAAATTCTATACATCACATGATCATCTCGTACATCACATATATCACATCATGTAATTGGCCATATCACATCACAACATACCCTGCAAAAACAAGTTAGACGTCCTCTAATTGTTGTTGCATGTTTTACGTGGCTGTTATGGGTTTCTAGCAAGAACGATTCTCACCTATGCAAAAACTACAACGGTGATACATAATTTGCTTTTCAACCTTCTCAAGGACCGCCTTTGTCGAATCCGATCCAACTAAACTGAGAGAAACTGCCACCCGCAAGCCATCTAGGCAACAAGTTGCGTCGAGGGAACCGGTCTCTCGTAAGCGTACGAGTAATGTTGGTCCGGGCCGCTTCATCTCACAATACCGCTGAACCAAAATCCGACCAAGGAAGGAAGCAATCTAAGCATCAATGCCCACAAACCTTTTGTGTTCTACTCGAGATCTCATCGAACCATCAACCTAGCTCATGATGCCACTGTTGGGGAACATCGCATGGGAAACAAAAAATTTCCTACGCACACGCAAACCTATCCATGGTGATGAGCATCTACGAGAGGGAGAGTGGATCTACGTACCCTTGTAGATCGCTAAGCGGGAAGCGTTAAGAAACGCGGTTGGTGTAGTCGAACGTCTTCACGATCCAAATCGCCGAGCGTACCGCGATCTAATCACGAACAGTCCCGCGATCTCGTCACGATCCGTCCCGCGATCCAATCACGAACGTCCCGTGGCCTTGATCATGATCCTTCTGATCTAGTACCGAACGGACGGCACCTCCGCGTTCAGCACACGTGCAGCTTGGTGACGATCTCCACCGTCTTGATCCAGCAAGAGGAGGTGGAGAGGAGGAAGAGTTCACCGGCAGCATGGCAGCGCTCCGGCGATGGTGGTGGAGTGATTCTGGCAGGGCTTTGCCTAAGCACTGCGGAAAACCGATCTAGAGGAGCACCGGTGGAACGGGTAGCACGAGGCCGTAAATTCTGTGCAAAACCCTTCTATTCCACCAGTATATATACGAGGAGAGGAGGAGGATGGCTGGCACAGGGCTGAGCCCCTCTTGGAGTCGGCCGAAGCCAAGGGGGATGAGTCCTACTCCTCCTCCACTCCTAGTAGGAGTAGGACTCTCCCTTTTTTGCCTTTTTTCCACTCTTTTTCCTTTGGGACTCTTCCCCCAGCCGCATGGGCGTGTTGTGGCTATTCCACCAGCCCACTAAGGGCTGGTTAATACTCTCCCACAGCCCATGAAGCCTCTTGGGTCGAAATACCCCTCCCGGAGGTCTCCCGGTACACTATCGGCACTCCCGGTACACTACCGATGAGCCCAAAACTTTTCCGGCGACCAAACTGGGACTTCCTATATATGAATCTTTACCTCTGGACCATTCCGGAGCTCCTCATGACATCCGGGATCTCATCCGGGACACCGAACAAACTTTGGTCACCACCATACATAACTCTACACTACCGAAACATCACCAAACCTTAAGTGTGCAGACCCTGCGGGTTCGAGAACTATGTAGACATGACCGAGACACCTCTACGGTCAATAATCAATGGCAGGACCTGATTGTCCACATTGGTTCCTACATATTCTACGAAGATCTTTATCGGTCGAACCTCTATGTCAAGGATACAGTTAATCCCGTATGATGTTCCCTTTGTTCTTCGGTATGTTACTTGCCCGAGATTCGATCGTCGGTATCTCCATACCTAGTTCAATCTCGTTACCGGCAAGTCTCTTTACTCGTTCTGTAATACAAGATCCCGCAACTAACAATTAGTCACATTGCTTGCAAGGCTCATTGTGATGTTGTATTACCGAGTGGGCCCTAAGATACCTCTCCGTCACACGGAGTAACAAATCCCAGTCTCAATCCATGCCAACTCAACAGACACCCTCGGAGACACCTGTAGAGCACCTTTATAGTCACCCAGTTACATTGCGACGTTTGATACACACAAGGTACTCCTCTGATATTTGTGATTTGCATGATCACATGGTCATAGGAACATATACTTAACATGTAGAAAACAGTAGCAATAAACTGACACGATCATAAGCTACGTTTGTAGTTTGGGTCTTGTCCATCACATCATTCTCCTAATGATGTGATCCCGTTATCAAATGACATCTCATGTCCATGGCTAGCAAACCTTAACCATCTTTCAATCAACGAGCTAGTTCACTAGAGGCATACCAGGGACATTGTGTTTGTCTATGTATCCACACATGTATCCATGTTTCCAATTAATACAATTATAGCATGGATAATAAACGATTATCATGAACAAGGAAATAAAATAATAAACACTTTATTTATTGCCTCTAGGGCATATTTCCAACAAGAGAGTGGGTTCATATTAGTATGCTCAAGGGGGTTTGCTTGCCTTATCGTCCTGAAGATATCATTTCTCTTCATTAGTGTCAACATTCACATCGTTAGAACCATCGTCTACCGAGAGGGAAGAAGCACCGACAAACAGGAAGAAGGAACACATTCAATGTGATGCAACAATCATGATGCATGAAATGGCATGTTAAGTTACTGAATTGACCTAGTTTTATAGGTAGTCATATTAAGTGAAGTGGAATTCAAACTTATACTAAATTCCAACTCCAACATTATTTATTAATGTATCCTAATCATGAAATGTCCTACTTCGTGATGTTAACTTGCTCAAACATGCATAATCATGGCATAAGCAGATTCAACGGATTTTTCTGATCATTTTTCATATATAAATTATTTTCATCTGACTTACAGATTATTTTCTATGAATTTTTGAAGTTTTTAATAATTTCTAGAATTTCTGAATTATTTTTATTATAAAAAATTGATACTGCGTTAGCCTGACGTCATGCGTGCGTCAGCAGGTCAACAGACGCGGTCCAGGTCAAACCTGACATGCAGGACCCACACGTCAGTGACACAGGGGATAATCCCCGCGCTGACCAGGGGTTTGACCAACCCCACGGCCCACTGGTCAGTGGCTGGGGGGGTTGGTTAGCAGGGATTAGGCACTAATCACAGTGCCACATCGGCACCCGCTGGAGCTGGCCGGTGGTGAGTCGCCGGTGTCACCAGACACGGTGGTGGAGTTTGTTGTAAAGAGTTACGTCGATGCAAGATTTAACACCAATCCGGATGACTCTTAGTAGCAATCCGGATAGGTATAGTGGAGTAGCCATTTGGAATAGCTCCAAGTGGAGCGTGGTAGCAGTGTTTACAGTATGACATAGAGATTTGCAAAGTACACATGGATCTGAATGTCGTAGACCCGTTGACTAAAACCTCTTTCACATGCAATGCATGATCGAACCCCTGAACTTATTGGGCGTGAGATTCATAACAAATCACATAGCGATGTGAGCTAGATTACTAACTCTAGTGCAAGTGGGAGACTATTGGAAATATGCCCTAGAGGCAATAATAAATTAGTTATTATCATATTTCCTTGTTCATGATAATCGTTTATTATCCATGCTAGAATTTTATTGATTGAAAACTCAGATACATGTGTGGATACATAGACAACACCATGTCCCTAGTATGCATCAAGTAGACTGGCACGCTGATCAAAGATGGTCAAGGTTTCCTAGCCATAGACATGAGATGCCATTTGATAACGGGATCACATCATTAGGAGAATGACGTGATGGACAAGACCCAAACTATAAACGTAGCATATGACCGTGTCAGTTTATTGCTATAGTTTTCTGCAGGTCAAGTATCTGTTCCTATGACCATGAGATCATGCAACTCACTGACATCAGAGGAGTACCTTGTGTGTATCAAACGTCGTAACATAACTGGGTGACTATAAAGGTGCTCTACAGGTATCTCCGAGGGTGTCTATTGGGTTGGAATGGATCAAGACTGGGATTTGTTACTCTGTGAGGAGACGTATCTTAGGGCCCACTCGGTAATACAACATCACAATAAGCCTTGCAAGCAATGTGACTAAGTGTTAGCCATGAGATCTTGTATTACGGAACGAGTAAAGACACTTGCTGGTAACAATATTGAACGAGGTATGGAGATGCCGACGATCGAATCTCGGGCAAGTAACATACCAAACAACAAAGGGAACAACATACGGGATTATTTGAATCCTTGACATAGAGGTTCAACTGATAAAGATCTTCGTAGAATATGTAGGAACCAATATGGGCATCTAGGTCCCACTATTGGTTATTGACCGTAGAGGTGTCTCGGTCATGTCTACATGTTGGAAATATGCCCTAGAGGCAATAATAAAATTTTTATTATTATATTTCCTTGTTCATGATAATTGTCTATTGTTCATGCTATAATTGTGTTAACCGGAAACCGTAATGCATGTGTGAATACATAGACCACAATGTGTCCCTAGTGAGTATCTAGTTGACTAGCTCATTGATCAATAGATGGTCACGGTTTCATGACCATGGACATTGGATGTCATTGATAATGGGATCACATCATTAGGAGAATGATGTGATGGAAAAGACCTAATCCTAAGCATAGCACAAGATCGTGTGGTTCGTCTGCTAAAGCTTTTCTAATGTCAAGTATCGTTTCCTTAGACCATGTGATTGTGCAACTCCCGGATACCGTAGGAATGCTTTGGGTGTGCCAAATGTCACAACGTAACTGGGTGGCTATAAAGGTGCACTATGGGTATCTCCGAAAGTGTCTGTTGGGTTGGCACGAATCGAGGCTGGGATTTGTCACTCCGTGTGACGGAGAGGTATCTCTGGGCCCACTCGGTAACACATCATCATAATGAGCTCAGTGTGACTAAGGAGTTAGCCACGGGATGATGTGTTACGGAATGAGTAAAGAGACTTGTCGGTAACGAGATTGAACAAGGTATAGGGATACCGACGATCGAATCTCGGGCAAGTATCATACCGATAGACAAAGGGAATTGTATACGGGATTGATTGAATCCCCGACATCGTGGTTCATCCGATGAGATCATCATGGAGCATGTGATAACCAACATGGGTATCTAGATCCTGCTGTTGGTTATTGATCGGAGAGGTGTCTCGGTCATGTCTACGTGTCTCCCGAACCCGTAGGGTCTACACACTTAAGGTTCGATGATGCTAGGGTTATAGGGAAATGTTGTACGTGGTTACCGAAGGTTGTTCAAAGTCTCGTATGAGATCCCGGACGTAAAGAGGAGCTCCGGAATGGTCCGGAGGTAAAGATTGATATATAGGAAGTCCTATTTTGGTCACCGGAAAGTTTTTGGGCTCATCGGTAGTGTACCGAGAGTGCCGGGAGGGTGCCGGAGGACCCCGGGAGGGGTGTGACGACCAAAGGACTTCGTGGGCCCTTAGAGGAGGTGTACTAGCCCTTATTGGGCTGGCCAAGACTTTCCGGAAGGGCCCATGTGGCTAGGGAAAAGAGATAAGGCTGAAAAGGATTCAAAAGGAAGAGATCCACCTCCCTTGTGGGAGGTGGACTCCTCCCTAGGTTCGGCCAAACCTCTCCTCCTTGGAGGAGGGGACAAGGCAGCCCTCCCTCTCCCTCCTCCTATATATACCCAAGATTTTGGGCTGATTTTAGACACGACTTCTCTCTCTCTCTCTCGGCGCAGCCCTACCCTTCCTCTTCCTCGTTCTCCGTAGCGCTTGGCAAAGCCCTGTCGGAGTCCACGTAGCTCCACCATCACCACACCGCCGTGCTGCCGGAGCTCTCTCTCAACCTCTCCTTCCTCCTTGCTGGATCAAGGCATAGGAGACGTCATCGGGCTGCACGTGTGTTGAACGCGGAGGCGCCATTGTTCGGCGCTTTGATCGGAGTCCACTGCGATCTGAATCGCTACGAGTACGACTCCACCAACCGCGTTCTTGTAACGCTTCCGCTTAACGATCTTCAAAGGTATGAAGATGCAATCTCTCCCCACTCGTTGTTGGTTTCTTCATAGATAGATCTTGGTGACATGTAGGAAATTTTTGATTTACTACTACGTCTCCCAACACTACATAGTTCTCGAACCCACATGGTCTGCACACTTAAGGTTTGATGACATTTCTGTAGTATAGAATTATGTATGGTGGTGACAGAAGGTTGTTTGGAGTCCCGGATGAGATCCCGGACATCACGAGGATCTCCAGAATAGTCCGGAGGTAAATATTGATATATAGGAAGTCCTGTTTTGGTCGCCGGAAAAGTTTCAGGCTCATAGATAGGCTACCGGGAGTGCCGGGAGGGTACCGAGGACCATCGGGAGGGGTGTCTCGACCCAAGAGGCTACATGGGCTGTGGGAGGAAGTAAACCAGCCCCTGGTGGTATGGCCAAAGCCTCCTCTAAGGGCCCATGCGGCTGGAGTGGATTGGGAAGGAAAAAAACACAAGGTGGAAAGAGTTTCCAAGTAGGAAGGAGGAGTCCTAATCCTACTAGGATTGGAGGAGGACTCCTCCTCTCCTCTTTGCACCAAGGGAAAGGGCTGGATCCTTGTGTGCCAAGTCTTCTCCCTCCCTCCTCCTATACATACTAGAGGTTTTGAGGGTTTTGAGACACAGAAAACAGCCACGTGCTACCTCTCCTCCAGATCATAGTTTCTCCTCTAGATCGTTTCAGCGATGCTCAGGCGAAGCCCTGCTGGAATTGTTCCACCACCATCGCTGCCATGCCGTCGCACTGCCGGAGAACTCATCTACCTCTCTGCTCCCTCTTGCTGGATCAAGAAGGCGGAGACCGTCATTGAGCTGTATGTGTGCTGAACGCGGAGGTGCCATCCGTTTGGTGCTAGATCGAAAGAACCGCGATTGGATCGCGGGACGGATCGTGATTGGATCACGGGACGGATCGTGATGGGATCGCGGGACGGGTCGTGATTGGATCGCGGGACGGATCGTGATGGGATCACGGGACGCTTGGCAATTAGGATCGCGAAGACATTCGACTACATCAACCGCGTTTCTTAACGCTTCCCTCTTAGCGATCTACAAGGGTATGTAGATCCACTCTCCCTCTCATAGATGCTCATCACCATGGATAGATCTTGCGTGTGCGTAGGAATTTTTTTGTTTCCCATGCAACATTCCCCTACAAATTCTTCTTTCGTAGTTGCGGATGCTTGCGACAGAGGTTAATCATAAGTGGGAGGTTTGTCCAAGTAAGGGCAGCACCTAAGCACCGGTCCACCCACTGTTGGGAGACGTAGTAGTAAATCAAAAAAAATCCTACGTATCACCAAGATCTATCTATGGAGAAACCAGCAATGAGTGGGGAGAGATTGCATCTTCATACCTTTGAAGATTGCTAAGCGGAAGCGTTAGAAGAATGCGGTTGGTGAAGTCGTACTCGCAGCGATTCAGATCGCGGTGGATTCCGATCTCAGCGCCGAACAACGGCGCCTCCGCGTTCAACACATGTGTAGCCCGATGACATCTCCTATGCCTTGATCCATCAAGGAGGAAGGAGAGGTTGAGGGAGATCTCTGGCAGCACGACGGCGTGCTGATGGTGGAGCTACGTGGACTCCGGCAGGGCTTCGCCAAACGCTATGGAGAACGAGGAAGAGGAAGGGTAGGGCTGCGCCGAGAGAGAGAGAAGTCGTGTCTCAAATCAGCCCAAACCCTTGCATATATAGGAGGAGGGAGAGGGAGGGATGCCTTGGCCCCTCCTCCAAGGAGGAGAGGTTCGGCCGAACTAGGGATAGAGTCAACCTCCCACAAGGGAGGTGGATCTCCTCTTTTAAAACCCTTTTGCCCTTTATCTCTTGATCCCAGCCGCATGGGCCTTTCTAGAAGGTCTTGGCCAGCCCAGTAAGGGCTGGTACACCTCCTCTAAGGGCCCACGAAGACCTATGGTCGTCACACCCCTCTCGGGGGTCCTCCGGCACCCTCCCGGCACTCCCGGTACAATACCGATGAGCCCGAAAACTTTCCAGTGATCAAAACTGGACTTCCTATATATCAATCTTTACCTCCGGACCATGCCAGAGTTCCTCGTGACGTCTAGGATCTCATATGGGACTCCGAACATCCTTCGGTAATCACGTATACCATTTCCCTCTAACCCTAGCGTCATCGAACCTTAAGTGTGTAGACCCTACGAGTTCGGGAGACACATAGACATGACCAAGACACCTCTCCGGTCAATAACCAATAGCGGGATCTGTATACCCATGTTGGCTCCCACATGCTCCATGATGATCTTATCGGATGAACCATGATTTTGGAATTCAATCAATCCCATATACAATTCCCTTTGTCTATCGGTATGATACTTGCCCGAGATTCGATCATCAGTTTCTCTATACCTTGTTCAATCTCGTTACCGGCAAGTCTCTTTACTCGTTCCATAACACATCATCCCGTGGCTAACTCCTTAGTCACATTGAGCTCATTATGATGATGTCTTACCGAGTGGGCCTAGAGATACCTCTTAGTCACACGGAGTGACAAATCCCAGTCACGATTCGTGCCAACCCAACAGACACCTTCGGAGATACCCGTAGTGCACCTTTATAGCCACCTAGTTACATTGTGACGTTTGGCACACCCAAAGCATTCCTACGGTATCCGGGAGTTGCACAATCTCATGGTCTAAGGAAACGATACTTGACATTGAAAAGCTTTAGCAGACGAACTGCATGATCTTGTGCTATGCTTAGGGTTGGGTCTTGACATCATTCTCCTAATGATGTGATCCTGTTATCAACGACATCCAATATCCATGGCCATGAAACCGTGACCATCTATTGATCAACGAGCTAGCCAACTAGAGGCTTGCTAGGCATGTTGTGGTCTATGTATTACACATGTATTACGGTTTCCGGTTAACACAATTATAGCATGAACAATAGACAATTATCATGAAATAGGAAATACAATAATAACCATTTTATTATTGCCTCTAGGGCATATTTCCAACAATCTCCCACTTGCACTAGAGTCAATAATCTAGTTACATTGTGATGAATCGTACACCCATAGCATTCTGGTGTTGATCATGTTTTGCTCGTGAGAGAGGTTGAGTCAACAAATCTGCGACATTCAGATCCGTATGCACTTTACAAATATCTATATCTCCCTCCTGAATGTAATCACGGATGGAGTTGAAGCGGCACTTGATGTGTCTTGTCTTCTTGTGAAACCTGGGCTCCTTCGCAAGGGCAATAGGTCTAGTGTTGTCACAGAATAGAGTCATCGGGCCCGACGCACTTGGAATTAGTCCTAGGTCGGTGATGAACTCCTTCATCCAGACTCCTTCTTTTGCTGCTTCCGAAGCAGCTATGTACTCTGCTTCACATGTAGATGCCGCCACGATGCTTTGCTTGCTGCTGCACCAGCTGACTGCCCCTCCGTTCAAAATATACATGTATCCGGTTTGCGACTTGGAGTCGTCTGGATCTATGTCGAAGCTAGCATCGACGTAACCCTTTACGACGAGCTCTTCGGCACCTCCATATACGATAAACATGTCCTTTGTCCTTTTCAGGTACTTCAGGATATTCTTGACCGTTGTCCACTGTTCCGCTCCGGGATCACTTTGGTACCTCCCCACCAAACTTATGGCAAGGTTCACATCAGGTCTGGTACACAGCATGTCATACATAATAGAGCCTATGGCTGAAGCATAGGGGATGACACTCATCTCTTCTCTATCCTTTGCCGTGGTCGGGCATTGAGTCGTACTCAATCTCACACCTTGTAACACAGGCAAGAACCCCTTCTTGGACTGATCCATATTGAACTTCTTCAATATCTTTTCAAGGTATGTGCTTTGTGAAAGACCGATGAGGCGTCTCGATCTATCTCTATAGATCTTAATACCTAATATGTAAGAAGCTTCTCCAAGGTCCTTCATTGAAAAACACTTATTCAAGTAGGCCTTAACACTGTCCAAGAGTTCTATATCATTTCCCATTATCAGTATGTCATCCACATATACTACGAGAAATGCTACAGAGCTTCCACTCACTTTCTTGTAAATACAGGGTTCTCCATAAACTTGTACAAATCCAAACACTTTAATCACTTCATTAAAGCGAATGTTCCAACTCCGAGATGCTTGCACCAGCCCATAGATGGAGCACTAGAGCTTGCATACCTTGTTAGCATCTTTAGGATCGACAAAACCTTCCGGCCGCATCATATACAGTTCTTCCTTGAGGAAGCCATTAAGGAATGCCGTTTTGATGTCCATTTGCCAGATGTCATAATCATAAAATGCGGCAATTGCTAACATGATTCGGACAGACTTCAGCATCGCTACGGGTGAGAAAGTCTCATCGTAGTCAACTCCTTGAACTTGTCGATAACCCTTAGTGACAAGCCGAGCCTTATAAACGGTCACATTACCATCCGCGTCAGTCTTCTTCTTAAAGATCCATTTATTTTCAATGGCTCGCTTATCATCAGGCAAGTCCCACACTTTGTTCTCATACATGAATCCTATCTCGGATTTCATGGCTTCAAGCCATTTGTTGGAATCCGGGCCCGCCATCGCTTCTTCATAGTTCGAAGGTTCACCGTTGTCTAACAACATGATCTCTAGGACAGGGTTGTCATACCACTCTGGTGCGGAACGTGTCCTAGTGGACCTTCGACGTTCAATAGTAACTTGATCTAAAGTTTCATGGTCATCATCATTAACTTCCTCTCCAGCCGGTGTAAGCTCCACAGAAACAACTTCCTGTGCTGCGCTACTCTCCGGTTCGAGTGGAGGTACAATTACCTCATCAAGTTCTATTTTCCTCCCACTTACTTCTTTCGAGAGAAACTCTTTCTCGAGAAAGGATCCATTCTTGGCAACGAAGACTTTGCCCTCGGATCGTAGGTAGAAGGTATACCCAATAGTCTCTTCGGGATATCCTATGAAGACGCACTTTTCCGCTTTGGGTTCGAGCTTCTCAGGTTGAAGTTTCTTCACATAAGCATCGCATCCCCAAACTTTTAGAAACGACAGCTTAGGTTTCTTTCCAAACCACAATTCATATGGTGTCGTCTCAACGGATTTTGACGGTGCCCTATGTAAAGTGAATGCGGCAGTCTCTAATGCATATCCCCAAAACGATAGCGGTAAGTCGGTAAGAGACATCATAGATCGTACCATATCTAATAGAGTGCGATTACGACGTTCAGACACACCATTTCGCTGAGTTGTGCCAGGCGGCGTGAGTTGTGAAACAATTCCACATTTCCTTAGGTGTGTGCCAAACTCGTGACTTAAATATTCTCCGCCACGATCAGATCGTAGGCACTTTATTTTCCTGTTATGTTGATTCTCTACCTCACTCTGAAATTCCTTGAACCTTTCAAAAGTTTCAGACTTATGTTTCATTAAGTAGACATACCCATATCTACTCAAGTCATCGGTGAGGGTGAGAACATAACGGTAGCCACCACGAGCCTCGACACTCATTGGACCGCATACATCGATATGTATTATTTCCAACAAGTCAGTTGCTCGCTCCATTGTTCCGGAGAACGGAGTCTTGCTCATCTTGCCCATGAGGCATGGTTCGCACATGTCAAATGATTCGAAATCAAGAGACTCCAAAAGTCCATCAGTATGGAGCTTCTTCATACGTTTGACACCAATATGACCAAGGCGGCAGTGCCACATGTAAGTGGGACTATCATTATCAACCTTACACTTGTTGGTACTCACACTATGGACATGTGTAACATCACGTTCGAGATTCATCAAAAATAAACCATTGACTAGCGGGGCATGACCATAAAACATTTCTCTCATATAAGTAGAACAACCATTATTCTCAGATTTAAATGAGTAGCCATCTCGCATCAAGCGAGATCCAGATACAATGTTCATGCTCAAAGCTGGTACTAAATAACAATTATTAAGGTTTAACACTAATCCCGAAGGTAGATGTAGAGGTAGCGTGCCGACGGCGATCACATCGACCTTGGAACCATTCCTGACGCGCATCGTCACCTCGTCCTTTGCCAGCCTCCACTTATTCTGCAGCTCCTGCTTGGAGTTACAAATGTGAGCAACTACACTGGTATCATATACCCAGGAGCTACTACGAGCGCTGGTTAGGTACACATCAATAACAAGTATATCACATATACCTTTAACGTTGCCGTCCTTCTTATCCGCTAAGTACTTGGGGCAGTTCCGCTTCCAGTGACCGGTACCCTTGCTATAAAAACACTCAGTCTCAGGCTTGGGTCCATTCTTGTTCTTCTTCTTCCCGACAACTTGCTTACCAGGCGCGGCAACAGCTTTGCCATCCTTCTTGAAGTTCTTCTTACCCTTGCCTTTCTTGAAACTAGTGGTCTTATTCACCATCAACACTTGATGCTCCTTTTTGATCTCGACCTCTGCTGATTTCAGCATCGAGTACAACTCAGGAATGGACTTCTCCATCCCTTGCATGTTGTAGTTCATCACAAAGCTCTTGTAGCTAGGTGGAAGCGAATGAAGGATTCTGTCAATGACCAAGTCATCCGGGAGATAAACTCCCAGCTGAGTCAAGCGGTTGTGTAGCCCAGACATCTTGAGGATGTGCTCACTGACAGAACTATTCTCCTCCATCTTACAGCTGAAGAACTTGTCGGAGATGTCATATCTCTCGACCCGGGCATGAGCTTGGAAAACCAGTTTCAGCTCTTGGAACATCTCATATGCTCCGTGTTGCTCAAAACGCTTTTGGAGCCCCGGTTCTAAACTGTAAAGCATGCCGCACTGAACAAGGGAGTAATCATCGCAGCGAGAATGCCAAGCGTTCGCGACGTCTTGCTTTGCTGGGAGAAGGGGTGGGTCACCTAGTGGTGCATCAAGGACATACAATTTCTTGGAAGCTATGAGGATGATCCTCAAGCCACGGACCTAGTCCGCATTGTTGCTTCCTGTTGGAAATATGCCCTAGAGGCAATAATAAAATGGTTATTATTGTATTTCCTTGTTCATGATAATTGTCTATTGTTCATGCTATAATTGTGATAACCGGAAACCATAATACATGTGTGAATACATAGACCACAACATGTCCCTAGTGAGCCTCTAGTTGACTAGCTCGTTGATCAATAGATGGTCACGGTTTCATGGCCATGGACATTGGATGTCATTGATAACGGGATCACATCATTAGGAGAATGATGTGATGGACAAGACCCAATTCTAAGCATAGCACAAGATCGTGTAGTTCGTTTGCTAAAGCTTTTCAATGTCAAGTATCGTTTCCTTAGACCATGAGATTGTGCAACTCCCGGATACCGTAGGAATGCTTTGGGTGTGCCAAACGTCACAACGTAACTGGGTGGCTATAAAGGTGCACTACGGGTATCTCCGAAAGTATCTGTTGGGTTGGCATGAATCGAGACTGGGATTTGTCACTCCGTGTGACGGAGAGGTATCTCTGGGCCCACTCGGTAAGACATCATCATTATGAGCTCAATGTGACTAAGGAGTTAGTCACGGGATGATGTATTACGGAACGAGTAAAGAGACTTGCCGGTAACGAGATTGAACAAGGTATGGGGATACCGACGATCGAATCTCGGGCAAGTAACATACCGATAGACAAAGGGAATTGTATACGGGATTGATTGAATCCTTGACATCGTGGTTCATCCGATGAGATCATCGTGGAGTACGTGGGAGCCAACATGGGTATCCAGATCCCGCTGTTGGTTATTGACCGGAGAGGTGTCTCGGTCATGTCTACGTGTCTCCCGAACCCGTAGGGTCTACACACTTAAGGTTCGATGACGCTAGGGTTATAGGGAAAAGGTATACGTGATTACCGAAGGTTGTTCGGAGTCCCGGATGAGATCCCGGACGTCACGAGGAGCTCCGGAATGGTCCGGAGGTAAAGATTGATATATAGGAAGTCCAGTTTTGGTCACCGGAAAGTTTTCGGGCTCATCGGTAGTGTACCGGGAGTGCCGGGAGGGTGCCGAATGACCCCCGGGAGGGGTGTGACGACCAAAGGACCACATGGGCTGTTAGATAAAGTGTGCCAGCCCTTATTGGGCTGGGCAAGACTTTTGCTAAAGGCCCATGCGGCTGGAGATAAGGAGATAAGGCAAAAAGGATTTAAAAGGAGGAGATCCACCTCCCTTGTGGGAGGTGGACTCTCCCTTTAATTCGGCCGGCCATCTCCTCTTTGGAGTAGAGGCCAAGCCAGCCCTCCACGTCCCTCCTCCTATATATACTTGAGGTTTTGGATGTTTTGAGACAAGATTTGATCTCTCTCTCTCACGGCGAAGCCCTACCTCTCTTCTTCCTCCTCCGCAGCGCTTAGGCGAAGCCCTGTCGGAATACCTTGCTACTCCACCACCACCACGCCGTCGTGCTGCTGTTGGAGCCCTTCCCCAACCTCTCCTTCCTCCTTGCTGGATCAAGGTGTTGGAGACGTCACCGGGCTGCACGTGTGTTGAACGCGGAGGTGCCGTCCGTTCGGCACTTGATCGGATCTACCGCGATCTGAATCGCTGCGAGTACGACTCCATCAACCGCGTTCTTGTAACGCTTCCGCTTAGCGATCTTCAAAGGTATGAAGATGCAATCTCTCCCCTCTCGTTGCTGGTTTCTCCATAGATAGATCTTGGTAAACGTAGGAAAATTTTGATTTACTACTACGTCTCCCAACAGTGGCATCATGAGCTAGGTCTATGCGTAGAATCTATGCACGAGTAGAACACAAAGCAGTTGTGGGCGTCGAGTTTGTTAATTTGCTTGCCGCTACTAGTCTTATCTTGATTCGGCGGTATTGTGGGATGAAGCGGCCCGGACCAACTTTACACGTACGCTTACGTGAGACCGGTTCCACCGCCTGACATGCACTAGATGCATAAGGTGGCTAGCGGGTGTCTGTCTCTCCTACCTTAGTCGGATCGGATTCGATGAAAAGGGTCCTTATGAAGGGTAAATAGCAATTGGCAAATCACGTTGTGGTGTTGACGTAGGTAAGAAACGTTCTTGCTAGTAACCTATAGCAGCCACGTAAAAACTTGCAACTACAAATTAGAGGACGTCTAACTTGTTTTTGCAGCATGTGCCTTGTGATGTGATATGGCCAAAGGATGTGATGTGATGCATTGTGATGTATGAATTGATCATGTTCTTGTAATAGGATTCACGACTTGCATGTCGATGATTATGACAACCGGCAGGAGCCATAGGAGTTGTCTTATTTATTGTATGACCTGCGTGTCAATCATAAACGCCATGTAATTACTTTACTTTATTGCTAAGCGTTAGCCATAGTAGTAGAAGTAATAGTTGGCGAGACAACTTCATGAAGACACAATGATGGAGATCATGATGATGGAGATCATGGTGTCGTGCCGGTGACAGTGATGATCATGGTGCCCCGAAGATGGAGATCATAGGAGCAAAATGATATTGGCCATATCATGTCACTATATTGATTGCATGTGATGTTTATCATGTTTACATCTTATTTGCATAGAACGACGGTAGTAAATAAGATGATCTCTCAATAAAATTTCAAGAAAGGTGTTCACCCTAACTGTGCACCGTTGCTAAGGATCGTCGTTCCGAAGCACCACGTGATGATCGGGTGTGATAGGTTCTAACGTTCGCATACAACGGGTGTAAGCCAGATTTACACATGCGAAACACTTAGGTTGACTTGACGAGCCTAGCATGTACAGACATGGCCTCGGAACACGGAAGACCGAAAGGTCGAACATGAGTCGTATAGAAGATACGATCAACATAGAGATGTTCACCATGGATGACTAGTCCGTCTCACGTGATGATCGGACACGGGCTAGTTGACATGGATCATGTATCACTTGGAAGACTAGAGAGATGTCTATCTAAGTGGGAGTTCATTAATAATTTGATTAAATGAACTTAATTATCATGAACTTAGTCTAAAAATGTCCTTGCAAATTATGTCGTAGATAGCTCGCGCTGTAGCTCCCCAGTTTTATTGATACAATCCTAGAGAAAAGTAAGTTGAAAGTTGATGGTAGCAATAATGCGGACTGGGTCCGTGATCTGAGGATTGTCCTCATTGCTGCACAGAAAGCTTATGTTTTTGATGTACCGCTAACTGCATCACTCCCTCAAGCGTTGCCTGTAGATGTTGTGAACATATGACAGGCACTTTTTGATGACTACGTGATAGTTCAGTGCGTCATGCATTACGGCTTAGAATTGAGGCTTCAAAATGTTTTGAACGTCACAGAACATATGAGATGTTCTAGGAGCTGAGATTGTGATCTCAAGCTCGTGCCTATGTTGAGAGGTATGAGACCTCCAACAAGATTCTTTGCCTGCAAGATAAAGGAGAATAGCTTAATCGGTGAGCGTGTTCTCAGATTGTCTGGGTGCTACAATCACTTGAATCAAGTGGGAGTTAATCTTCCAGATGAGATAGTGATTAATGCAGTTCTCCAAGTCACTGCCACCAAGCTACTAGAGCTTCGTGATGAACTATAACATGCCAGGGATGGATAAGATGATCCCTGAGTTGTTCGTGATGTTTGACACCACGAAGGTAGAAATCAATAAGGAGCATCAAGTGTTGATGGTTAAGTGAAAACCACTAGTTTCAAAAGGGGCAAGGGCAAGAAGGGAAAAACTTCAGGAATGGCAAGCCAGTTGTTGCTCTAGTGAAGAAACCCAAGGTTGAGCCCGAACCCGAGACTAAGTGCTTCTGTTATGAGGAGAATGTTCGCTGAAGCGGAAAAACCCTAGATGATTGGTAGATAAGAAGGCTGGTAATGTCAATGGAAGTATATTTGATATACGTGTTAGTGATGTGTACCTTGCTGGTACTCCTAGTAGCACCTGGGTATTAGATACCGGTTCGGTTGCTAAGTGTTAGCAACTCGAAATAAAAGCTACGGAGTAAATGGAGACTAGCTAGGTGAAAGGTGACGATGTGTGTTGGAAGTATTTCCAAGATTGATGTGATCACCATCGCACGCTCTCTCTACCTTCAGGATTTGTGATAAACCTAAATAAATGTTATTTGGTGTTTGCGTTGAGCATGAACGTGATTAGATCATGATTAGTGTGATACGGTTATTCATATAAGTTAGAGAATAATGGTTATTCTGTTTACATGGATAATGCCTTCAATGGTCATGCACCCACTCGAAATGGTTTATCGAATCATGATCGTAGTAGTACACATATTCATAACATTGGTACCAAAAGATACAAAGTTAATAATGATTGTACCACATGCTTGTGGCACTGCCACGTAATGTCATATTGGTATAAATCGCATGAAGAAACTCCATGATGATGGATTTTTTGACTCACTCGATTTCGAATCGGTTGAGACATGCGAGCCATGCCTCTTGGGCAAGATGATTGAGACCCTGTCATCCAATATGATGGAGCGGACAAGTGGCTTATTGGAATTAATACATGTTGATGTATGTGGTCCAATGAGTGTTGAAACACACAGTGGATATCGTTGTTTTTCTTTACCTTCACTGATGATTTGAGTAAATATGGGGATATTTACTTAATGAAACACGAATCTGAAATGTTTGAAAGGTTCAAGGAGTTTCAGAGTGAAGTTAAAGATCATCGTGACAAGAAGATAAATGTCTATGATATGATCATGGAGGTGAATATCTAAGTTACGAGTTTGGTATGCAATTTTAGACAATGTGGAAATTGTTTCACAGCTCACGCCTCCTGGAACACCATAGTGTGATGGTGTGTTCGAACGTCGTAGTCGTGCTCTATTGGATATAGTGAGTACTATGATGTCTCTTATCGTTTTACCACTATCGTTATGGGGTTATGCATTAAAGACAAATCCATTCACTTTAACAGGGCACCATCTAAGTCTGTTGAGATGACACCGTGAGAATTATGGTTTGACAGAAGCCTAAGCTGTCATTTCTTAATGTTTGGGGCTGCGACGCTTATGTGAAAATGGGTTTTTCACCTAGCGAGCTCGAACTCAAAGCAGACAAATGCATCTTCATAGAATACCCTAATGAGACATTGGGTATACCTTCTATCTCAGATCCAAGCGCAAAAGGTGTTTGTTGCTAAGAACGGGTCCTTTCTTGAGAAAGAGTTTCTCTCGAAAGAATTGAGTGGGAGGAAGATAGAACTTGATGAGGTTGTTGAACCTTTGTTTCAACCAGAGAATAGCGCAACACAGAAAGATGTTTCTGTAGAGCCTACTCAGTTGAAAAGGAAGTTAATGATGATGATCATGAAGCTTCGGATCAAGTCACTATCGAACCTCGTAGGTCGACAAGGACGCGTACTGCTCCTGAGTAGTACGACAACCCTGTCTTGGAAATCATGTTGTTGGACAACGATGAACCTACGAACTATGGAGAAGCGATGGTGGGCCCGGATTCCAACAAATGGCTAGGAGCCATGAAATCCGAGAAAGGATCCATGTATGAAAACCAAGTATGGACTTTGGTAGACTTGCCTGTTGAATGGCGGGTCATTGAGTACAAATGGACCTTTGAGATAAACATAGACGCTAATGGTGAAATGTCACCGTTTATAAAGCTCGACTTGTCGCAAAGAAGTTTCCGCCAAGTTCAAGGAGTTGACTACGATGAGATTGTCTCATCTGTAGCGATGCTAAAAGTCTATTAAAATTTTGTTAGCAGTTGTTGCATTTTTCGATTATGAAATCTGGCAGATGGATGACAAAACAAGGTTTCCGTAATGGTTTCTGTGAGGAAGAGTTGTATGTGATACAACCAGAAGGTTTTGTCAATCCTAAGGATGCTAATAATATGCAAACTCCAGCGATCCTTCTATGGAATGGAGCAAGCATCTCGGAGTTGGAATATATGCTTTGATGAGGTGATCAAAGTTTTTAAGTTTATACAAAGTTTATGAGAAACTTGTATTTGCAAGAAAGTGAGTGGGAGCACTATAGAATTTCTTATAAGAATATGTAGTTGACATATTATTGATCGGAAATGATGTAGAATTTCTGGAAGAGCATGAAGGGTTGTTTGAAAAGAGTTTTTTCAAAGGAAGACCCAGATAAAGCTACTATTTTATTGAGCATCAAGATCTATAGGGATAGATCTATTCGCTTGATAAGTTTTTTCGACGAAGACATACCTTGACAAGTTTTTGAAGGAGTTCAAAATAGATGGGTCAAAGAAGGAGTTCTTGACTGTATTGTAAGGTGTGAAATTGAGTAAGACTCAATACCCGACCACGGCAGAAGATAAAGAAGAGATGAGTGTCATCTCCTATGCTTTAGCCATAGGCTCTATATAGTATGCCATGCTGTGTACCGCACCTGTGTGTGCCTTGCCATGAGTCTGTCAAGGGGTACAAGAGTAATCCAACAGTGGATCACTAGACAGCGGTCAAAGTTAGCCTTAGTAACTTGAGAACTAAGGAAATATTTCTCGATTATGGAGGTGATAAAGAGTTCATCGTAAAGTGTTACGATGATGCAAGCTTTAAAACCAATCCGGATGACTCTTAGTAGAAATCCAGCTACGTATAGTGGAGCAGCCATTTGGAATAGCTCCAAGTGGAGCATGGGAGTAGTATCTACAAATATGACATGGAAAGTTTGTAAGGTACACACGGATCTGAATGTCGCAGACCCGTTGACTAAAACCTCTTTCACGAGCAGGACATGAACAAACCCCAGAACTTATTGGGTGTTAATCACATGATGATATGATCACATGGTGATGTAAGTGTTAATCACATGGTGATGTGAACTAGATTATTGACTCTAGTGCAAGTGGGAGACTGTTGGAAATATGCCCTAGAGGCAATAATAAAATGGTTATTATTGTATTTCCTTGTTCATGATAATTGTCTATTGTTCATGCTATAATTGTGTTAACCGGAAACGATAATACATGTGTGAATACATAGACCACAACATGTCCCTAGTGAGCCTCTAGTTGACTAGCTCGTTGATCAATAGATGGTCACGGTTTCATGGCCATGGACATTGGATGTCATTGATAACGAGATCACATCATTAGGAGAATGATGTGATGGACAAGACCCAATTCTAAGCATAGCACAAGATCGTGTAGTTCGTTTGCTAAAGCTTTTCAATGTCAAGTATCGTTTCCTTAGACCATGAGATTGTGCAACTCCCGGATACCGTAGGAATGCTTTGGGTGTGCCAAACGTCACAACGTAACTGGGTGGCTATAAAGGTGCACTACGGGTATCTCCGAAAGTATCTGTTGGGTTGGCATGAATCGAGACTGGGATTTGTCACTCCGTGTGACGGAGAGGTATCTCTGGGCCCACTCGGTAAGACATCATCATTATGAGCTCAATGTGACTAAGGAGTTAGTCACGGGATGATGTATTACGGAACGAGTAAAGAGACTTGCCGGTAATGAGATTGAACAAGGTATGGGGATACCGACGATCGAATCTCGGGCAAGTAACATACCGATAGACAAAGGGAATTGTATACGGGATTGATTGAATCCTTGACATCGTGGTTCATCCGATGAGATCATCGTGGAGTACGTGGGAGCCAACATGGGTATCCAGATCCCGCTGTTGGTTATTGACCGGAGAGGTGTCTCGGTCATGTCTACGTGTCTCCCGAACCCGTAGGGTCTACACACTTAAGGTTCGATGACGCTAGGGTTATAGGGAAAAGGTATACGTGATTACCGAAGGTTGTTCGGAGTCCCGGATGAGATCCCGGACGTCACGAGGAGCTCCGGAATGGTCCGGAGGTAAAGATTGATATATAGGAAGTCCAGTTTTGGTCACCGGAAAGTTTTCGGGCTCATCGGTAGTGTACCGGGAGTGCCGGGAGGGTGCCGAATGACCCCCGGGAGGGGTGTGACGACCAAAGGACCACATGGGCTGTTAGATAAAGTGTGCCAGCCCTTATTGGGCTGGGCAAGACTTTTGCTAAAGGCCCATGCGGCTGGAGATAAGGAGATAAGGCAAAAAGGATTTAAAAGGAGGAGATCCACCTCCCTTGTGGGAGGTGGACTCTCCCTTTAATTCGGCCGGCCATCTCCTCTTTGGAGTAGAGGCCAAGCCAGCCCTCCACGTCCCTCCTCCTATATATACTTGAGGTTTTGGATGTTTTGAGACAAGATTTGATCTCTCTCTCTCACGGCGAAGCCCTACCTCTCTTCTTCCTCCTCCGCAGCGCTTAGGCGAAGCCCTGTCGGAATACCTTGCTACTCCACCACCACCACGCCGTCGTGCTGCTGTTGGAGCCCTTCCCCAACCTCTCCTTCCTCCTTGCTGGATCAAGGTGTTGGAGACGTCACCGGGCTGCACGTGTGTTGAACGCGGAGGTGCCGTCCGTTCGGCACTTGATCGGATCTACCGCGATCTGAATCGCTGCGAGTACGACTCCATCAACCGCGTTCTTGTAACGCTTCCGCTTAGCGATCTTCAAAGGTATGAAGATGCAATCTCTCCCCTCTCGTTGCTGGTTTCTCCATAGATAGATCTTGGTAAACGTAGGAAAATTTTGATTTACTACTACGTCTCCCAACACTTCCATCATCTTTCAGCTTGGTTTTCTCTAGGAACGCATTGAAGTTTAGGGTGACATTCACGTTGGCCATTGGATCTACAATATAGATTGTAAAGACAATTTTAGACTAAGTTCATGATAATTAAGTTCACATAATCAAATTATTTAATGAACTCCCACTTAGATAGACATCTCTCTAGTCATCCAAGTGACACATGATCCATGTCAACTAGCCCATGTCCGATCATCACGTGAGACAGACTAGTCATCCATGGTGAACATCTCCATATTGATCGTATCTTCTATACGACTCATGTTTGACCTTTCGGTCTTCCGTGTTCCGAGGCCATGTCTGTACATGCTAGGCTCGTCAAGTCAACCTAAGTGTATCGCGTGTGTAAATCTGACTTACACCCGTTGTATGCGAACGTTAGAACGTATCACACCCGATCATCACGTGGAGCTTCGGAACAACGATCCTTAGCAACGGTGCATAGTTAGGGTGAACACTTTTCTTGAAATTTTATTGAGAGATCATCTTATTTACTACCGTCGTTCTAAGCAAATAAGATGTAAACATGATAAACATCACATGCAATCAATATAGTGACATGATATGGCCAATATCATCTTGCTCCTTTGATCTCCATCTTCGGGGCACCATGATCATCACTGTTACCGGCACGACACCATGATCTCCATCATCATGATCTCCATCATCGTGTATTCATGAAGTTGTCTCGCCAACTATTACTTCTACTACTATAGCTAACGTTTAGCAATAAAGTAAAGTAATTACATCGCGTTTATGATTGACACGCGGGTCATACAATAAAGTAAGACAATTCCTATGGCTCCTGCCGGTTGTCTCACGTAAGCGTACATGTAAAGTCGGTTCGGGCCGCTTCATCCCACAATACCGCCGAATCAAGATAAGACTAGTAGTGGTAAGCATATTAACAAAATTGACACCCAAAACAACTTGTGTTCTACTCGTGCATAGATTCTATGCATAGACCTAGCTCTGATACCACTATTGGGAGACGTAGTAGTAAATCAAAAAAATTCCTACGTATCACCAAGATCTATCTATGGAGAAACCAGAAACGACTGGGGAGAGATTGCATCTTCATACCTTTGAAGATGCTAAGCGGAAGCATTACAAGAACGCGGTTGGTGGAGTCATACTCGAAGCGATTCAGATCGCGGTGGATTCCGATATCAGCGCCGAACAACGGCGCCTCCGCGTTCAACACACGTGCAGCCCGATGACGTCTCCTATGCCTTGATCCAGCAAGGAGGAAGGAGAGGTTGAGGGAGAGCTCCGGCAGCACGACGGCATGGTGACGGTGGAGCTACGTGGACTCCGGCAGAGCTTCGCCAAGCGCTACGAAGAACGAGGAATAGGAAGGGTAGGGCTGCGCCGAGAGAGACAGAAGTCGTGTCCCAAATCAGCCCAAACCCTTGCATATATATAGGAGGAGGGAGAGGGAGGGATGCCTTGTCCCCTCCTCCAAGGAGGAGAGGTTCGGCCGAACTAGGGATAGAGTCCACCTCCCACAAGGGAGGTGGATCTCCTCTTTTAAAACTCTTTTGCCCTTTATCTCTTGATCCCAGTTGCATGGGCCTTTCTAGAAGGTCTTGGCCAGCCCAATAAGGGCTGGTACACCTCCTCTAAGGGCCCACGAAGTCCTATGGTCGTCACACCCCTCCCGACGGTCCTCCAGCACCCTCCCGGCACTCCCGGTACACTACCGATGAGCTCGAAAACTTTCCGGTGACCAAAACTGGACTTCCTATATATCAATCTTTACCTCCGGACCATTCCGGAGCTCCTCATGACATCCGGGATCTCATCCGGGACTCTGAACATCCTTCGGTAATCACGTATACCATTTCCCTATAACCCTAGCGTCATCGAACCTTAAGTGTGTAGACCCTACGGGTTCGGGAGACACATAGACATGACCGAGACACCTCTCCGGTCAATAACCAACAGCGGGATCTGGATACCCATGTTGGCTCCCACATGTTCGATGATGATCTCATCGGATTAACCACGATGTCGGGATTCAATCAATTCCGTATACAATTCCCTTTGTCTATCGGTATGATACTTGCCCGAGATTCGATCGTCAGTATCTCTATACCTTGTTCAATCTCGTTACCGGCAAGTCTCTTTACTCGTTCCGTGACACATCATCCCATGGCTAACTCCTTAGTCACATTGAGCTCATTATGATGATGTCTTACCGAGTGGGCCCAGAGATACCTCTCCGTCACACGGAGTGACAAATCCCAGTCTCGATTCCTGCCAACCCAACAGACACCTTCGGAGATACCCGTAGTGCTCCTTTATAGCCATCCAGTTACGTTGTGACGTTTGGCACACCCAAAGCATTCCTACGGTATCCGGGAGTTGCACAATCTCATGGTCTAAGGAAACGATACTTGACATTGAAAAGCTTTAGCAGACGAACTACACGATCTTGTGCTATGCTTAGGATTGGGTCTTGCCCATCACATCATTCTCCTAATGATTTGATCCCGTTATCAACAACATCCAATGTCCATGGCCATGAAACCGTGACCATCTATTGATCAACGAGCTAGCCAACTAGAGGCCTACTAGGGACATGTTGTGGTCTATGTATTCACACATGTATTACGGTTTCCGGTTAACACAATTATAGCATGAACAATAGACAATTATCATGAAATAGGAAATACAATAATAAACATTTTATTATTGCCTCTAGGGCATATTTCCAACACCCACATATCAAATTATCAAAGTAACGAATGTGAATCGTATGAGCATGATGAAAACTAGCATGACAGAAATTCCCATGTGTCCCCGGGAGCGCTTTGCTTTATATAAGAGTTTGTACAGGCTTGTACTTTGATACAAAAAGGATTGGGGCACCTTGATGCACCTTTGCTACATTTATTACTTGCTACCAGTTACAAATTACCTTATCACAAAACTATCTGTTACCAATAATTTCAGTGCTTTCAGAGAATACCTTACTGAAAGCCGCTTGTCATTTTCGTTTGCTCCTCGTTGGGTTCGACACTCTTACTTATCGAAAGGACTACGATAGATCCCCTATACTTGTGGGTCATCAAATCTTAGGTAAGGAGAAGTCTTAGACTACAACATATCAATAATGGCTTTAGGAAAAAGGAGTGTAAAGACAACAATTGTATGTCATGTCATTCTAAGCCTCCGGTTTTCAAGAGTAAAGGTGTTAAAAACCTTTTTTTTCTTATTGCAAGGTGGATCCCATGGACACCGTTGAAGACATCCTTCAAAATAAAAAGACCAACAAGGGAGGGAAGGCACCTCCCACAAAGGAGTAACTAATGCATGTTGATCGAATGTCCCGACTACTGATTGTAAAGGCTAGTAAGTGATGATTTTCGTGTCTTTATGTTATGATGTGATAAAAGTTGATGTGAATGTAATAAACTCTATGTGGACCTGCTATAGTTTGTGGTTCTTTGTTGGCCTTTTGCATGTCAAGTTCAAATATTCCTGTTATGTAAAGTGCTCTAGTTCCAGTCTACAAATCTATATCTTCTTAAATGACTAATTGTTGTTAATAGAGCTTGCCATATCTTGAAATGGAATATAATAGGAATTAACTCTAGTAACAAATGGTTGGCTCTTGGCAAAAAAAGAATATGTCTGCTCTATCATTTGTCTCCAGGAAACTAAAAGCGAAAATTTTGGTAGTGCATATTGATTTTTTTTTCCCAATAAGGATAAATAAATTTGATTTCGCACCCTCACTAGGAGCTTCTTGTGGGCTTTTAATAGCTTTGAATGATAATATGTTTCAAGGAGAATGCTTCTTTAAAAACAGATTATCGATATCCATTAGATTTACTTCACCACACATTGACAGCTACTAACAAATATTTATGGACCCTATGATGCTGACGGTAAAGCCTTATTTATTGACTGGTTTCAGAACACCCAGATGCAATGGGATACTGATTGGCTTGTACTTGGATATTTTAACTACATGAGATATCCTCATAATAGAAACTTGGGAACAATGGACTTCTATAACATGATGCAATTCAATGAGGCCATCAGTGAGCTAGCTATGGATGAGTTCCCACTAAAAGGAAGAAATTATACTTGGAGCGAAATGCAAGATGCACCTTTACTGGAAAATTTTGATTGAGTTTTCACATATGAGAGTTGGACCAACAGCTACCCTAACACCATTGTTTACCTATCCCAAAGCATGTCTCTAACCACACTCCTTGTGTCATATCCATCGGAACATGCATCCCTAAATCTCCTCTCTTCATATTTGAGAAATTTTAGCTGCAACACCCTAATTTTTAGGAGGTGGTTCATAATATTTGGAGTCAAAATGTCCAATAGTAGGACAGTGTCAAGCTTATTACTGCCAAATTCAAGAGGCTTAGAAAATGCTTAAAATACGGGCCAAAAATCTTTCCAATCTGGCTGGAACCATAAATGCCGCAAATGAAAATTATTTTCATGTGGGGCCTATTTGATGAATATAGAACTCTTCATAGATGGAAAATACGGGGGGAGAAATAATGAAAGAGCACCTTTCGAAAATGTGTCCTATCAAAGATTATACTCGAAGCAAAGAACAACAATTAGGTGGGTTAAATTTGGGGTTGAAAATTCAAATTCTTCCAAGAAAAATCCACTATTAAGTATAGACATAACCACATTTATGTCTTGCAAGATGAATTTGAAAATGAGCTTTCTGAACATCAAGCCAAGGTTGCTCTGCTTTGGAAATCTTTCAAAGACAGGCTGGGCCAATCCTCCCCAATAAGTAATATGCTCAATCTTCATTCCATAATCCTTGAATAGGATAATCTTGAGAGACTCGCGAACGCTTTTACAAAACATGAAATTGATGAATAATCAAAACATTGTCCTCTAATAAGGCACCTGGTCTAGATGGTTTTAATGGAGTCTTGATGGCATATTATCTCTAAATATTTCTACCCGCTTATTGATGACTTCTTCCATGGCAAAGTCAACCTTGAAAGCATCAATGCTTCATTCAACACACTTATCCCCAAGAAATATACTCCTCTCACTACTAATGACTTTAGATCTATATCCATTTTGAATTGCAGCATGAAAATCATCAAAAAGTTGTTGGCCAATAGACTTTAAAGGGTGATTCTCAAACTTGTGCACCCAAATCAATGTGGCTTCCTTAAAATTAGAAAAAATCAAGATTGTTTTGCTTGGGATTTTTAGTGCCTTCATTAATGACATCAATCTAACTATCCGATCATTTTTCTGAAACTAGACTTTGAAAAGGCCTTTGAGCTTGCTGACCATAATACCATTCTATAAATTCTGCAAGCCAGAGGTTTTGGTGAGAGGTCGATTAATTGGATGAAGATGATCTTCACCACTGGCACACCTTATGTCCTTCTAAATGGAGTACATCATAAAAATTTCCACTTCGGAAGGGGGGGTCAGGCAAGGGGACCCTCTCCCCCCTTATCTTTGTGCTTGTTGCTGATCTTCTGCAGTCCATCCTTAGTGAGGTCATGCATAACCAGCTCATTCATTCCCCTCTAGTGAGATTTTCTTGCCTTGAGTTCCATGTAATTCAATAAGCTGATGATACCATTCTAGTTCTCCCAGCAGTCACCTCTCAGCTCTTGCAAGTCAAGAACCTCATCCTCCACTACGCTAACTACACTCGACTCAAAGTCAAGAACAAAAAAATATGTCCTAGTGCTCGTCAACATACATGATGATTCACTGTGTTGGTTTGCTTGCAATCTTGGGGTGCCAATGGGGCATGTTTCCCTTCACCTATCTAGGGTTGTGCGCAACTGTAAATTGATAACTTTTGCCCACATCATGCAAAGAGTGGAAATAAGGCTTCCATGATGCTCCACATACCTTACTCTCTTATGATGGTAGTATGCTTTCAATCAAATATTTCTTCTCAGCCTTGCCAACTTTCTTCGTGTGCACATTAGCCTTGCCAATTGGGGTCATCAACCAACTTAAGAAATACCTGAGGCATTTCTTATGGAGAAAATTTGGTAGAGAAGAAAGTGGAATGGCTCTAGTGGCATGGATAAGGTCAGCAAGCTAAAGGAAGGATTAGGCATCTTGGACATCACCGAGCACCAAGGTTGTCAGAATCATGATTTTGAATCGGATTGGATCCCAATGGTAGGATCGCAAATCATGGAATCTTAACTATAAGGATCGTAGAAACATAGATTTTATGATCTAAAATCGTAGAATCAGGGAGGTTAGTTTGGGTCGTAAAGTCAAAGAATCGTACAACATAATCGCGATTCTGACAATCTTGTCGAGCACAACAAAGCACTACTCATGAGGAATCTGCACAAATTCTACAATAAAGAGGACTTGCCATGGGTGAAGCTTATTTGGGAAGTGTGCTACTCTTCCACTCCCCCTGTGGATGAAAAATATGCCTTTTTTGGTGAAAAACTCATCTCAGCTTGCTTCGAACTTTCAAACAAGCATCAAAATGTATTGTAAATTCTGACAATGCCATTCAGCTCTAGGCTGAAAATTGGACTGATGAACCACTACAACAAAAGTCCCATGAACTTCATTCATTTGCCAAAGATAGGGTTATTTCGCTTAAAGACTTTGTTGACCAAGACTGGACTGAACACTTCCATTCTTGTCTTTGTGTCTAAGTTGAAGAACAGTTCCTTCAACTGCCTGACATTATACCTGAATTGACTCCATCAGAGAAAGACAAGTGGCAGCGTTTGGGACAATCAAAGAACTACTCTTCAATGAAAATGTACAAACATCTATTGGGAGATCAAGAGGACACATCTTTTTCAAACACATCTGGAGCACTTCTAGCAGGCTAAAACATAAAATCCTTTTTTGGCTAGTGGCACATGAGAGAGTTAGTACAAGATCCACGTTGATTCGAAGAAGAATCCAGCTTGTGACCCCTGATGTCCAAATTGTGACGAAAAGGCTGAAGAAACACTTTTACACATGCTCCGGGATCACAACTATGCTAGGCCTCTTTGATCCCCTAAAAAAAAGAGGCACATCAGGTTTTGAGGACACCCTTTTGGCCAACGAGGAGTTAACCTCACTTTGACATGGAGATTACCATATGGTGCATTCACTCTAAAGGAAGACCTAAAGAGGCTCTGGATAAAATTAAAGGATAAATATTCAGAAGAATTCCAACAATGTGTCACCCTTAATTTTCAGTAACATGTTTCCAAAAACCGGTCTTGGCTAAGGCCTAAGATGGGTCTTTTTGTTCTCTTTTTCCTCCCCATCTTTGTGATATACTGATTATACATATAAAATTTACCATAGAACAATTGAGATTTAAAAAAAAACTAAATTAATGGCAGAACATGAGGACCACACACCATACCAAAGATGGATCAATTTCCAGGGAATTTGACAGAATGATGTACTTTTGTTTTACTTTGACAAAATGGCATGGCTTGCGCCATAGACATCCCATGTCACTGACATGTGGGATCTGAAGCCACTTGTCAGTGACACAAGGTGTGTCATTTGTGTCAAAGCGGAAACCAGGTGTCATTTTGTCAAAACTTTCTGCCAACAATGACATAACCTCTACTTACTAGAAAAATAAGAATACTATAATAGATATACTAGGCACTACAACAAAGGTTCACATCACATATCACAGGCTCAGTCAGACACCTATTTTAGCTCCATGCAGATGGATGCTATATATACATACAAATGAACTGTCAGTCAGTCTCTTCAGTCCTACGGCATCGCAGCACCCTCATGTCACATGGTCGAACAAAACGACCGCTGATCCGACGAGCTGCCATGAGATCAAAAGAACAAATCAAATCTTCTATTTCCTTTCTGTCGCGCTCACCACTACAAGCCTAGAACTAAAAGTGCCACCACCTCTTCTTCCTGTTCTCCACGATGGGCAACTCTGCAGCAGATCATCATCAGCATGGTGAGATACACGAGCAAAGGGACGAAAAAGCAAAATAATATCCAAACGATGATAGATAGATTGTATATACCTCCTTCCGGATATATCGAGTTGTAGTGCACCTCAGCCCAAAAGCTCAAACATATAACTGGAGCCCAGAAAGAAAGAAAGGAAATCTTATTAGATACAAACAGACTGAAATATCTGGTGAAACCTAGAAACCAATTCATCGATAATAACATAGCAATGACAAACCCACATTACCTCTATTTGATTTTTGAACAACTGGGAGAATTTCAATGTAGCATGTATCTCTGAATGAGGTCAGAATGAAAATCTTCACACCATACTGAAAAAGTAAAATGCATACCCTTAGGTACCATACCAATAGCACAGCAGTCATATGGCATGAGCAGCTCACTGGTAATAATGCCAAGAAATTAGACAGAAAGGAGAGGGTTTTAAGCGCTGCTGCCCAAAAAGTCACAATTTTTCACTCATATCAGGTGGCAGACATCAATCACTGCAAAGACCAACCAAAGTAGAGACAGAATGCAACTGGTGTGGTAAGAAGCATGGTTTGCCATGCGTACCGAAGTAAGCAACAATGGTCAGAATCGGTTCTCGACGAGTACTAAATACATACACCCTGAGCAGAGGATGAAGACCAGGAACAATCTCTTTGCCTCCCTTCACTACCACCAGAAAAGAAAAATAAACAGCTTCAACCTGCCTATCCCCCGATCGAGATGGAGCGATCGCTAGCTAGCTACCTACAAGCCATCTGCACTGCTGCCATGGTCCCTTCTGGCCTTCTTCGCCGGCGGCGGCATTGCGGCGATGGCATCATGTAACTGCCGCTGAGCATCCTGGAGCATTTGATTATTGCGTGCCTCCGTCTCCTTCCAGCCACGCTCAATCTCCCACTGCACCTCCATTCTTCGCCTCTCCAGCCGCTTGATTCCCTCGCCGATGTCCCTCAGCACACCTGCGACGGAGTGGCGGTCCACCGCGGGAACCTCCTCAACCTTGACCCTGTCTGCAGCGGCGGCCTTGGACTGGAACGCCACGGCCTCGTAGGAGACCCTCTTGCGCGGAGGCGCGGTGGACAGGGTCACAGCGGGCGGCGACTGCTGGCGAGGGGCGAAGCCGCCCCTGAAGCCGCCGGCGTCGCGCACGAGGCCGTTGATGCTCCTGGTGCTGTTCCTGGCGACGAGCAGCTGCTCCTCCTCCTCTTCTTCTTCTTCCTCTTCTTCTTCTTCCTCCTCCTGGTCGTCCTCTTGGTCTTGGTCCTCCAGGTCTTCTTGGTCAAGATGGTCGTCGTCGGAGTGGGGCGGTGATGCGGCGAAGGAGTTGGTGGCGGTGGGTACGGGGCCGGGGCCGCGCTCGAGGCGCTCCATGCGGCGGAAGAAGGGCCAGAGGGAGGTGACGGGGCGGGCGGCCTCGGTGCGGTAGCGCTTGCGGAGCTTCTCGAGCTTGTGGCGGCACTGGGTGCCGGTCTTGCGCTGGCCGCCGCAGCGGTGGGTGACCTCGGCGGCCACGTCCTCCCACTGGTGCGCCTTGAGCTGGCCGCGCCGCAGCTTGGTCCAGCGGTCCTCGTAGACGTCGATGAGGTGCATCGTGTCGCCGTGCGACCACGGCTGCCCCGGCGCGCTCTTCCTCGCGGCCTCCATCGACGATCCCTCGGCGACGGCGGCGGGCGGCGGTTTGGATCTGGATCTGGGGAGGGGAAAGAGGGAGGTAGTGGTGGTGGAGTAAATGGCGGCGGCGGCGGGTGGTGGAGGCGGGGATAAGGGCCGGGCCGCCAGCCTACTAGTATGGGTGGTGCGTGCGGTTCACGTGGATGAGGGCCCCGTGCGCCGCTCGCTGACCGGTGGGGGCCAGTCACACTGACCTGTGGGACCAGCCGATTTGGTCATAAGTGAAGTATGAAATAAGCCTCCAACTCGTTCCCCTTTTTGTAGTCCAAACCCTAACCTCTCAGCCTCTGAAATTGGCGATCCCGGTCAGCGCCTTGTTGGGGTCGAACCCTAACCTCTCAATATCCGAAATCAACAATCCCGGTCAGTAGCGCGGTTAAGACTGTTTCCAACCAGGGATTGTGAACGTGGAACCGGGGAGGCTAGGGTCGTCGGTTTATACATGCCACCGGATGTGGGTCCCACAAGGTCCAATGACGTTTTCGAGGGTTTGTCTCTAATCGCCAACGTTGGCTTAGGGAGGCGATGACATTGGTCGGAACTAAAAATATGTCGAAATGGGGATTCGTCTTGCAGGGGCGGTCACAAGGATCGATAGAGTGTGTCACTAAAGCTACTAAAGAAAAGAGTGTGTTTTCACATCGGCGACGTCGTGGCATGACCCGAGGCGAGTGACGAGGTCGTGCCACAACGATCTTGGCGTGGCAGATGGGGGCAAAGGAGGGGAAAGTAGCGACACACACAATTTTCTAAAGCGTGTCCTCCTTGTGGCACCACGAAGGAGCTCTTGAAGGAACACACCATAGGCCCACCGGTCCACGACGATGCCATGCTCGTCCCTCCCCCTACCATCTCTGGCACCACATACTCGTGCATGCCTATGAACGAGCATGATCACACTAACACCGGCCCCACCACGAACCATGGGGAGACGCTTCACACCGACGATCATGCCCTTCACCGCTTGAAAAACACCAGGAAGCAGTACATGTTATCCTGCTCGTCCCCCTCCCGACGATGCGAGGGAGCATGTGATGACGAATGTGGAGGTCATCGTGGGGTAAGAACTCCATGACAAGACATGAGAAGCACATGACAACGTCGAAGTAAGTGAAGAGTGTGGGGAGGAATAAGTGGTCGAGGAGACAGAGGATGCCCTTCTCCACCGCAACACGCTCAAGTTTGTGCTTCTTCGCCATGACACACTGGTCCACCATCTTCATCGCGTAGAGGCACGAGGGCTCCAAGATCCAAAGCAATAGAGGCTCACTGCGCCAATGCGTGGAACCAAGTTGAAGTCCATGGTCCCGAGCGGCGCCGCCAAGAAAATGCTAACAATATGCAAATGGCCGCCCAGGACATGTCGTCGGACTAGTGCGGACAACAAGCAGGTCACCGCCGCCATGGCCACGGAAGGGGAGCAATCTAACGACAGACTGGACAGCTGTCGGTGCTGCTCACGGAGCTGGGACACGAGTTAGGCTCATGGGTTTGCTAAGTCAAACTTAGTTCATGATCCCATCATTGAACGTGCCCACGTCCGCAACCACAGTCTAAAAACAAGCCTAGGAAAGTAAGGACCCGGAATTATGAGTTTAGGGTGTCGATTTCAGGGATAGAGAGGTTAAGGTTTGATTTTGGCCAGCCATACAAATCCATGGTTTAAAATGGATTTCATTGGGGTGCGGCTAGGAGAATCAGAAAGTCCGACACAAGATCAACAGGGACTAAGAGGTCAGGGTTTGATTTCGACCACCCATACAAATTCAAGGTTTAAAGCAGACTTCACCAGGGTGTGGCTAGGAGCAGTGGCGGAGCTTGAGACGAAATCATGGAGGGGCATGGGCTGAAGGGGGGGCAAACATGCTTGCTTTTGACTGGTTTTTACTGAAAAATTAGACCTAACACCAAGATATATATGCATGTTTTCATATGAGCTGGGGGGGCCATGTCCCAGGTTCCCCCCCCCCCCCTGAAGCTCCGCCACTGGCTAGGAGGATCATAAAGTCTGACAGAAAGATCAACAGGGTATGAAATCAAAGGTCTTGGACAGTAGCAATACTTCAATCATATTGTAAAAATCGTTGCAATATAGCTCTGAGAATGTAGTTGCAATATATAATGGCAGTCAAAACTAAATCAGCCAATCATGTACTACCGGCACCGCATAGATAACCTGAGAATGTACATACAGGAAAGAAGAATCATGCTTACCAAGTCTGCAGCGGCCTGCAGTGTAACATGGTCTCCCCACTCTCCATTCCTAGTTAGTTCCGTGAGCACAAAAAAAGTGAGAATGTGCATCTTCTTTAAACTCGAATTAACATTTACTGATAAATAAATAGTAGAAAGGAGCAGGCACTGACTTTGGCATCTTCTTAAGATAATCTCTGTAGTCCATAGGGACATATCCAGCATATATCTCAGGATGAGATTCAAGCTGTGAATGAAAATACATTAATGTGAGAACAAAGGAATCTCGGTTGTATTGACCGACAAAATAATTCTTATGGTGTGGCCCTTTACTGTAAGAAGGGAACTGATAAAAGTTACCACTTTGACAATACTAACCTGATTGACCACCTGTTGCCGCACAAATCTATGGTGTTCGGGAGTTCGGTAGAATTGATCAGACAATGCCCGAAACTGTTCAACAGGAGGATTGAGAAAGAGATCAGTACTTGTAGAGCAGGCTTTACTGATACCAGGCATGCCATTCTCGAAAACAAAACAGAAAACTGAATCCTGTAAACAGACCTGACAATTGCCATCTCCGTTAACCTTGAGCTCAACCAGGCCGTAAAGCACCAACCTAAATAAGAGATCATATTAATTGTATCAAATGACAGTACCATGGAGCATTGTTAGTTAACACCGTGTGCAGATTGATGGGATAAATAATATTCACTATTGCTTAAAAATTACCATACATTCAGTCACATGTTTAGCACTTCAGTACAGTTGTATCATAAACGAAGTTAGCATGAGCTTCAGGCTGTATTGGTCATAGATTCATGAAATTGAACTGAGAAATAATGCCTTGGTGGCAAGAGAGGTATATAGTGCAGGGGTATTTACCTGTCGAGAAGCCTTCGGTGATCTGAAAAGGCTTCATCAAAAGAAGGGATGTCACCATTTGTTTTAGGGACATGCTGCAGCAGCAAAGTGGGTAAGTAACAAAATCTAAGACGTAACACTGATCTTCAAGGGAACACATGAAAGTCAATGGAAATTCTTCAAAGAATGAGATTCTTGATCATGGACAGAGAGTTAGAGATGCAGGTTCTGAACTTATATTTTCTGAACTGACGAACAACAAAACTCGTTAATATATGTTAAAGTTGGCGTGCCTAGACGGGAAGTAAAAGTGGAACATGGCTCAGCATTAGCATTGATAGGAATGGACACAAGATCAAACCATGTGCATCCACGAGGTATATAGATAATTCCGCATTTAACATATTTTCTGAACCGTAAATAGTGCCCGGCATCCTTGAGTAATAACCCAAGCATTCTTACATTTACTTAGCAGGAACTAGCAATCCCAACCGCTATAAACTTCAGAGCATGGTTATTTTACAATTAGATAATACACCGAAGGTGGAACTCTGAATCCCCTTGAAACCGTAGAAACCCAAAACTGTTGTGCTTAACCCCTTCAGGCAGTAAAAATAAAATGAAGAGCAGTAAAAGTGGAACAAAGCTCAGCATTTGCATGATAGGAACAGATATACGATCGGGGATCCACTAGGTAGATTGATAATTATCATAGATCAGCAGCGGCATCTGCATTTAACATACGACTCTACTGTAAATAGTGTCTGGCATCGTTGAGTAAATGACCGAAGCATTATTCTGATCACCTATCAGGAACTAGCAATCCCCAAACAAATCTAAATTCCAGAGCATGGTTAGATAAGATATCTATCAGAGGTGAAACTCTGAATCCCCTAGAAACTTTAGAAACCCAAAACTGATGTACTTAACCCGTTTATGCAGTGAATAAATTCTAGCATATGCATGTCCAAACAAGAGTAAACACTTTTCCCAACCATTCTACCAATTATTCTGCCATACTGGATATATAATCTGGGATCAGTAGTAGGAAGAGAGCACTGCTACTTACAGGGACAGGAAGCATGTCATTCAGTCTTTTGCCGACTTCGCCGTCGAGAGCAGAGAAATCGTCGACGAGCTCTATCGAGCAACCCTGGCCGTCGCGCGCATTGGTACCTTCTTCGGGGCTCGAGCACGGACTCAATCCCTCTGCTTCTTGTACATAAGGTGGAGCTGCACCGGCGTTTTGTTCAGGAAAGGGGATGACATGTCTGAATTTACTGTGTGTTGCGTATGTGTTAACTGAAGATTAGTATTACCTGAGGGCAGATGGCTGACGACCTCGGGGCGGAACCACTGCTGCGCGAGGACGGTGGCGCGGCGCTCGGGCTCGCCGCCGCCGCCGGTCTCCGACGCCTCGGCCATGGCGACCAGCGCGAGCTCCTCCTGCAGCGCGTGCGCGATGACCTCGTCGTTCTCCACCGCGTCGACCTTGACCTCCGCGAGGGAGGGTGCTGGGGCGGGCATGTCGTAGCCGTTGAGGAGGGCGCGGGCGCGCTGGGGTTGCGGCGGCGGCGGGGCGTAGTCGGTGGAGGGGGATTGAGGGTAGTGCACGCAGCCGGCGCCGTCGAGGAGGTGGTGGAGGCCCCAGCGGACGATGTTGGCGTCCAGATCTTGGTGGTCCCGCACCACCATGGCTGGCCGGGGATTGATTGATGAGAATCGAACCTGCTACAGCTGAACGAAATCATCATCTTGCAGTTAGTTATCCCCAAGAGAACAAGAACCGACACGGAATCGAACGAAAGAAGCGAGAAAATTCGTTTGATTTCGCGCAGATTAAGGGAGGCGAGCGAATCAAGAAGGGCCGGGGAATTGCTGTTCTTACTCTTGACTGATTGATTGATTGATTGATTGATTGACGAAGAAGCAATTGGGCGACGACGAAACAGTAGACTCGGCTTTTGAATCAATCAATCAAGAGCAAATGAAATCTTTATATCCTGGCGAGTCGGCAGGCGTGTAGTAAGTAGGATGGAGGCGGGCGGCGAGAGCAAAGCATCCACTGGATTGCAACAAGAAACCAAAACGGTCTTGGGTTGTCTTGTCACGACGAGAGGAGGAAGACGAAGCGTGTGGGGCCCGCAAGTCAGTTGCTTCGTACGTAAGACAACCCGACGCCGATGCAGGACGAACCGACTTCCTTCCTTCCTTTCTTGCTTTGTTTTTTGGTAAACCAAACCCACTTCTTTTCGTCGTTTTTTCGTTTGTCTTGTATATGCTGCTCAAGACAATATTTTCTTCTTCTCCCCCTCCTCTTTCCAAGTTAGGGCATGGCCAATGCCCCCCCCCTCCCTCGGGTCGTCGAGCCCCGAGTCTCCTATCTCCATAATATCGAGCGCTAGGCGGAGAGATGATGAACTGAAAAGACCCGTGCAATCTTAAGCCTCCATCGAGGAATCCAAGGTTGAAGAACAAACACGCATAAACCTACGAATAGTTTGGATTCAAAACACAGTCTTAGTTTGGTTTTCTATTGGGTTGCCGTTGCATTGGACAAAATGGGGTAAGACATTGCGTTGATTTAGTCCATTGTATCGGCTTTTACTGAAAACTCATTTAGGAGGTAATCTATGACCTGATGAGGTTTAGTAGATTATATGAGACTCATTTAGGCAGTGTGCTTCTTGTTGCCCTTGTATGTTAACCTTCTACCTCATGTTATTATGTATGGTGTCCTCATGTCCCTAGTCCCTACTGATATCATATAACTAGCTTATATGATCCAAAAAATTTGGATTTTGGTTGCATTGTTGATTAAATCCGATCTCCTATCATCCTCTTAGTCCAGCTATATATGTGATCTAGTTCAGGCAAACAGATGGTGCAAATTTGTCAATGGCCTCGGTAGGATGACAAAGCGTAGCCGGAAGTACTAGAGCGGTGTTCAGCGTGGGGGTTTACCCAGGTTTAGGCTTTCATGATTGAGGTAATACTCTACGTTCTGCTTTATTTTGAATTAATATGGGAGCACCTCGTGTGAGGGGGTTAAAAGTGGATGATCATGATGACTACTGAGGTCTGTGTACGATTGGACAATTGCCTCCAACTACACCTAGCTCTTGCCTTGTAAAGGATGCATGTGCTAGGATGCACAAAGATCCTAACCGACCTACTAATCGATGGGGCATCTTGGCTTGCACGCCAAGATGATGTTGTACCTTTGAGTCGGGCCCGTGGATTGCATGCTTAGAGAAGAAAGCCATGAGGCCTCATGGGCCTTTAGGTCGGCCTATTATCGGGCTTCCTAGCCCCTGGACCACCCCTGATATATTGTATCGTTAGTAGCCCCCAGAGATTGTCTAGAGTTTTGGGATATCTGCCCTAGAGAATGAAATCTAGGTGTACTCCTTTCGCATCAGAGATAGGTGCAGTCCGTCTTCTGGAAGTGGGGGGCGGCTCGGCCATGTGGTTGGTTATGGCGGATCTTGGGTCCCATGCTCTGCTCGTGGCGGATCTCAGGCGCACGGTGGATGGGGTCCTCCTCTTCGGTGGAAGGCGGTGGAGTGGAGCGGTGGGTGACATGGTGCTTGCTCAGGGGGGTTGCGCTGATGGAAGGAAGTGAGGAGTCCAAGTGCGGTGCTTCTTGTAGCGTGGTGGCGGCTCAGTGCAGGGACTGGGCGTGTTGGTGCAGATGCTTGCTGTCCTCGGCTTGGCCAGGATCTGGTAAGTGCGGTGTGGGGTCGGTTGGATCCAGCTGAATCTGGCCAAAGGTGGGTGGGCGGTGGATATGGTGGACCGACTGGTTTGGTCGGTGTCATGAAAGATGATGCCAGGTGACAACATGTCTTCGGCAATGGTTGGAGCCGGCAGGGGCGGCGGCCGTGGGCATCGCTGCCTTCTTGAAGGCACTGTTGTGGCGATGTGCTTCTTTCCCCCGATGTCCCTTGCTCCGAGGGAAACCTTAGATCCGTACTCTCTTGGGTCGGATGATGGTGTTGCATTGTGTCGTTCCTCTCTTGTGGGCATCATTTTGGAGTAGAGATCAGCCGGAGGGACCTGTGGTGGTGATGGTGCAACTGGCTTGGAGTCAGCGGTGGTTCTTCAGTGGTGTTCTTTGGGGTTTGGCAGCGGTGCCTTTGGTGTCATAGGGTGGCCATCTGTTTCCCCTCGTGAAGGTGTCTTGCCCTTGTTGATGTGCATGCTCAAGATTCTCCCATGGCTGTCGTCGTGTTGCGGCGAGCTTCGTGCTCTTGGTGATATTTTGGTTCATCTTTTCTCAATGATGCCACAAGATGCCTCCCCAAACGTGCTAATCGTTCTGAATTTCGATGGCGGAGCTTCAAGTCAAGGTTCGTGTTCAATTGCATTCGTTGATTGTGAATGCGCCTGATTTATTTTGTGGGGCTCGGTACATCGTCAGTTTGGTGCGTAAGGTTTCTTGCAAAGTTTGGTATTGTGATCCTGACGACACTCCACATCTACTTTGCCTTTCATGTGGATGGTCTTTTTCTCTGCTAGCTAGGCGTGCCTTGTACTGGGCGTTCTTTTTCATATTCTTTTCCCTTGTTACTTGTACGGTTTTATGTATGGCTTTCCTCATAAATGGACCAACTTGTCTAGGTTTTGGTCCAGCTTTCCTTATAAACTGGATCAGCCAAAACCATGGGTAACTGTGGGCTTTGGCTACTTTTGAGCAATATATTCGGTGTGAGAACACTTCCCCCCGTTGATTCCTCAAAAAAAAAAAATACACAAACAAATTTTTTGCAGATAAGTTTCAGTTTTGGATAATTCACTAATTCACACATAGTACGCAGACAGCTACGAGATCGAGTTTGGGAACAAAATTACCAAGAAATGATGCTAATCTCTGTTCCTAATTGAGGACTTGGTAGTTTGCGTTTCACGTTTTTTTTTCCGTTTCACATCCCACCTTTGTCTGATTTGTTTCGTCGCTCCTTGCACAATCATCTATTTCGTATGGGTTTTTTTGTCCCTCCTCCCATCATCATCAAGATTAATTTTCAATGAATATTTAAAAACCAAATTTGAATTAATTAATCTTATCACAAATCGTTCAATCACATTAATTAATATTTTCATACATCACCAAAATCAGAATAATTTTTTAATGAATTTTGAAGACCAAATCCGAATTAATTAACCTTACCATAAGTCGCTCAATCACATTAATTAATATTTTCATACATCACCAAAATCAAGATTATTTCTAATGAATTCTTAAAGACCAAATCTGAATTATTTAATTTTACCACAAGTCGTTAAATCACATTAATTAATATTCTCATACATCACCAAAATTACATTAATTGACATGACCATGTGTCCCCGTCACATCACACGACACATCCTACCAAATCTTTGCAGTCCGTACTTCGTTTCCTTTTGTTAGCCTGGTCGTCGCCAGCCTTCCTTTAATGATTTCTTCACCTCGAGACCACGTACCACCAGCTAAAAAAGTACCGACCTAAATCTCTCTCCCCCACCTCTCACGTCGCCGGGCTGCCAAAACTCCTCCGGCACTGCCGCAAGCCTCATTGATTGATTTTTAAGGCGTGTAGATTTCTTTTATGCAAAATTCAGAGTTAATTTATTTTTAACTATGTTTTAGGACCAAATTGATCTATTTTCATCGTGTCAGTCATAATACAATTTGTACATTGACATGTCATTGTTACTTTTTCAAAGGTGCACCACTCTGGTTGAAAATCACAAATCCGCCACTGCCTGTCGTCTTTGACACCAGCTCCTTTTTTTAGCACACTCTTAGCTCCTTGGGATCACAAGTGCTTTGATCTAGCTACACCCATGTGTTCCATGCACTGAAGGTTTCATAGATGTATTTGCTAACTGTTAACAACTTTTGTTTTTGTTTTTTCTACTACCAAACATGGCCACATGGCCAAACACATATACGGAAGCTTTGGGTGAAAGGAGTATTGCTTGGGCCGTTTCCGTGTAGTCTTCTTCTTCTTCTTGGGTTCTAGAGTAGTAGACATGTAGACGGAACGGGAGACAGACGCCACAACGGTTTTGATCCGGCTCGACCGTGTATATACATGTACTACCGGACTATCGTCTCCATATATACCTGAGTTGATTATATAATCAAACGGCACAACCACGACGTACGGAAGATGAAGACCGGAGGAGAGAAGCTAATGACGATGCAGACAACAACGACGGCAGGTGTTGATTCCGCTCTCGTCAGTCTGAGAGTACACTACAAGCAGTTCATGTCGTTTCCCGCCGGCAAGGCCCTCAGCTCCGACGTGGTCTCCGTCCGCGGCCAGCTCTGGAGGATCCACATCTATCCGGGAGGGATAAGGAATTACCACAAACACGTCTCCATCTACCTCAAAAACCTGAGCGGATCCGCATGTGCCAAGGCCATCTTCGAGCCCTTCTTCCTGGAAAAGGACGGCACTCCCTCCCCCAAGATCACAAAGCACGCGAGCGTCTGCGAGAACTTCTCGAGTATAAACAACAACGACTATTGCTTCGGCGTCGAGGAGCTGGGATACGCCGAGCTCTTCCAGCGGTCTTCTCTCGAGAGATACGTCGTCGACGGGCACTTCACCTTCTTGTGCTCCATCGTAGTCGTGAACGAGCTACCCGTGCCGCCCTCGGACATACGGGACTGCCTCGGCCACCTTCTAGAGGATGACGAGACGACGTCCGACGTCTCCTTCATCGTCGGTGGCGAGACGTTCCGCGCACACCGGGTGATCCTCGCGGCCCGCTCGCCGGTCTTCAAGGCGCAGCTCTTCGGGTCCATGCTCGAGGCCACCTCGACATCATCATCGCCCATCGCGCTGCATGAGATGACCCCATCGACGTTCAAAGCAATGCTTCGGTTCATGTACACCGATGCATGGCCCGGAGACGCCGGTGGTGCCGACGAGTCATCGTCGGTCGAGATGTTTCAGGATCTACTTACGGCCGCCGACCGGTATGCGCTAGACAGGCTGAAGCTCATGTGCGCACAAAAATTGTGCGAGAACGTGTCGGTACATACCGTTGTGAGTATCCTAGTTTGTGCTGAAACATATGGCTGCCCGGAGTTGAAGAACAAATGCCTTGACTTCTGCGCGGTAGAGGTAAATTTCAAGGAGCTGGCATCGGCTGATGGCTATCCATTGCTAGAACAGTGGTTTCCGTCTGTTGCTACGAAGATAGGACAAAAGGTTAGGCCGTAAAAAACAAATGCTATGAGCCGGTTCCTCGGTGCCTTTTCCTTCCTAGTGCGATTTTTGAATGTTGTGTAGGTTGTTTCAACATGCTCTATGCTGCAACTATTATGGTCGTGTTGCAAGATGTGAATATTCTGGTTGCAAATGTATTGTTAAGTTGTCGCAAACACTAATTCCAAATTTTGATATTCCTGTTTTCTTGCTGCTTACACACACAAAAATCATGCGAAGATGATGATACTTTTGATTGCAATAGTAGAAAAGAGTATAACAACCATGGCTACATCTTCAACACGAACGACCTCGGGTACGCCGAGTTCGTCGATCAGGCTTATTTGTGGAGATACGAGATCGATGGATACACCACGTTTTGTGCACCATCATGATCATTAACGAGCTAGTTCTGATCCCTGTGCCAGCCAGGCCTCTTGGCCGCTTGCCAGAGGAGGAGGACGACAAACATGTCATTCATCGTCGGCGGCGAGACGTTCAAGATGCATCGGGTATAAACCAATGCATGGACCAGAGAAGCTGGTGGTGACGAGTCATCGTCAATCGAGATGTTTCAGGATCTAGTCGCCGCCGCCGACCGGTATGCGCTAGACATGCTGAAGCTCATGTGCTTCTCTGATCATGAACATGAATATGCTTTGTGAGTAGTTACATTTATTCCCGAGGACATGGGATAAGTCTTGTTATAAGTAATCATGTGAATTTGTTATTCGTTCGATATTTTGATGAGATGTATGTTGTCTCTCCTCTAGTGGTGTCATGTGAACGTCGACTACATACCACTTCAACATTATTTGGGCCTAGGAGAAGGCATTGGGAAGTAATAAGTAGATGATGGGTTGATAGAGTGACAGAAGCTTAAACCCTAGTTTATGCGTTGCTTCGTAAGGGGCTGATTTGGATCCATTTGTCTCATGCTATGGTTAGATTTATCTTAATTCTTCTTTCATAGTTGTGGATGCTTGCGAGATAGGTTAATCATAAGTGGGAGGCTTGTCCAAGTAAGGGCAGCACCCAAGCACTGGTCCATCCACATATCAAATTATCAAAGTAACGAACGTGAATCATATCAGCATGATAAAAACTAGCTTGACAGAACTTCCCATGTGTCCTCGAGAGCGCTTTGCTTTATATAAGAGTTTGTCCAGACTTGTCCTTCGCTACGAAAAGGATTGGGCCACCTTGCTGCACCTTTGCTACATTTATTATTTGCTACTCGTTACGAATTATCTTATCACAAAATTATTTGTTACAGATAATTTCCGTGCTTGCAGAAAATACCTTACTGAAAACCGCTTTTCATTTCCTTCTGCTCCTCATTGGGTTTGACACTGTTACTTATCAAAAGGACTATAATAGATTCCCTATACTTGTGGGTCTTCAGCATGCAACGACATCACATGTTCCTGGCGCTGATAATTCCAAGGCCCAACTATCCGAGGAAGAATATGGGTGTGTACATGGAGCCACTCGTGGATGACTTACTTGTTACATGGAACAATGGGGTAAGGACATGTTGGAAATATGTCCTAGAGGCAATAAATAAAGTGGTTATTATTATATTTCCTTGTTCATGATAATCGTTTATTATCCATGCTATAATTGTATTGATTGGAAACACATTATATGTGTGGGTAAATAGACAACACTTTGTCCCTAGTATGCCTCTAGTGAACTAGCTCGTTGATCAAAGATGGTCAACGTTTCCTAGCCATTGACATGTGATGTCATTTGATAACGGGATCACATCATTAGGAGAATGATGTGATGGACAAGACGCAAAATACAAACGTAGCATATGATCGTGTCAGTTTATTGCTACTTTTTCTACATGTCAAGTATATGTTCCTATGACCATGAGATCATGTAACTCACGGACACCGGAAGAGTGTCTTGTGTGTATCAAACGTCGCAACGTAACTGGGTGACTATAAAGGTGGTCTACAGGTATCTCCAAAGGTGTCTGTTGAGTTGACATGGATCAAGACTGAGATTTGTTACTCCGTGTGACGGAGAGGTATCTTAGGGCCCACTCGGTAATACAACATCACAATAAGCCTTGCAAGCAATGTGACTAAGTGTTAGTAACGGTATATTATATTACGGAACGAGTAAAGAGACTTGCCTGTAACGAGGTTGAACTAGGTATGGAGATACCGACGATCGAATCTCGGACAAGTAACATACCGAAGAACAAAGGGGACATCATATGGGATTAACTGAATCCTTGATATGGAGGTTCGACCGATAAAGATCTTCGTAGAATATGTAGGAACCAATATGCGCATCCAGGTCCTGCTATTGGTTATTGAACGTAGAGGTGTCTCGGTCATGTCTACATAGTTCTTAAACCCGCAGGGTCTACACACTTACGGTTCGGTGACGTTTCGGTAGTATAGAGTTATGTATGGTGGTGACCCTAGGTTGTTAGGAGTCCCGGATGAGATCCCGGACATCACGAGGAGCTCCAGAATGGTCCGGAGGTAAAGATTGATATATAGGAAGTCCTATTTTGGTCGCCGGAAAAGTTTTGACCCAAGAGTGTACCGAAAGTGCCAGTAGTGTACCGGGAGACCATCGGGAGGGGTATTTCGACCCAAGAGGCTACATGGGCTGTGGGAGAGTAAATACCAGCCCTTAGTAGGCTGATGGAAGTCCCACACAAGGCCCATGCGGCTGGGAAAGAAAAGCCCAAAGAGAAAAGGTGGGGAAAAGGCAAAATGTCAAAAAAGGAAGGAGTCCTGGTCCTACTAGGATTGGAGGAGGAGTCCTCCTCTCCTCCCTAGCTTCGTCCGAAGCCTCCTAGGACTGGCCCTTGGGCCAAGCCTCCCTCTCTCTTCCTCTTACATATACTAGAGGTTTTAGGGTTTTTGCACTGGATTTTCAACCACGTGCTACCCATTCCTCTAGTGCATAGTTTCTCCTCTAGATCGGTTTTCTGCAATGCTTAGGCGAAGCCCTGCCGGAATTACTCCACCACCATCGCCGTGGCACCGTCACTCTGCCGAAGAACTTATCTACCTCTCCGCTCCCTCTTGCTGGATCAAGAAGGCGGAGATCATCATCAAGCTGTACGTGTGCTGAACGCGAAGGTGTCGTCCGTTTGGTGCTTGATCGGGATGGATCGTGATTGGATCGCGGGACGCTCGGCGATTTGGATCGCGAAGACGTTCGACTACACCAACCGCGTTTCCTAACGCTTCCCTCTTAGCGATCTACAAGGGCATGTAGATCCACTCTCCCTCTCGTAGATGCTCATCACCATGGATAGATCTTGCGTGTGCGTAGGAAATTTTTTGTTTGCCATGCAACATTCCCCAACAATGGTATCAGAGCCAGGTTTATGTGTAGATGAGATATCGAGTAGAACACAAAGTGTTTGTGGGCATTGATGCTTAGATTGCTTCCTTCCTTGGTCGTGTTTTGGTTCAGCGGTATTGTAGGATGAAGCGCCCCGGACCAACATTACTCGTATGCTTACGAGAGACCGGTTCCCTCAACTGTAACTTGTTGCATAGATGGCTGGCGGGTGTTTATTTCTCCTACTTTAGTTGTATCGGATTCGACAAAGGCGGTCCTTGAGAAGGTTGAAAAGCAACTTATGTATCATCGTTGTGGTTTTATGCGCAGGTGAGAATTGTTCTTGCTGGATACCCGTAGCAGCCACGTAAAACATGCAACAACAATTAGAGGACGTCTAACTTGTTTTTGTAGGGTATGTTTGTGATGTGATATGGCCAATTACATGATGAGATATATGTGATGTATGAGATGATCATGTATTGTATAGAATATCACGACTTGCATGTCGATGAGTAGGACAAACAGCAGGAGCCATAGGGTTGTCTTTAATTATTGTATGACCCGCGTGTCAATCATTAAGCGCTATGTAATGCTTTACTTTATGGCTAAGCAGTAGCAATAGTAGTAGAAGCGTGGTGAGCGTGACAACCCCGATGGAGACACGTTAATGGAGATCAAGATGATGGAGATCATGGTGTCATTCTGGTGACGATGGAGATCGTGCCAGTGCTTTCAAGATGGAGATCAAAAGCACAAGTTCATGGCCATATCATGTCACTTATGATTTGCATGTGATGTTTAATCCTTTTATGCACCTTGTTTTGCTTAGGACGACGGTAGCATTATAAGGTGATCCCTCACTTAAATTTCAAGATGAATTGTGTTCTCCCCGAGTGTGCACCATTGCGAAAGTTCATCGTGTCGAGACACCACATGATGATCGGGTGTGATAGACTCTACGTTCACATACAACGGGTGCAAGCCAGTGTTGCACATGCAGAACACTCAGGTTAAACTTGACAAGCCTAGCATGTACAGACATGGTCTCGGAACACAAGAGACCAAAAGGTCAAACATGAGTCATATATTAGATATGATCAACGTGATGATTGGACTTGAGTTGGTGAATTTGGATCATGTGACACTCAGCTGACCTGAGGGATGTCAATTTGAGTGGGAGCTTTAGTAATTTGATTAACTAAACTCATTATCTTGAAGAATAGTCTAAGTAACCTTTGCATATTTATGTTGTAGATCAATGGCTCGCGCAGTAGCACCCTTGAATTTTAATGCGTTCCTAGAGAAAGCTAAGTTGAAAGATGATGGAAGTAACTTTGTTGACTGGGCCCGTAATCTGAGGATTATCCTCATGGCTTCCCAGAAATCATATGTCCTTGATGCACCGCTTGGTGACCAACCAGAAGACCTGTCATCCGAAGACGTTAAGAACGCTTGGGAGGCACGTTCTGGAGATTACTCAATAGTTCAGTGTGCAATATTGTATGGCTTAGAACCAGGACTTCAAAGATGTTTTGAACGTCATGGAGTATATGAGATGTTCTCGGAGTTCAAGTTTATCTTTCAGAAGAATGCCCGGATCGAGAGGTATGAGACCTCTAATAAGTTCTATGCTTGCAAAATGGAGGAGAAGGGGTCTATCAGTGAACATATACTCAGAATGTCTGGGTATTCGACTCGTCTAGCGGAGTTGGGAATTGCCCTTCTGTCAGAGGCGATCACTGACAGAGTTGTTCAATCACTGCCACCTGGTTAAAAGAGCTTTGTGATGAACTATAACATGCACGGGATGAACAAGTCAGTCGCCGAGTTGTTTGCGATTCTAAAAGTAACTGAGTCTGGAATCCAGAAAGAACATCAAGTGTTGATGGTCAAAAAACCACTAGTTTTAAGAAGAATGGCAAGGGCAAGGGCAAGAAGGGTAAAACCAAGAAGGATGGCAAAGCAGTTGCTACTCCTGTAAAGAAGCCCAAGGCTGGACCCAAGCCAGAAACTGAGTGCTTTCATTGCAAGGGAACTGGTCACTAGAAGCGGAACTGCCCCAAGTACCTGGCTGACAAGAAGGCAGCCAACGACAAACAAGGTATATATGATATACATGTGATTGATGTGTACCTTATCAACTCTCGTTGTAGTGCCTGGGTATTTGATACCGGTTCGGTTGCTCACATTTGCAACTCAAAACAGGAATTACGGAATAGACGAAGGCTGGCAAAGGACGAAGTGATGATGCGCGTGGGAAATGGTTCCAAGGTTGATGTGATCGCCGTCGGCACGCTCTCTCTTCGATTACCATCGGGATTAATGATGAACCTGAATAATTGTTATTTAGTGCCTGCGTTAAGCATGAACATTATATTTGGATCTTGTTTATTGCGAGACGGTTACTCATTTAAATCAGAAAATAATGGTTGTTCTATTTATATGAGTAATATCTTTTATGGTCATGCACCCAATGTGAGGGGTTTATTCATACTGAATCTTGATAGTGATGACACACATGTTCACAACATTGATGCCAAAAGATGTAGAGTTGATAATGATAGTACCACTTTCTTGTGGCACTGCCGTTTAGGTCATATTGGTGTAAAACGCATGAGGAAGCTCCATGCTGATGGACTTTTGGAGTCACTTGATTTTGAATCACTTGACACATGCGAACCATGCCTCATGGGCAAGATGACTAAAACGCCGTTCTCTGGAACAATGGAACGGGCAAGTGACTTATTGGAAATCATACATATTGATGTGTGCAGTCCAATGAATATTACGGCGCACGGTGGATATCATTATTTTCTCACCTTCACTAAAGACTTAAGTAGATATGGTATATTTACTTAATTAAACACAAGTCTGAAACGTTTGAAAAGTTCAAGCAATTTCAGAGTGAAGTTGAGAATCATCGTAACAAGAAGATTAAATTCCTGCGATCTGATCGAGGAGGTGAGTATCTGAGTTATGAGTTTGGCAGTCACTTAAGACAGTGTGGAATTGTTTCACGGTTGACACCGCCTGGAACACCGCAGTGTAATGGTGTGTCCGAACGTCGTAATCGAAACTTATTAGATATGGTGCGTTCTATGATGTCTCTTGCTGATTTGCCACTATCGTTTTGGGGTTATGCATTAGAGACAGCTGCATTCACTTTAAATAGGGCACCATCGAAATCCGTTGAGACGACGCCATATGAGCTATGGTTTGGCAAGAGGCCAAAGTTGTCATTTCTTGAAGTTTGGGGATGTGATGCTTATGTCAAAAAGCTTCAGCCTGAAAAGCTGGAACCCAAAGCGAAGAAATGCGTCTTCATAGGATACCCGAAAGAGACAGTCGGGTATACCTTCTATCTCAGATCCGAAGGCAAAGTGTTTGTCGCTAAGAATGGAACATTTCATGAGAAAGAGTTTCTCTCGAAAGAATTGAGTGGGAGGAAAATAGAGCTTGATGAGGTTATTGAACCTTTACTTCAACCAGAGAGCAGCGCAGCGCAGAAAGATGTTTCTGTGGAGCCTACGATAGTTGAAGAGGAAGTTAATGATGATGATCATGAAGCTTCGAATCAAGTTACTATTGAACCTCGTAGGTCGACAAGGGCGCATACTGCTCCTGAGTGGTACGACAACCCTATCTCTGAGGTCATGTTGTTGGACAACAATGAACCTACAAGCTATGGAGGAGTGATGATGGGCCTGGATTCCGAGAAATGGTTAGAGGCCATGAAATCAGAGATGGGATCCATGTATGAAAACAAAGTATGGACTTTGGAAGTATTACCTGAAGGGCGAAAAGCCATTCAAAACAAATGGATCTTTAAGAAGAAAACGGACGCAGACGGTAATGTCATCATCTATAAAGCTCGACTTGTGGCAAAGGTTTTTTCACAAGTTCAAGAAGTTGACTATGATGAGACCTTCTCACTCGCAGCGATGCTTAAGTCTGTCAGAATCATGTTAGCAATAGCTGCATATTTCAACTATGAAATTTGGCAGATGGATGTCAAAACAGCGTACCTCAATGGTTTCCTTCAGGAAAAGTGGTATATGATGCAACCGGAAGGTTTTGTCGATCCAGAGAATGCTGACAAAGTTTGCAAACTCCAGCGATCCATTTATGGACTGGTGCAAGCATCTTGGAGTTGGAATAAGCGCTTTGATGAGGTGATCAAAGCGTTTGGGTTTATACAAGTTTATGGAGAAGCTTGTATTTACAAGAAAGTGAGTGGGACCTCTATAGTGTTTCTAATATTATATGTGGATGACATATTGTTGATTGGAAACAATATAAAAATGCTGGAAAGCGTGAAGGAATATTTGAACAAGAGTTTTTCAATGAAGGACCTAGGAGAAGCTGTTTTCATATTAGGCATTAAGATCTATAGAGATAGATCGAGACACTTAATAGCACTTTAACAGAGCACATACCTTGATAAAGTTTTGAAGAAATTCAAAATGGATCAGTCCAAGAAGGGGTTCTTGCCTATGTTACAAGGTGTGAAGTTGAGTAAGACTCAATGCCCAGGGACTGCAGAAGATAGAGAAAATATGAGTGTCATCCCCTATGCTTCAGCCATAGGCTCTATCATGTATGCAATGTTGTGTACAAGACCCGATGTCAGCCTTGCCATAAGTATGACCGGAAGGTTTCAAAGTGATCCTGGAATGGAGTATTGGGCGGCGATCAAGAATATCCTTAAGTACCTGAAAAGGACTAAGGAAATGTTTCTCGTTTATGGAGGTGATGAAGAGCTCGTCGTAATGGGTTACGTCGATGCAAGCTTTGAGACTGATCTGGATGACTCTAAGTCACAAACCGGATACGTATTTATTCTCAACGGGGGAGCGGTAAGCTGGTGCAGTTGCAAGCAAAGCATGGTAGCCGATTCTACGTGCGAAGCGGAGTACATTGCAGCCTCGGAGGTGGCGAAGGAAGGTGTCTGGATGAAGCAGTTCATGACAGATCTTGGAGTAGTGCCCAGTGCACTGAATCCAATGAACTTGTTCTGTGACAACACTGGTGCCATTTCTCTGGCCAAGGAACCAAGGTTTCACAAGAGGACCAGACACATAAAGCGACGCTTCAACTCCATCCGCAATTACATCTAGGAGAAGGACATAAATATTTGCACAGTGCACACAGATCTGAATATTGGAGACCCGTTGACTAAACCTCTTCCAAGGGCTAAACATGATCAACACCAAAACTACATGGGTGTTCGATTCATTACAATGTAAATCACATAGTGATGTGAACTAGATTATTGACTCTAGTGCAAGTGGGAGACTGTTGGAAATATGCCCTAGAGGCAGTAAATAAAGTGTTTATTATTATATTTCCTTGTTCATGATAATTGTTTATTATCCATGCTATAATTGTATTGATTGGAAACACATTACATGTGTGGGTAAATAGATAACACTTTGTCCCTAGTATGCCTCTAGTGAACTAGCTCATTGATCAAAGATGGTCAAGGTTTCCTAGACATTGAGATGTGATGTCATTTGATAACGGGATCACATCATTAGGAGAATGATGTGATGGACAAGACCCAAACTACAAACGTAGCATATGATCGTGTCAGTTTATTGCTACTATTTTCTGCATGTCAAGTATATGTTCCTATGACCATGAGATCATGTAACTCACGGACACCGAAAGAGTGCCTTGTGTGTATCAAACGTTGCAACGTAACTGGGTCACTATAAAGGTGCTCTACAGGCATCTCCGAAGGTGTCTGTTGAGTTGGCATGGATCAAGACTGGGATTTGTTACTCCGTGTGACGGAGAGGTATCTCAGGGCCCACTCGATAATACAACATCACAATAAGCCTTGCAAGCAATGTGACTAAGCGTTAGTCATGGGATCTTGTATTACAGAACGAGTAAAGAGACTTGCCGGTAACAAGGTTAAACCAGGTATGGAGATACCGATGATCGAATCTCGGGCAAGTAACATACCGAAGAACAAAGGGAACATCATACGGGATTAACTGAATCCTTGACATAGAGGTTCGACTGATAAATATCTTCGTAGAATATGTAGGAACCAATAAGGGCATCCAGGTCCCACTATTGGTTATTAACCGTAGAGGTGTCTCGGTCATGTCTACATAGTTGTCGGACCCGTAGGGTCTGCACACTTAAGGTTCGGTGATGTTTGGGTAGTATAGAGTTATGTATGGTGGTGACCAAAGGTTGTTCGTAGTCCCAGATGATATCCTGGACGTCATGAGGAGCTCCAGAATGGTCTGGAGGTAAAGATTGATATATAGGAAGTCCTATTTTGGTCACCGAAAAAGTTTTGGGCTCATCGGTAGTGTACCGGGAGTGCCGGTAGTGTACCGGGAGACCATGGGGAGGGGTATTTCGACTCAAGAGGCTACATGGGCTGTGGGAGAGTGAATACCAGCCATTAGTGGGCTGGTGGAAGTCCCACACAAGGCCCATGCGGCTAGGAAATAAAAGCCCAAAGAGAAAAGGTGGGAAAAAGGCAAAAAGACAAAAAAGGAAGGAGTCCTAGTCCTACTAGGATTGGAGGAGGAGTCCTCCTCTCCTCCCTAGCTTCGGCCGAAGCCTCCTAGGGCTGGCCCTTGGGCCAAGCCTCCCTCTCTCTTCCTCTTATATATACTAGAGGTTTTAGGGGTTTTGCTTTGGATTTTCAGCCATGTGCTACGCGTTCCTCTAGTGCATAGTTTCTCCTCTAGATCGGTTTTTTGCAGTGCTTAGGCGAAGCCTTGCCGGAATTGCTCCACCACCATCACCGCGGCACCGTCACGCTGCCGGAGAACTCATCTAACTCTCCGCTCCCTCTTGCTGGATCAAGAAGGCGGAGATCGTCATCAAGCTGTACGTGTGCTGAACGCGGAGGTGCCGTCCGTTCGGTGCTTGATCGGGACGGATCATGATTGGATCGCGGGACGCTCGGCGATTTTGATCGCGAAGACATTCGACTACACCAACCGCGTTTATTAACGGTTCCCGCTTAGCGATCTACAAGGGTATGTAGATCCACTCTCCCTCTCGTAGATGCTCATCACCATGGATAGATCTTGCGTGTGCGTAGGAAAATTTTTGTTTCCCATGCAACGTTTCCCAACAGGACATACGATGCCGTTTCAAAGAAGCACTTCAATATGCATATCTGGTACCACATCGCTACATGACCTACGAGCACGTGCGATATTTTGTGGTTGGTGTGTAAAAGGGATGTGGCCTTGCCCAGTGTGCCGACATCGTGTGACTTTCATTTGGCTGGCTTAGGGTCGAAAGTATGTGCGCTTTGACCAACATATGGAGTTCCTTCGTCTTGATCACCCATACAGACAAGACACTATGAACTTCTGGAAAGGTGTTATTGTTGATGACCCGCCACCACCTATTATGACCGGTGCCAAGCTTAACGATGAGTTAGATGCTCTCGAGAAAAATCCCAATGGGAAAGGTTTTGTGGGATATGGAGAGACACACCAGTGGACTCACATTCCAAGCTTGTGGAGGCTCCCTTACTTTAAAGATCTTCTCCTTCCACACAACATTGATGTAATGCACACTAAAAAGAATATTGTGGAGACTTTACTCGGCACACTCCTCGACACCAAGAAGACAAAGGATAACATTAAGGTTAGGATCGATCAAACCCAGCTATACAACAGGCCAAAATACAACTTGGTGCCTCATGCAAAAGGTAATTCTTGGAAGAATCCAGCAGCCCCTTTCACCCCTTGAATCCCCCAAAGGAAGGAAATTCTCCATTGGATTGTGAACAAGTTGTACTTCCCTGATGGATATGCAGCTAATATCATGAAGGGAGTGAATATGGCTACAAAGCGAATAGGAGGCCTCAAGAGTCATGACTACCATGTATGGCTTGAGCGGATAATGCCTGCGATGATTCAAGGGTATGTTAGAGAGGATATTTGGCGAGTGCTGGTGGAGTTGAGCTACTTCTTCCGCCACCTTTGTGCCAAATAATTAGATTATGAAGTGGTTGCAAAGTTGGAGGAACAAGTAGCTATCTTGCTATGTAGGTTAGAGAAGGTATTTCCGCAAGGTTTCTTTAATCTGATGCAACATATGATCTTACATCTCCCGTATGAGGCTAGAATGGGAGGACCTATACAAATCTGATGGTAGTATGCACCTGAACGGGAGTTCAAGCATCTTCATGGAAAATGTAAAAATAAAGCCCGCATCGAAGCCTCCATAGCCGAGGCATACCTGAATGAGGAGGTGGCAACGACCACGACAAAGTATTAAATCCAGCTCCTCGTTACAATGAATAACCCAACAATAATCTTCCCGAGCTTAGCCACTTCGAAGGCCATGGTGGCAAAGCAAGTGGACCGAAGCGGAAGACCTTTTCACCTACCGAGCGGTCGACTCTTATGATCTATGTCCTGACCAACATGGAAGAAGTGAAGCCGTACATAACGTAAGTGTAGAACACCTTCATTGACAAGTAATCACTATTGAGTCCTAACTCGAATTCTTCTCATTGTTAGGGCATTCCAGAATCAATTCTGGAAGCTACCACAGCCCCCTAGCAACAAAGAATCAGCAAACCTTCTTGAAGATACCAATGCTGATGGCAGTTTCATTTCTTGGTTCTCACAAAAAGTAACTTCCCTAACTTTATGTACACTTCAAGTTGTTCTTACTTGCCGGTAATGCTTCCACCATTGAACCAGACAATATCCTATTAATCTTGTAGGCATACCAGGAGGTTGATATGGACGCCAAAATAAGAGAAGTAGCCAAAGGTTTTGAATACGAGGCCAAGTCATTTAAGGCTTACGACATGAATGGGTATTGCTTCCACACTGGTAAACACATGCGTGAGAGGCCCAATCAAGGGTCAATAAATAGTAGTGTCCATTGTCTAGGGACATATGGACGTCACTACTATGGAAGTATCGAAGAAGTTTATGAGCTGCAATATTGTGGTTTACAAGGTGTGAAGCCCATCGTATTCAAATGCAGTTGGCTCGATCCTTAGAAAGTGAGACAGACCCCTAGTATTGGTTGGGTCAAAGTTGAACAAGCATCGAATTATGCAGGAAATGATGTCTATATTATGGCTCAACAGGCTACACAAGTATTTTATCTCCCGTACGCGTGCACATCTACGGAACATATCGATCCCTTGAAATGGGATGTCGTGTACAAGGTACCCCCATGTACCAAGGTGCCTACCCCAAACAAGGATGTTTACCACATAAACCTTGACACATACGAGGGAGAGTTCTATCAAGAAGCAAACAATCACGAAGACGAAGATGATGCAGAGGAAGATGATGGTGTGCATCATGAAGATGATGCTATGGAACATGAGGCCATGGATGACATGGAAATAGATAATGCGGAGGACGAATATGAGGATGTTTCTGACCCTCAAGATTTGGCATTACTTCTGCGATGGCAAATGGGTCTAGATGATGATGAGGGTCCCCCTGAAGACTTCAAGGATGAATGTATGAACGGGCGTGATAGCGATGATGACAGCCCTGATCCAAATGTTGCACCTAATATAGACCCCTATTTCTAACAACTCCATGTAGTCGTGTGAGAACTCCATATGCGTGTCACAACTCCATGTATGCATGTAACAACTCTTTGTATTCGTATGTGCAACAACTCTATGTATCCATGTGTGTAACAACTCTATGTATTCGCATGTGCAACAACTCTATGTATTCGTGTGTGTAACAACTCTATGCATTCGTGTGTGCAACAACTCTATGTATTCGTGTGTGTAACAACTATATGTATTATTGTGACAACTCCATTTATTCTTCATATGTGATATATTTAATGTATTTACATCAAGTTGTATCGTATGTACTAACTGGTTTGTTCTTCGTCGTATCAGCTGATTGAAACATGACAGGTGGCAACAAGAATCCAAAGGAAAGTTTGAATGATGTGGTAGCTCTTTACAATGATCAACTTGCTTGACCGGTGAAAGAGGTGGCCGCTCCTACATCAGTTGTCACAGCTGCCAAGAAGGCCAAACGACTGGCGGGTCTAGACCCCCCTTCGAAAAATCGGGTGAAACGAGGTCGAGTACGACGCGGGGGAGGAGGAGTAGGAGGCGGGTGAGGAGGGACATGAGGAGGAGGAGTAGATGAGGTAGGAGGAGGAGATGGGGTAGGAGGAGGAGGCGGGCGAGGAGGAGTAGATGAGCTAGGAGGAGGAGGAGGAAAATATGACACGTGGAGCTTACCTATTTGTTATGTTTGCCGAGGGCGACTCTCGACAAATACGGCACCCGACGTGCTCTGCGGGCCCACATGTCAGGCTACCGACACGTGGCGCTTTCCTATTGGGTTTGTTTGCCGAGGGCGCCTCTCGGCACACATGGCCACCGGCATACCCTGCGGACCCACATGTCAGGCACCCGACATATGGCATCTTCCTACAGGGTGTCTTTGCTAAGGGCCACTCTCGGCGAATACTAGACCCCCACATGTCAGGTTGTGGCCACGTGGCGACGGGCCGTCCGTTAGCTACTTTATTTGGCCGAGTAATGGATATTGCTCTCGGCAAACACTTTACCGACACTAGTAGAAAACATGGCTTTGGTCCAAGCCGGGCCAGCCCATTAGTCCCGGTTCAGTCACGAACCGGGACCAATGGGGGCAACGGTCCCGGTTCATGAGGCCAGGTGTCACGCCCAAGATGCGCGCCTATCCATTTAAGGCACGAGGACCTCGCAAGGGATAGAGGCGCATCTTGCCGTTAGCAAGAATAGTATCATCACAACATACAATACTGAATGAGAAGAGTATACAAGTTGGCTTACACTCGCCACATGCTAACTTACAATGTCACTCAAATCATAACATCAAGTTGAACACAGGGTCCGACTACAGACGAAATCAAACGATAAAAGAAGCTGCAAATGATACTATCAAGATATCCCAACGATCACGACCAGGTCCTCTACTCATCCGGATATGTCATGTACATCCTGCCTCTTTCCTCGTCATACTCCCACTGGAGCTGGGTAAGATCATCATGCACGAACTCATCTGAACCTGTACCTGGATTGTTGTAGTAAACTGTGAGCCACAGAGGACTTAGCAATCATGTCCCTGGGTACCGAGACTATTCAAGCTTAAAGGTTGGGAAGGTAATGTTTAGTTTGCAGCAGCACTAAGCATGTTTGGTGGCTAGCTTACGCAACATGAAATAAATATGAGTGGCCTACGAAGAACGATCGAATCTAGTATGATCTCTATGAGATCCTGAACACTTACTTACGTCAATCATAACCCCACCATGTTCTCTCTCGGATCATGTTCACGAGCAGAGACGGTCACGGTTACTCACACAGTTGGTGTATTTTAATTAGAGTTTACTTCAAGTTTGCTATAACCGGGTGTTAAACAAATATCCAAGTTGCCACATAACAACGGGCACGGCTTTCCAAAAGATTTGTCCCTGCAGGGGTGCTCCAACTAATCCATTACAAAATTAACCACACTCCGCGGGAATACCTCGACCGCGGATCTCGCGATCATCATAGGTGATTCCAAAGGAATTCCAACACCTCGAGTAAACCCGAAGAAAGTCAGTCTCCACACGCAAGACACTCGATAAAGGTAAAACGAATCCAGCAAGACCTCCCGATGTGTCGACGAACCCGATAAGATCCGCGTATCTCATTCTCAGGACACGACGGATGAGCGATGGTTACCACGCCAATCACTGAGTTGCCCCGGGCGGCGTTAATAAGCTGCTCTGGGTTGGACCAACACTCATGCGGAGCACTGGCCCAGGGGTTGATTAAATTATCCACGGGTTTGCAAGACCCTATGCAGTTTTATTAAGTTGTTAAGAAAATGTAGTACCAATGTTGGGTCTTGCCAGACAAGTTTTAATCTCAATCGAATAAACAAGGGGGTCCCCATAACAACCCCGAGCATGTTAGGAGCGCAAAGTATGGAAAACATAACACCGGTAACAAGGAACTAATGGCGATAATAGCGGAACAAATCACTTAGCAAAAGGCCAAGCCTCCCACTAATACCAAGATATATATGTGCATTAATTTAAATAACACAATATTGTGATATCCAAATCCATGTTATCACATGAAACAACCTGCACCTGCAACTAAAATGCTATGAGAGGGGCTGAGCAGCGGTAACTTAGCCAATCAAAGGTTTGCTAGGATGTGGAGGTTAGAGGCTGTCATGGCAACATGGGGGCTAATATCAAGTGGTAGGTAGCGCAATTGTAATGATAAGAGCGAGAAACTAGCAAGCAAAAATAGTATCGGGATCCGGATACGATCATCTTGCATGTTGGTTCTTCAATGAAACAAGTAGCGGGATCCTCGTAGTGGTACTCTCCTGGGTCCTCGTACTCAGTATCAACACTTGCGTCTACCCAAGAGAAACAGTAACAATAAACATCCAAACAAGGTGCAATGCACATTCAAAATGATGCATGATCATTTATGAAGAATTATAATATGGCAATCCAAAACTAGTCATGTTTCACACGCAAAGTTGTTTATTAATGAATCTGGACAGAACCTCATGTTAAGTTATTTATACATGCATGAACATGGCAAATATGGATGCATCATGCAAAATCGATGAAAATGCATATAAGGATCGCAAGAAACGGAGCTATGGTTCTCGAGATACGCTCACGACAAGGTACGGAGGAAAAACACAAGACCACCAATATCTGGGCTAATGCTTGTCATTCCAAGGTAGCCACTGGATAGGTGATGGAAAATCAATCACAATAGACTCAATAATCAATCAAATCCATGCAGTATAGCTCCCACAAGTCACAAAACAAAATAACATCCAATCTGCCACAAAACAGCAACATAGCAATTTCAAAAGTCCACAACTTGAGCTACAGGAAGCCTACGGCCACAAACAAGACATTTACAGAATCTACTCAACACCCACATCAACTTATTCAACTATGCAATCAGCAGAAGAGGCACATATCATTATGCAAGAAGCAAACGAGTTGGCATGATGACTCAGTTTTTCTCGGACAGTGAAAATTACAGTTTTCTGGAATCTGTGATTAAAAAGTAGCAAGTTGACAGCACAGGTTAAATATGCTAGAGAGCTCCTATTGGCATGAAAATTAACAAGATGGTATATGATAATATATAATATAAATAACTAACACTGAGAATGGTCAAATATACAACACATTACCAAATACCATCCTCTCAACATGGCAAAACAATAACAGCAGACTCTCCAGACTTAGCCAATTTTCAAGCAGGTTGGCAGAAATAGAAAGTAGCTTACTAAACAGCATGGTTCCCACTTATCTAGGGACTTAAAATAAATAACGGAAATACTGGGACATTCCCAACAACTTTAACTAACAAACTCATGTTGGCCAAAACTTAAAAGTATGCATAGATTAATTCATATTAAAAAGATAAAAGGACATCACAGCATAAAAATGCAGTTTTGTCAATTTGCCCCAAAGTCAAATCTGACTTCACAGGTGCTTGCATGGGTTGATTCTACCCCAAATACATTACTCATACCCATATGCTTGCATGGAACAAGTAGGAGAAAACCTAGGTCGAAATAGACCTCCCTAGGCATGGGTGACTTATGTCACTTATGAAACTAGATGAAAATGCCTTAAAATGACATGTGCTCCATAGATACATGTTGGAAGTGGTTAAATGTCATCCTAGGGGCATGATAACATGTCATAGCATCTATAGTAAGGATGAAACTATCTAGAAGTGAAACTATCCTCATATGCACATAGGGAGACCTACACATGGAGCTACTCATGCACACATGCAGACCACACCACACACACACAAGGGTGTATGCTTGCCACACCACTACCATGCACATAGGTACACATACACTTAGTGTATGCATACACTTGCACATACACACTCACTCACACACACACATGTGTGTATGCAAGAAGCACACACACATAACCTACACTACACATACACCCACAAGACACACACATGTATGGGTGTGCAAAGAGCACACACACATGTGTCATGCATGGTGCACCACACACCTACATGCACCCACACACTCACAACTCCATAAGCACACATGTGGGTATGTATGCATAGCACACACACTCACATGTGCACCGATGCATATGTGCAACACACACACTCTCATGACAAGAAACACACACACACACAACCATGCTCACACACAAGCATGTAGATGTAAGCACTAAACACACACACAAACATATCTCACATGTATGCATACATGTGCATATGTACCACTTGGTACATACACACACCACCATACACATGTGCAAGCACACCACATGGCAAGGAGTCCAACACACACACATACATATGCTGAAATGCACACACACACATGTATAAGCAAGAGAAAAGAAAAACAAGGAAGAAAAGAAAAGAAAGAAAAAAAAGAAAAGGGAGGTTCAGGGGGTCGAACCCCTGACCTCCTGTCACCTCCTGCACGCGCTACCACTGCGCTACACACACAACTGCTAACAGAGGAGAGGTATTAGCGCTCTAATACACACACGCACGCTATCTAACTGACGGAACTGAAGAAAGGCAGAGCAACGGCGACAGAGCAAAGCGCGTCAAGGCAACGGCGATACCCGACGATCCAGGGGGTCTCCGGCGACGGGGAGTGGCGGAATCGAAAGAGGGATCTACGGGGGTTCCATCCCTCACCTCATCTCGTGACGAGGGGCACCGGAGGCGAGCCCAAGGCCGGGGCTTCCAAGTGGCGGCGACAACACTACGGCGACGAGGCTACAAATTACGGCGAGGAGAGGGGGCGGCGAGGACGGGCTGCTCACCGAGGGCTCGAACAACGCAAGACGAGCTCGACGGAGGGGAAGAAGGGGAAGAAGACGCCCAGGGACGCGGCGGCGACGAAGGGGAAGAAGACCGGTTCCGCTGCGGTGGTGAGGAGGAAGAAGAGGGCCTCCTGGGACCTCCTAGTGCCGGGAATGGAACAGCGGGACCTCCAAGGGCGCCACCCACCGGAGATGCGGCGACGACGAGCCTGAACTCTCTGAACCTCATAGGAGCGTACCTGGCAGGGGAGAAGCAGAGAGGAGGGAGAGAGATGGAGGGGAAGAAAGAGGGCTGCGGCGGCGAAGGGAGAGAGAGGAACCCTAGGCAAGGAGGGGGCACACACGCCGAGGGGCTTTATAGCCTCAGGATGACGGCGACGGTCGACGGAAAAGGCGACAGTGACGCACGCGCTCTCTCTGAAGCTTCCGACGGAGAAGGAGATGGGAGCAGGTGGCCATTGCGTCCAGCTGGGCTGGGCCTCGGCCCACTCCCTCTCTCACACCCACACCTAAACTAAAAAGAGAGAAAGAAAGGGTTTTCCCTTTTAATAAAACCAGCCCCAACAAAATAAACCCCATAGTGATTTTAAAGGGTTTTGAGCAAAACCAAAAATTATTTGAGAAGGAGATCATGTGCACCTTTTAATAAAAATATTAAGTTGATTTATAACACAAGTATTTTATTTGAAATTTTAAAAGACAGCCCCTGTTTTAAATAAAACAAGACCACAAAACCACAAAATCCAACACACTCACACATACATAAGACACATGGGCCACCTCTTGAACTTTTTAAAACAATTTAAAAACAACTTTAAATCTGATGACAAATAATAATAGGAATTAAAAGGGGGTTTTGGAGGGGATGTTGCAAAGGGAAAAGAGAGGGGAGAAAAGGAGATGCACACACTTGGATCCAACCACTCACAACCTCTCACATCACAACCACCATTCACATCATAGCAAACACAAGAAAAACCAACATGGCACATGAATGAAATGGGAATGATGCATGATGATGCATGAATGCAAACACATGAATGGCAAGGAGCAAACATACATCTCATAGCTCATGACACAAGGTTCATACATGGGGTTACATGCCAAATAAGGTAGGGACATCACAACTCTCCCACACTACAAGAGGATCTCGACCCGAGATCTAGGAACGAAAGAAGTCCAGAAATTCGTGACGGAGAAGGTCCTCGCGTTCCCAAGTCGCTTCTTTGTCGGAATGATGAGACCACTTCACCGTGAGGAACTTGATAGACTTGTTGCGAGTCTTACGCTCAGTTTCTTCAAGAATGGCAACTGGGTGCTCACGGTAAGAGAGATCTTCTTGGAGATCGATGTCTTGGAGGTCAATGGTCTGCTCAGGAGTCTTGAAACATTTCCGGAGCTGAGAAACATGGAAAACATCATGCACATTTGCGAAATTTGGAGGAAGCTCTAGTTGATATGCAAGACCACCTCTCTTGCCAACAACTTTGAAAGGACCAACAAAACGAGGAGCTAGCTTCCCTTTTATTCCAAACCGCCGAGTGCCCTTCATGGGAGAGACGCTGAGATAGACTAGATCACCCACTTGGAAAGAAACATCCCAATGTTTGTTATCGTAATAACTCTTCTATCGGGATTGAGCTGCTTTGAGGTTCTCACGAATGACATGGCACATTTCTTCTGCTTCTGTGATCATGTCATTGCCCAATATCTGACGCTCACCGGTTTCACACCAGTTAAGCGGGGTACGACACTTTCTGCCGTAGAGAATCTCGAAAGGGACCTTGCCTGAGCTTGCTGGAAAGCTATTGTTGTATGAAAATCAGCATAAGGAAGGCAGTCTTCCCACTTCATGCCGAACGAAATCACACAGGCTCTGAGCATATCTTCAAGGATCTGATTGACTCTCTCAACTTGACCACTTGTCTGCGGATGGAACGCCATGCTGAAACGGATCTTGGTACCCATAGCAGTCTAGAAGGACTCCCAAAATTTGGAAGTAAAGAGACTTCCACGGTCAGAAGAGATGAGATGAGGAATACCATGCAAAGACACTATCCTTGATGTATACAACTCTGCAAGCTGAGCTGCTGAGATAGATTCTTTGACTGGCAGGAAATGAGCAACTTTTGACAGCTTGTCGATAACCACAAAGATGGCATTGTTGCCTCTCTTGGACTTGGGGAACCCAGTTACGAAATCCATCTCCACATGATCGAATTTCCACTCTGGGATAGGCAAAGGCTGCAGAAGACCTGCTGGACGTTGATGTTCCGCTTTCACTCTGCGACAAACATCACACTCGTTCACGAACTGAGCAATTTCACGTTTCATGCGAGTCCACCAGAAGGTTTTCTTGAGATCCTGATACATCTTTGAACTGCCTGGATGAATGGATAGCAGAGAATTATGTGCTTCGTCCATGATAACCTTTCTGAGATCACCTTTTGGAACCACAAGACGGTCCTCAAAGAACAAGGTATCCTTGTCATCAATACAAAAGCACTTATACTTCAGAATGCTCTTGGCCACACCTTTCTTCACTTTCTTCACCATAGCGTCAAGAAGCTGCGCTTGGCGAACCTGATCTTCTAGAGTCAGAGGTGGCAAGAAATCCTTGCGGAATCATCTAAAGGTTGAGCTTGCAGAAGGTTTCACAAAGCTCGGGTTGAAGAGGCTTCAGAATGAGACTATTGTAGTACGCCTTACGGCTGAGCGCGTCTGCAATGACATTTGCTTTCCCCGGATGATACTCAATGCTTGGATTGAAGCTTTCAAGCATTTCTTGTAGGAGATATGCCCTATAGGCAGTAATAATAGTTACTTTAGTATCTCCAAGTTTGTAATGAATGTTTATGATCCATGCTATAACTGCAATGATTCTCGAGTCTGCAATATCCATGAGGCTTGGAGGGAAACTCATGTGCACGTGTGGTATAATAAGCTGTAAATTGTATTCCTAGTCTTGACTCTAAGACTGGCTCAAGTATTGCATGATGATCACGTTTTCCTGATCATGGGCATGCCTATGCCGGCAATTTTGAGGGCACGATGTTGGTAGAACACTTGTGTTGAATCGATCCGAATTGATGTTATGCTATGAGATACATTCGTCACAAGTTAATGGTTAATAACACAAAGATGGTTAACATTTGCATAATTCCTTAGACCATGAGAGTATCCAGTCTCTTCATGCTTGCTTCATGAACTTTGGGGTTTGTTAAACGTCATCCGTAAATGGGTGGCTATTACGACGGCTTACGGGTTCATGGAAAAGTATGTCAAGTAACTTGATAGATCAAGATTGGGATTTGCTCCTCCGACGATGGAGAGATATCTCTGGGCCCTCTCAGTGTTACGGTATCCATCATCGTTTGGCCAGACACTTTGTGATTTGATCACGGGGATGCCGGAACACGGGAACGAGAAAAGAGAACAATACCGGCAACGAGGTAACTGGCATAGTGGACAAGTTGTTGATCCAAGAGGATGCCTACATGTCTCACCTCGGGAAATTGTAACTTATCGCGAAGCAACAGGAATAGCTCACGGCAACTAGAGGTTCACTCGAATATTCATTCGTGTGGGTATAGGGGTCAATATGGGTGTCCACGGCTCCGATGTTGATCATTGATCGGAAGGGGTTCCGGGTCATGTCTATACTTCACCGAACCTATAGGGTCACACGCTTAAGGGTCATCTATCTGCTGAATACTAGACTAGGAGTCCGAGAGAAAGTCACTAAAATAGTTTCGGAGACAGCGGAAAAGTTCCGGAGAGAACACCGAAAAAGTTTTGGTAAAACCAAAAAGTTGTTTCAAATAAAACCATTGATCCAAAAAGGTTTCGACATGCACCGGGAATGTTGGAGGTTGCCAGATCAGTCTGGTAATTTCTAGAATTTTTCGGAGAAGAAACCGGAAAAGGTTTCCGGAGCTGCCGGAATTGTTTACCGGGTAAACGAAGATGGTTTTAAATTAAACCACCATACCGGAAATGTTCCGGAGCGTGTCTAGATAATTTTAGAGGGTGCCGGAAATGTTCTGGGACCTTCCAGAATTTTTCAGAAGTAATAGTCGCGGAAAACATCTTGTCCCAGCGTGAGGGGACAAGATCCCACGTTTCGTGGGGCTGTTTTGGGGCGCCTCCCTTTTGGGGGGCAGCCCCTTGTGGCTGGACAAAAGGTGTTGGGGACCCCCCCATGGTGGGGGAAGCCTCCACAAATGGTGGAGAGTGTTGGGAGGAAGGTGGGGCCCCATGGGGGAACACCATGGACAAGGGAACATGTTTTCTCCATGTTTGGTGGGAACATGCTTCCTTGTTTTGTGGGTGCTTGTCATGTGCTGAATTATTAGCCACCACCACCCCCTCCTTCCCCTATAAAAGGAGGTGGAGAGGATCTCTCCACTCCCACTCCAACTCTCATACACATGCCATGCATTATCTGGCTTCTTCTCTCCCTCCCACGCAAAAGAGTTTCGTAGAGCCGAAAGGCTGTCTGGGTTCCGGTGGGAACTAGTTCTGGACGGCGAAGCCCTGCCGGATAGATGACACCGTATGTGTGCAACCCCATAGAGAGGTCGTAGTTTCGATCTTTTGCCCGAGGGGCTGTTCATTTTTCCTCCCGTAGGGCTGTCCGAGTCTTCGTTCGAGTTTCGAGGGTCCTCTCGAAGGGCTGTCCGCGACATCGTCCGGGGGACTGTCCGACCGCCTCCCGAAGGGCTGTTCGATGAGGGAGTACATCCTCGCGGTTGGGAGGTTGTATAATCCTAGCTGCGGGGATCTGCACCAACGATCTCCACCGACTCTTCTTCCGCTGCGCTTCGAGTCGGTACGGATCAGATCAAACCTTGTATGCAGTCTCCATAGTGGTCCTGGGCGTGCTCGCTATACCGGAATTTTTTGTTTTCTGTCGTGTTGCCCAACAGTGGCATCAAGAGCCAGGCTATGAGTAGATGCATGTTATGATCTAGAATACATGAGATGTATGGGTATTGCATAGTATAATTTTGTAGTAGATGAGATCTATTGCTGAAAATTATTTGTGCGGGTAGCAGATGAAATCTGTTACCTGATGTTCCTGTTGCTTTCCATGAACTTGCGTAGTCCTAATCTTGACGGAATGGTGGAATCTTAAAAAGTTCTGGCAATCCGCAATCCTTTCATGCTGCTCTTGAGTATGCTGATTGACAGATCAACGAAGTGCTAACAGTTCTTTGGGTTCCACCATAGTTAAAGAAAGATGGATGTTTCGCAGACGAAAGGGCAATGCAGATATGATCTGCACGGGGGTCACGCGTATGCCGAAGTTTAGTATGGGGCTCGAGATTTTATTATCTCGTGTTTCATACACCCTGGAAAGTTAATCTAGCAACTTGAATTATCATACCTGATGATAAACGTTGGTAGCTGCGGTTTGAGTCAAAACCTTAGAAGCCACGTAAAATAAAAAAAATTATAAACCGACTAGTGGCATCTAACTTGGTTTTGCAGGATGGTTTGCATATGATGTGGTATAGCAATGCTCATATTAAATTTGATTATGTATGAGATGGCTATATGATGTAATTAACATGACCTGCGTGTCATGATTCGGCATGATAGCTGGAGCCATATGATTGCACTTTAATGACCTGCGTGTCAACCTTATGTAATGCACTTATTTTATTAGCTATAGAGATAGCAATATTATCTGGTGCATCAACAAGGTGGTGGCAATCTTCGCAAAGGTGAACACCGGCGCGAATGCCAAAGACGAAGAAATACTTGACTTCTCCATCAGAAACGGCTATACCATATCATGCTAATTATGAATTGCCTGAGATGTTTGTCCCTCTTAATGCACCCTTCTTGGTTGCACGGTAGTCGCTTTCTATTAGGGTGATCTCTCACTAAAATATCAAGTAGTTAGTGTTCTCCCAAGTGTAGCACCGTCACGGCACCTAACTTTTTGGGGTGCGCCATGGATGCATGGGTACGAACGATTAGGGATGTGTGAGGCGGCTGAGTAAAGACCTCGCAGCAATATCACTTGGTTGTCTTGACGTTCAGGCATGAAAGTCATGAGCTCGAAACACATGCATCGAAAGATGAACAAGAGTCACATGGAGATGTGATCGGTAAGTTAGCCTACCAATTAAAATTCCCGTCATGAGATGATGATTCTATGGCGATGAATTGAAGTTTGGGTCTTGAATCACTCATAATCAATTTTGAGAGATATTGATTTGAGTGGGAGCGCACCTTAGAATAAAACTGTTTATTCACTAGTGCAAATATCATTATGAACAAAGTCTAAGTGAATTTATGTTTTCCGTTGTAGATCAAATGGCTCACAATAGCGCATTCAACTTAGGCCCGATGTTAGAGAAAGAGAAGTTAGCTGCGAATGGAAACAACTATGCGGACTGGGTCCGTACCCTCAGGATTTTCCTCAGGGGTGCTAAGAAAGTGTACGTGCTTGACGGACCTCTTCCTCCTAAACCGGCGGCAACTATCGCGGCAGACATACAAAATGTCTGGGTCACTAAGGATGATGATTACAACTTAGTGCAGCGCCTCATGCTATCTTGCATGAGTTCAGAGCTTCAAAAACGTTTTGAATTCCATAACTCCTTTGATATGATCAAAGATCTGGATGCTCTTTACAAGTTTAATGCATGATCTGAACGTTTTGACATCATGAAAATGATGGCGGAGACCAAGATGGCTGAGGGCAGTTCAGTTGGCGAGCACGTAGTCAATATGATTGGCTATGCTGAAAGGCTTAAAATCCTGGAATTCCCACTTCCAGAAGAGCATGTTATGGACTTGTTGCTAGGTTCACTCCCCCCGTCTTATGGTGGTTTTATCATGAACTAAAACATGAATGGGATGGACAAAACAGCAAATGAGGTGCTTGCCATGCTAAAAACTGCTAAACAAGGACTGCAGAAAAATCGCAAGCAAGTGTTGCTTGTGAATAAAACTGCCAGTTTCAAAAAGAAAGGCAAGCCAAAGAAGGGCAAGGGCGCCGGTAAGACCGGCTTCCAATGCAAATCTAAGGGTGGAGCCAAGAATGAAACTGAGTGCTTCTACTGCAAGGGCACAGGACACTGGAAGAGAAACTGCAAGAAGTATCTGGAAGATAAGAAGTCCGGGAAAACCGGAAAAGGTATAATTGTTATACAAGTTAATGTCATTGACATTTTTCTTGCTAGCGAAAATTCTAAGTCTTGGGTATTTGATACCGGATCGGTTGCTCACATTTTCAACTCGATACAGGGGCTTCAGAAGGTGCGCAAGCTGGCAAAGAATGAAGTCGTGATGCGTGTCGGAAACGGCGCCGGGATCGCTGCTCACGCCGTCGGCATTATGCCTCTACGTCTCCCTTCAGGATTTATTTTGGAACTTAGTAACTGTTATTTTGTTCCATTGTTGTGTACAAACATTATCTCTGGATCATGTTTAGTACACGATGGGTACTCCTACAAGTCTGAGAACAATGGATGTTCACTTTATTGTAAGGATATGTTTTATGGATTTGCACCCATTGTTGGGGGCCTTTTCATACTAAATCTTGAATGTGAAAATGATGTCTTTAACGTGAATGCTAAACGCCTTAAGAAGGCTGATACCACCACCACTTTCATGTGGCACTGTCGGCTTGGCCACATTGGAAAGAAACGCATGCAAAGACTCCATAAAGATGGAGTTTTATCGTCTTTTGATTTTGAATCATTTGACACATGTGAAGCTTGCTTGATGGGAAAATTGACTAAGACGCCATTCACGGGTCATCCTGAACGGGCGAGTGAATTATTGGAAATAATACATAGTGATGTATGAGGTCCAATGAGCACAGTCGCACGGGATGGGTATTTCTACTTCGTAACTTTTACTGATGATTTAAGTAGGTATGGATATATCTAGTTGATGAAGCATAAGTCGGAAACATTTGAAAAGTTCAAAGAATTTCATAATTAGGTAGAAAATCATCGTAACAAAAAGATTAAGTTTCTGCGGTCTGATCGCGGAGGCGAATATCTTAGTCACGAGTTTGGCCAACATCTGAGTGATCGTGGAATCGTTTCACAGCTTACGCCTCCCGGAACTCCACAGCGAAACGGAGTGTCAAACGACGTAACCGAACCCTGTTAGACATGGTAAGGTCGATGATGTCTCTTACAGATCTACCGATATCTTTTTGGGGTCATGCACTAGAAACTGCCGCTCACACACTAAACAAAGCACCGTCTAAGTCTGTTAAGACGACACCACATGAGATGTGGCATGGGAAGAAACCTTGTGTGTCGCATCTTAAAATTTGGGGTTGTGAGGCATACGTAAAGCGTTTATAGCCTAGCAAACTCTATCCCAGATCAGACAAATGTTACTTTGTAGGTTATCCAACAAGCACTGTTGGGTATTCCTTCTACCTACCCTCCGAGCACAAAGTGTTTGTCGCTAAAGGCGGAGTCTTTCTTGAGAAAGAGTTTCTCGCTAAAGAAGCTAGTGGGAGGACAGTACAACTTAATGAGATTAGTGAATCTTTGGCCACCGTTGATATGGCTAAGGAACCAGAAGTAATTCTCCAAATTATCCCTACAACCGAGCCGGAAGTTGTCGCATGTGATGCGGAAACTTCAGACAATGTTGTAACTGAACCGCGCAGATCAGGTAGGGCTATCCAGCCACCTGAGTGGTTTCATAACGAAATCTTCATTCTTGAAGACGATGAACCTGCGCACTACAAGGAAGCGATGGCGGGGCCTATCTCAAGGGAATGGCACAAGACCATGAGATCCGAAATGGAATCCATGTACGAAAACCAAGTTTGGAACTTGGAAGAACTTCCAGATGGCGTAAAACCCATTGGTTGTAAATGGATTTTCAAAAGAAAGACGGACGCGGATGGTAACATTACCATCCACAAAGCTAGACTTGTCGCAAAAGGGTTCACGCAAGTTCCAGGAGTGGACTACGACGAGACTTTCTCGCCGTAGCTATGCTTAGGTATGTTCGGATATTACTAGCAATTGCTGCTTATTTCGATTATGAAATATGGCAGATGGATGTCAAAACGGCTTTCCTAAATGGAAACCTTGAACAGGATGTATACATGATACAGCCAGAAGGTTTTGTCGATCCTAAGAATGCTAGAAAAGTATGTAAGCTTCAGAAAGCCATTTATGGTCTGAAGCAAGCATCAAGGAGCTGGAACATTCGTTTTGATGAAGTGGTCAAAGAGTTTGGCTTCATCAGAAACGATGAAGAATCTTGTGTTTACAAGAAGTTTAGTGGGAGCGCAAAAGCATTTCTAATCTTGTATGTGGATGACATATTGTTGATTGAAAATGATATGAATTTTCTTAGCGAAATAAAAGACTCATTGAAAAGGAGTTTTTCAATGAAAGACTTAGGTGAAGCGGTATATGTATTGGGCATCAGTATCTATAGAGATAGATCAAGATGCCTAATAGCGCTTAGCCAAAGCACGTACATAGACAAGGTGTTGAAAAGGTTCAACATGGAGAACTCCAAGAAAGGCCTACTCCCCATGTCATCGGGCACAGTGCTTCGCAAGAATCAGAGTCCGCGGACCCTCGATGAGCGAGTACAAATGAATGATATTCCATATGCTTCGGCAGTTGGTTCTATTATGTATGCCATGCTATGTACAAGACTGGATGTTTCCTATGCGCTAAGTGTTAGCAGCCGGTACCAAGGTGATCCAGGATTGGAACACTCGGCCGCAGTCACGGGTATTCTTAAGTACCTTAGAAGGACTAAGGATTTACTCCTTGTGTACGGAGGTGACGAAGAGCTCATTGTAAGTTGTTACACTGATGCAGGCTTCATGACTGACCCAGATGACTTCAAATCTCAATCTGGCTATGTTTTCATATTGAACGGCGGCGCAGTTCATTGGAAAAGTTCCAAACAAAAGACTGTGGCGGATTCTACAATGGAGGCAGAATATGTTGCTGCTTTTGAAGCCTCCAAGCAAGCTGTCGGTATCAAGCAATTTCTTGAAGACCTTGGTGTGGTTCCAAGTGCTCTGGACCCGGTGGAGATCTGTTGTGATAATAGTGGTGCCATGGCTCAGGCAAGGGAGCCATGTTCACACCATAATACAATGCATATTCAACGCAAATATAAACTCATTCGACATCATGTCAAAGAAGGTTTAGTGAAAATATGCAAAGTTCACACGGATCTGGATGTGTCAGACCCGATGACAAAGCCTCTACCACGAGCAAAGCATGAGCAACACCGGATAGCCATTGGTGTTAGGGAAGCCATGTAACTGGATTATGACTCTAGTGCCAGTGGGAGTCTGTAGGAGATATGCCCTAGAGGCAGTAATAACAGTTACTTTAGTATCTCCAAGTTTGTAATGAATGTTTATGATCCATGCTATAACTGCAATGATTCTCGAGTCTGCAATATCCACGAGGCTTGGAGGGAAACTCATGTGCACGTGTGGTATAATAAATGGTAAATTGTATTCCTAGTCTTGCCTCTAAGACTGGCTCAAGTATTGCATGATGATCCTGTTTTCCTGATCATGGGCATGGCCATGCCGGCAATTTTGAGGGCACGATGTTGGTAGAACACTTGTGTTGAATCGATCCGAATTGATGTTATGCTATGAGATACATTCGTCATAAGTTTATGGTTAATAACACAGAGAAGTTAATGTTTGCATAATTCCTTAGACCATGCGAGTATCGAGTTTCTTCATGCTTGCTTCATGAACTTTGGGGTTTGTTAAACGTCATCCGTAAATGGGTGGCTATTACGGCGGCTTACGGGTTCATGGAAAAGTATGTCAAGTAACTTGATAGCTCAAGATTGGGATTTGCTCCTTCGGTGATGGAGAGATATCTCTGGGCCCTCTCGGTGTTACGGTATCCATCATCGTCTGGCCAGACACTTTGTGATTTGATCACGGGGATGCCAAAACATGGGAACGAGAAAAGAGAACAATACCGGCAACGAGGTAACTGGCATTGTGGACAAGTGTTGATCCACGAGGATGCCGATGTTTCTCACCTCGGGTAATTGTAACATATCGCGAAGCAACAGGAATAGCTCACGGCAACTGGAGGTTCACTCGAATATTTATTCGTGTGGGTATAGGGATCGATATGGGTGTCCACGGCTCCGATACTGATCATTGATCGGAAGGTGTTCCGGGTCATGTCTATACTTCACCGAACCTATAGGGTCACACGCTTAAGGGTCATCTATCTGCTGAATACTAGACAGGGAGTCTGAGAGAAAATCACCGAAAAAGTTTCGGAGACAACGGAAGAGTTCCGGAGAGAGAACATTGGAATAGTTCCGGTAAAACCGAAAAGTTGTTTCGGAGTATACCATTAAGTCAAAATGGTTTCGGCACACGTCTGGAAATTCTTGGAGGGTGCCAGAATGATTCTGGGGACTTCTGGGATTTTTCGGAGGAAAAAAACGGGAAGTGTTCCGGAGCCGCCGGAACCGCTATGGTAGCTTTTCGCTGAAGAAAAACATTGTTCCGGAATTGTTTCGGAACGCGTCCAAAATTGTTTTAGTGGGTACTGGAATTATTCTAGGCACACAGAAATAATTTGGGATTTAACGGACGCAGAAAAATGTCTTCGTGAATAGTGAAAACACTATTTTGAATAGTAGAAACACTATATATATAAATAGTGGAAACACTATATATGTATAGTGGAAACACTATTGTAAATAGTGGAAACACTATATATGTATAGTGGAAACACTATTGTGAATAGTGGAAATACTATTAGGGGATGATGCAGGCATGGTGATGCAGGCATGGTGATGCAGGCATGGTGATGCAGGCATGGTGATGCAGGCAACACTATTTGGAGGCTTTCCCTTTATGCCCTTGTGGTGTGCTCACCTCATGGGCATTTTGGGTATTTCAAGTGCCACCCTACCCCTTGGGTTTTCCTATAAATAGAGGTGGAGATGCACTCTCCACACTCATCCTTTGCTCTCATACACATACTTTGCTTTGCAAGCTCTCTCTCTCCCTCCCACGAAAAGAGTTTTTCGTAGAGCCGAAAGGCTGTCTGGGTTCCGGCAGGAACTAGTTCTGGACGGCGAAGCCCTGCCGGATAGATGACACCGTATGTGTGCAACCCCATAGAGAGTTCATAGTTTCGATCTTTTGCCCGAGGGGCTGTTCGAGTGTCCTCCCGAAGGCTGTCCGAGTCTCGGGTCGAGTTTCGAGAGTCCTCCCGAAGGGCCGTCCGAGTCTCCGTTCGAGTTTCGAGGGTCCTCCCGAAGGGCTGTCCGCGACGTCGTCCGGGGGACTGTCCGACCGCCTCCCGAAGGGCTGTCCGACGAGGGAGTACATCCTCGCGGTTGGGAGGTTGTAAATCCTAGCTGCGGGGATCTGCACCAACGATCTCCACCGACTCTTCTTCCGCTGCGCTACGAGTCGGTACGGATCAGATCAAACCTTGTATGCATTCTCCATAGTGGTCCTGGGCGTGCTCGCTATACTGAAATTTTTTGTTTCTGTCGCGTTCCCCTACACAATGAGGGAGTACATCCTCGCGGTTGGGAGGTTGTAAAATCCTAGCTGTAGGGATCTGCACCAACGATCTCCACCGACTCTTCTTCCGCTGCGCTTCGAGTCGGTACGGATCAGATCAAACCTTGTATGCAGTCTCCATAGTGGTCCTAGGCGTGCTCGCTATACCTGAAATTTTTGTTTTCTGTCGTGTTGCCCAACATTTCTACCCAACGAGACTGCCGAAGATTGAGATTGGGTTGAGTGAAAATGTACTTCAAGCTCTTGTGATCGGTATACACCTCAACTGGTCTACCCAACAAGAAATGCCTCCAAGTCATTAGAGCATGCACAACTGCCGCCAACTCAAGGTCATGAGTGGGGTAGTTCTTCTCGGTCGGCTTCAACTGACACGAGGTATAAGCAACAATCTTCTTGTCTTGCATGAGAACACCACCAAGACCTTGGAGAGAAGCATCACAGAAAACTTGGAAAGGCTTGGACTGCTCAGGAGGAACAAGAACTGGAGTTGAAGTCAGTCTCTGCTTGAGTGTATTGAACGCCACATCACACTCAGGAGACCAAACATACTTGACGCTCTTCTGGAGGAGATTGGACAGAGGCTTAGCAATGTCAGAGAAGTTCTCCACGAATCTTCTACAATAACTAGCAAGCCCGAGGAAGCTCCGAAGCTGCTTCGCGTTCTGAGGAGGTTCCCACTTCAAGATTTCCTCAACTTTCTCAGGGTGCACTTTAATTCCCTCGGCAGAGATGACATGCCCGAGGTACACTACTTCATTGAGACAGAACTCACACTTGGAAAACTTGGCATAGAACTGATGCTCTCTTAACTTGTCAAGCACAAGGCGGAGATGCTCTGCATGATCTTCTTCTCTCTCCGAGAACACAAGGATATCATCCAGATAGACCAAGACGACCTCATTCTTGAAAGGAGAGAAAATGAAATTCATCATTCTTGAGAAGGTTGGAGGAGCATTAGCAAGACCAAACGACATGACGGTGTACTCATAAGAGCCAAAACTCGTCCTGAAAGCGGTCTTGGGAATGTCCTCTTCGCGAATGCGAATCTGATGATAACCCATTCGTAGATCCAACTTCGAGAAAACCTTGGCACCTTTCAGTTGTTCAAACAACTCATTGATGTTAGGGAGTGGGTACGTGTTTCTGATTGTCTTCTTGTTCAATGGCCTGTAATCAACACAAAGATGATCCGTGCCATCTTTCTTCTTGACAAACAAAACTCCACAACCCCATGGAAAAGAACTTGGCCTGATCAGACCCAGACGTTCTTGCTCATCTAGCTGCTTCTTCAACTCTTTCAGCTCTTCGGGGCCAAGTTTATACGGGCGCTTGTAGACCGGTTCAGTTCCAGGCTCGAGATCAATCATGAACTCAACTGGCCGGTGTGGAGGCATTCCTAGCAATTCCTCTGGAAAGACATCTTCATACTCACAAACCACCGGAATTTGAGAAATCGTCGAGATTTCACCCTTCTCATTAAGAGCAAAGAGACGGATTGTGTCATTGCGACCCGCAAAAATAATCACGTCTTTTGAAGGATGAGTCAGCTTGACTTCTTTTGCTTTGCAATCAATATGAGCCTTATTCATAGCCAAGAAGTCCATGCCCAAAATGAGATCAATATCAGAATTCCCGAGAACAATTGGAGAAGCCAAAAAAGAATAATTCCTCATCTTGATAGAAGCATCTGGAACGATCATATGCAAACTCATGCACATCCCCGGAGAAACCACACGAAACGGACTAGCTAAAGGCTCCACATAAAACTCATGCATGGCGACAAAAGGCTTAGATATGAATGAATGCGATGCACCAGAATCAAACAAAAATTTTGCAGGAAAATCATTAACTGAGAGATTACCCATGATCACATCATTGGCCTGCTCTGCTTCAGCTGCATTCACCATATTCACTCTTGCAGTCTTGGGATTATGCTTCACCATCGCATTGCCTGGAGGCTTGACAGGGGGAGGAGGCAGAAGACGCCGCTGGTTGCACTTGTTTGCATAGTGGCCCTTCTGGCCACACTTGTGACAAGTCACCTCAGAAAGCGGACGAACATTGCCTGGAGGAGGGACAAGAACGGCCTTGGATGCCTGGTTCTTCTGCTGGAAAACTGGGTTGGGTGGGTGGGAAGAACCACGGCCACCGAACTGCTTCTGCTGCTGAGGAGGACGAAACGGAAGAGGATTTGGAGCCCAATACTTCTGCTGCTTTGGAACCATCTGAGAGCTGGAAGAAGAATATGAATCCCTTGAACGCTTCTTAGAGTTCTCCAACTTGAGCTAAGCTACTTCAATCTTCAAAGCCATGTTATAGAACTGATCAAACTCACGAGGCTCTTGACGAACTAGGTCTGGCAGAAGCTCATCCTTGAGACCACCTCTGAACTGATAGATCATAGTTTTATCATCTGGAACATCTTGCTTGGCATAACGAGCTAGATTCTGGAACTCGACGTTGTACTGGTAGACTGACTTACTTCTCTCCTTCAGGTGCCTGAACTTCTCACGCATCTCCTCGACAAAGCTTGTCGGAATTTAATGGGCCCTGAAGTCACGACGGAAATCATCCCAAGTAACAACACGATCGCCCCTGGAATCCTTGTACTGTTGCCACCACTCAGCTGCTTGACCCTTTAGCTGGAACGATGCAAACCTGACAAAGTCCTCTGGCCTGACATTGCTGCACTCAAAATGCTTACTCATATCACGAAGCCAATCATCAGCATCTAGAGGCTGCTCACAATAGGTGAAAGTCTTGGGCTGGTTGGCAAGGAACTGATTGAGAGTCGTAAACTGCAGTTGATTCTAAAAATTGCCTTGAAAACCTTGCTGACCCTGCTCCCTTTCTTGCAATAGCCTGAGCAACATCTGGGTGTTTGCATTGGTCGCGGCCATCATACCTTGCCAAGCTTCTGGAGGAGGAGGCGGTGGCGAGGGTGGTTGTGGAACATCAGTCTGCTCCTCACCACGACCCGGATTGCTGCGAGTTGGTGGAGCCATCCTGAAGATGGACAAAATGCATCAGCACCTCATTGATAAGATGAACATAAGCTGAATCAAATGCTTGAAAGAAATTGAACAACTAACAACATAGCCTTCCTACTGAAAAATTAGTAAGAATGCTTCTTCGGTTATGATAACATCATCAGAAATTAGAAGCCACTTGCAATAACACAGAAGTATTGAGCTACGCGCTCGGAACAAATGTACATGCCCATATACATCTGAAGAAGATGATCCTAGATGACTACAAGATTTCCCACCTATGAACTTTTGGAAACTATCTTGTTTATGCGATTCGGGTTGCGGAATCAGGAACCTGCCCTAGGCAATCAGCTGCAACTGCATCCGCAACCTTCCACACCATAATTCAAGAAATTCCGCAAACTCGTCTAATCTCGAATCCTCGAACTCACAACGATACTAAACCATGGTGCTACCTCGGACGCCTCCCCAGTACTGGGTGACTCCGACCTTATATCACCACGATAAGTATTGAAGTAATTCTGAACATTCTCCGTCCTGAGATATCAAGGAAGCTGAATGATAACGATGTGCCAACATTCCCTGGAGCTCGACTCCCGGGAAGAAATCAAGTCAGACAGGAGGCACCAAGACAGAACCCTGACACATCGGCATCATATAGACTCCAAAATACCCGCGTGATCCTAAAAAAAATTTGAGCGAGAAGAGGAGTAGAATCAAAATTCCTAAGTCGGAAACCTCACCAGAGCATAGAAGAGGAGTAAAAAGAATCCTACTCTTCAATATAACTAGACTCAAATAGTTTTCACTAGACACGACTCGGCCAAGTTCAAACAAGCAAAGGCTCCTATGGTCGTATGGCTCTAAATCCCAACTTGTCACGCCCAAGATGCGCGCCTATCCATTTAAGGCACGAGGACCTCGCAAGGGATAGAGGCGCATCTTGCCGTTAGCAAGAATAGTATCATCACAACATACAATACTGAATGAGAAGAGTATACAAGTTGGCTTACACTCGCCACATGCTAACTTACAATGTCACTCAAATCATAACATCAAGTTGAACACAGGGTCCGACTACGGACCAAATCAAACGATAAAAGAAGTTGCAAATGATACTATTAAGCTATCCCAACGATCACGACCAGGTCCTCTACTCATCCGGATATGTCATGTACATCCTGCCTCTTTCCTCGTCATACTCCCACTAGAGCTGGGTAAGATCATCCTGCACGAACTCATCTGAACCTGTACCTGGATTGTTGTAGTAAACTGTGAGCCACACAGGACTCAGCTATCATGTCCCCGGGTACCGAGACTATTCAAGCTTAAAGGTTGGGAAGGTGATGTTTAGTTTACAGCAACACTAAGCATGTTTGGTGGCTAGCTTACGCAACATGAAATAAATATGAGTGGCCTACGAAGAACGATCAAATCTAGTATGATCTCTATGAGATCCTGAACACTTACTTACGTCAATCATAACCCCACCATGTTCTCTCTCGGATCATGTTCACGAGCAGCGACGGTCACGGTTACTCACACAGTTGGTGTATTTTAATTAGAGTTTACTTCAAGTTTGCTATAACCGGGTGTTAAACAAATATCCAAGTTGCCACATAACCGCGGGCACGGCTTTCCGAAAGATTTGTCCCTGCAGGGGTGCTCCAATTAATCCATTACAAAATTAACCACACTCCGCGGGAATACCTCGACCGCGGATCTCGCGATCATCATAGGTGATTCCAAAGGGATTCCAACACCTCGAGTAAACCCGAAGAAAGTCAGTCTCCACACACAAGACACTCGATAAAGGTAAAACGAATCCAGCAAGACCTCCCGACGTGTCGACGAACCCGATAAGAGCCGCGTATCTCATTCTCAGGACACGACAAATGAGCGATGGTTACCATGCCAATCACCGAGTTGCCCCGGGCGGCGTTAATAAGCTGCTCTGGGTTGGACCAACACTCATGCGGAGCACTGGCCCAGGGGTTGATTAAATTATCCACGGGTTTGCAAGACCCTATGCAGTTTTATTAAGTTGTTAAGCAACTGTAGTACCAATGTTGGGTCTTGCCAGACAAGTTTTAATCTCAATAGAATAAACAAGGGGGTCCCCATAACAACCCCGAGCATGTTAGGAGCGCAATGTATGGAAAACATAACACCGGTAACAAGGAACTAATGGCGATAATAGCGGAACAAATCACTTAGCAAAAGGCCAAGCCTCCCACTAATACCAAGATATATATGTGCATTAATTTAAATAACAGAATATTGTGATATCCAAATCCATGTTATCACATGGAACAACCTGCACCTGCAACTAAAATGCTATGAGAGGGGCTGAGCAGCGGTAACTTAGCCAATCAAAGGTTTGCTAGGATGTGAAGGTTAGAGGCTGTCATGGCAACATGGGGGCTAATATCAAGTGGTAGGTAGCGCAATTGTAACGATAAGAGCGAGAAACTAGCAAGCAAAAATAGTATCGGGATCCGGATACGATCATCTTGCCTGTTGGTTCTTCAATGAAACAAGTAGCGGGATCCTCGTAGTGGTACTCTCCTGGGTCCTCGTACTCAGTATCAACACTTGCGTCTACCCAAGAAAAACATAAACAATAAACATCCAACCAAGGCGCAATGCACATTCAAAATGATGCATGATCATTTATGAAGAATTATAATATGGCAATCCAAAACTAGTCATGTTTCACAGGCAAAGTTGTTTATTAATGAATCTGGACAGAACTTCATGTTAAGTTATTTAGACATGCATGAACATGGAAAATATGGATGCATCATGCAAAATCGATGAAAATGCATATAAGGATCGCAACGAACGGAGCTACGGTTCTCGAGATACGCTCACGACAAGGTACGGAGGCAAAACACAAGACTACCAATCTGGGCTAATGCTTGGCATTCCAAGGTATCCACTGGATAGGTTATGGAAAATCAATCACAATAGACTCAAGAATCAATCAAATCCATGCAGTATAGCTCCCACAAGTCACAAAACAAAATAACATCCAATCTGCCACAAAACAGCAACATAGCAATTTGAAAAGTCCACAACTTGAGTTACAGGAAGCCTACGGCCACAAAAAAGACATTTACAGAATCTACTCAACACCCACATAAACTTACCCAACTATGAAATCATCAGAAGAGGCACACATCATTATGCAAGAAGCAAACAAGTTGGCATGATGACTCAGTTTTTCTGGGACTTAGTGAAAATTACAGTTTTCTGGAATCTGTGATTAAAAAGTAGCAAGTTGACAGCACAGGTTAAATATGCTAGAGAGCTCCTATTGGCATGAAAATTAACAGGATGGTATATGATAATATATACTATAAATAACTAACACTGAGAATGGTCAAATATACAACACATTACCAAATACCATCCTCTCAACATGGCAAAACAAGAACAGCAGACTCTCCAGACTTAGCCAATTTTCAAGCAGGTTGGCAGAAACAGAAAGTAGCTTACTAAACAGCATGGTTTCCACTTATCTAGGGACTTAACATAAATAACAGAAATACTGGGACATTCCCAACAACTTTGACTAACAAACACATGTTGGCAAGAACTTAAAAGAATGCATAGATTAATTCATATTAAAAAGACAAAAGGGCATCACAGCATAAAAATGCAGTTTTGTCAAGTTGCCCCAAAGTCAAATCTGATTTCACAGGTGCATACACGGGTTGATTCTACCCCAAATGCATTACTCATACCCATATGCTTTCATGGAACAAGTAGGAGAAAACCTAGGTCGAAAATAGACCTCCCTAGGCATGGGTGACTTATGTCACTTATGAAACTAGATGAAAATGCCTTAAAATGACATGTGCTCCATAGATACATGTTGTAAGTGGTTAAATGGCATCCTAGGGGCATGATAACATGTCATAGCATCTATAGTAAGGATGAAACTATCTAGAAGTGAAACTATGCTCATATGCACATAGGGAGACCTACACATGGAGCTACTCATGCACACATGCACACCACACCACACACACACAAGGGTGCATGCTTGCCACACCACTACCATGCACATAGGTACGCATACACTTAGTGTATGCATACACTTGCACATACACACTCACTCACACACACATATGTGTGTATGCAAGAAGCACACACACATAACCTACACTACACATACACCCACAAGACACACACATGTATGGGTGTGCAAAGAGCACACACACACATGTGTCATGCATGGTGCACCACACACCTACATGCACCCACACACTCACAACTCCATAAGCACACATGTGGGTATGTGTGCATAGCACACACACTCACATGTGCACCCATGCATATGTGCAACACACACACTCTCATGACAAGAAACACACACACACACACACACAACCATGCTCACACACAAGCATGTAGATGTAAGCACTAAACACACACACAAACATATCTCACATGTATGCATACATGTGCATATGTACCACTTGGTACATACACACACCACCATACACATGTGCAAGCACACCACATGGCAAGGAGTCCAACACACACACATACATATGCTGAAATGCACACACACACATGTATAAGCAAGAGAAAAGAAAAACAAGGAAGAAAAGAAAAAAAAAGAAGAAAAAAGAAGAAAAAAAAGAAAAGGGAGGTTCAGGGGGTCGAACCCCTGACCTCCTGGTCACCTCCCGCACGCGCTACCACTGCGCTACACACACGACTGCTAACAAAGGAGAGGTACTAGCGCTCTAATACACACACGCACGCTATCTAACTGACGGAACTGAAGAAAGGCAGAGCAACGGCGACAGAGCAAAGCGCGGCAAGGCAACGGCGATACCCGGCGATCCAGGGGGTCTCCGGCGACGGGGAGCGGCGGAATCGAAAGAGGGGTCTACAGGGGTTCCATCCCTCACCTCATCTCGCGACGAGGGGGACCGGAGGCGAGCCCAAGGCCAGGGCTTCCGAGTGGCGGCGACGGCACTACGGCGATGAGGCTACAAATTACGGCGAGAAGAGGGGGCAGCGAGGACGGGCTGCTCACCGAGGGCTTGAACGACGCAAGACGAGCTCGACGGAGGGGGAGAAGGGGAAGAAGACACTCGGGGACGCGGCGGCGAAAGAGGGGAAGAAGACCGGTTCCGCTGCGGCGGTGAGGAGGAAGAAGAGGGCCTCCTGGGACATCCTAGCGCCGGGAATGGAACGGCGGGACCAGCCCCGAGCTCCACGCCATCACCTCCAAGGGCGCCGCCCACCGGAGATGCGGCGACGACGGCCGGTGACGACGAGCCTGAACTCTCTGAACCTCACAGGAGCTTACCTGGCAGGGGAGAAGCAGAGAGGAGGGAGAGAGATGGAGGGGAAGAAAGAGGGCTGCGGCGGAGGAGGGAGAGAGAGGAACCCTAGGCGAGGAGGGGGCACGCACGCCGAGGGGCTTTATAGCCTCAGGCTGACGGCGATGGTCGATGGAAAAGGCGACGGCGACGCACGCACTCTCTCTAAAGCTTCTGACGGAGAAGGAGACGGGAGCAGGTGGCCGTTGCGTCCAGCTGGGCTGGGCCTCGGCCCACTCCCTCTCTCACACCCACACCTAAACTAAAAAGAGAGAAAGAAAGGGTTTTCCCTTTTAATAAAACCAACCCCAACAAAATAAACCCCAGAGTAATTTTAAAGGGTTTTGAGCAAAACCAAAAATAATTTGAGAAGGAAATAATGTGCACCTTTTAATAAAAATATTAAGTTGATTTATAACACAAGTATTTTCTTTGAAATTTTAAAAGACAGCCCCTGTTTTAAATAAAACAACACCACAAAACCCCAAACATTAAATCCAACACACTCACACATACATAAGACACATGGGCCACCTCTTGAACTTTTTAAAACAATTTAAAAACAACTTTAAATCTGATGACAAATAATAATAGGAATTAAAAGGGGTTTTTGGAGGGGATGTTGCAAAGGGAAAAGAGAGGGGAGAAAAGGAGATGCACACACTTGGATCCTACCACTCACAACCTCTCACATCACAACCACCACTCACATCATAGCAAGCACAAGAAAACCCAACATGGCACATGAATGAAATGGGAATGATGCATGATGATGCATGAATGCAAACACATGAATGGCAAGGAGCAAACATACATCTCATAGCTCATGACACAAGGTTCATACATGGGGTTACATTGCCAAATAAGGTAGGGACATCACACCAGGGGGGCGGGCGGGCCACGTGGGGCATTGGTCCCGGTTCGTCTGGAACCTTTGGTCCCGGTTCCAGACACGAACCGGGACCAATGTGCCTTGCTCCTAGCCCACAACCATTGGTCCCGGTTCGTGGTTGGATCCGGGACCAAAGGGGGTCCTTTAGTCCCGGTTCCAGCCACGAACCGGGACCAATGAGATGCCTATATATAGCCCCTCGCCAGCAAGCAGAGCACTCCACTTTGCTCTGTTTTTCAGGCCGGCGAGGGGAGAGCTTTGTAGTGCTCTAGCTCACCTCTTATGCACATGAGGTGTTTGATGAAATCACTCCTGTCCATATTGGATTTTTAAAACTGATGGAATCATGACAATCAAAGATTGAAAAAAATGTATGCTCAGTCGTAGAGGGCTACTTGGAAGCAACATTGTGCGTAGGCCAAGAATGAGAGGCAGGATGATCTTTGTTCTCCATAATGAAGAGTCAGGGCCTATCTTTTTTTATGATATTATACCTAAGAGAGGGTAGAGTAGGTCCTACGAGATAGGAGTACGTAGGTCCTAGGTATAATGTGTTATTATGTGCTACAATGTGTTAGGATTGATAATGATGATGAGGAGGAGTTGTGATTATGACTAGTGACCAACTTGTTATATGATGACTCGTCGACGAAAATGATGATTAAATAGTGTTATATGTTCTATCTATACGTATAGTACGTAGCGTCGTGACCAAGCACGGAGATAAGAGAGATCACTTCTGTCTATTAGCTAGCTAACAAAATATATGAGATCCCTAAATTAACCCTCCAAAACCCTCAAAATCCCCCCTCTTTAAAAAAAAACAGCTCCTCGGCTGCTGACTTGTGGACGCTCTTTGGTCCAGGTTGGTAACCAAAGGCCCTCCTACCTGGGCTCGGCGGAGCGGCCACGTGTAGCCCTATCTGTCTCAGTTCATAAGCGAACCGGGACTAAAGGTCATGGGCTTTAGCCCCGACACATTAGTCCCGATTCCAGAACCGGGACAAATGGGCCTTACGAACCGGGATAAATGGGCTTTTTTCCACTAGTGCGAGAGTCCGTGTATTGTTCCCAGCAAATTCCTGTTTGCCTAAGAGGTGTACACCGGGTGCGGCCCTCGGCAAAGCTTTTACCGGCGGTTAATGGTCCTTTGCCGAGTGTCCGTGGCAGTGTGCGTATATGAAAATTCCAGTAGTGCTTGGAGCTCACAAAAAAGTTCAGCCTCTCTTTGAGATCCTCTATCAAAGGTCCTACAGCAGGCAGGCTCTTGGTTGGATCATTCATCATCTGCACAATGGACTTGTTATCCAACTCCACACGGATTCTCTCAACACCTCTCAGAACGGCAATCTTACGGGCTTTCTTGCACGCCAAAATCTCCACCACTTGTGGGTCGTTATGATGCTGAAACACATGGCAGGCACCAGTCAGGAAAGCCCCGTTGTGATCGCGCAGAAGTGCACCACAACCGCCCATATTTCTGGATGACAGTAGTCTTGTCCTGCCTCGCCTTGGGTGCATGGATACTTCTCCACTCCTGCAGATGTGCGTACACTGATTCCACTATTTCATGTGGAGGGGCAATCCTCTTTCCGTCCCTGGCCTCGTTCCTCGCCAGCCATAGACCGTACGTAGCTTCCTTCTCGTCGTCTCCTGCCGCCGCGAACCACTCCAGCAACCAGCGCCCTTATCTGAACGCAGCAACTGACATAACTGGATTGGATTGAATGTGGACAAGTCCAAAATCTATGCAAAATTTATTCCTCCTGTTCGCAAGCTACACAAAACAAACCGGGTTTTATCCTCCATCGATGAAGCTCCTCAACCACGACCAGTCCATTTCTCATCATGCGCCACATGTGATTTTTTGTTTTCGATGATGCATTAGTATCCCAAAAAAGCGCCAAGTATCCCTGATGCTTAAGAAGCGAAGAGGAGGATCTGGCTGTCCAGACCGCACCTTTTTCAGAGACATACTTAAAGGTACCATCTTTGGATCTTCCAACCAGAGTTGGCATTCTTAAATATCTTTCACTTAGAGCTTCAGACTCAACACCTAAAGCATGTTTAAGTTCAGCTTTAACCTCATCCTGACACCCCCTACCAAAGAAGATGGACGATTTCTGGAGGTTGTCCTTCTGCCTTGAAGCTCTCTCGTATTTGATTAAAATCTCTTTCAGAACCTCCATGTTCTCTCTTGATCCCTCCAAGAAAACAATACTATCATCAGCAAGTAATAAGTGTGTTACATGGGCCAGTGTTCCCAAATGACACACCTTTGATCACTTTATCATGTTGCGCTTTCTTTAGCAAAGCAGAGAAACCTTCCACACAAAAAAAAAACAACTATGGAGATAAGAGATTCCCCTTCCTTAGACCACGGGATGGGGAGAAACTCCCCGGGCAGCCTCGAGCTAGACGTGGGCCTCGGGGACCATCTCGTCTGCCTGCCGGCGAATGACATCAACAGGCATGTCATTCATTGTCGGCAGCGAGACGGTCCACGTGGACCAGACAATATTGTGGCCAGCTCACGGTCTTCAAAGTGTATCTCTTTGTATCCATGCTAGTGTAAATTTAACAACCGCACAGGGTCCCAAAATACCAGGGGTCCCAAAATCAGCTTGTAATAGTAATAGTTTCCACAGGTAAATAAAAGGCCGCCGAGCATTCCATTAGTAGGTACTTCCTTTGTAAAGAAATAGAAGACCTTTTAGATCATTAAAATAGTGATCTAAAATCTTATATTTGTTAATAGAGAGAGTATAATATAATCCCTCAAGGTTTTGGGCATCATTTCTTTTCCCCACTCCTAGGCCATGCCAGCGCACTCTTGTTCGATTTGATCTGCCGCAAATCCCATATATTTGCAACTAGCCCGCACGGCCGCTCATAGGGACTTGTTGATTGGTTTCCCGAGTCCTTTCTAATATAGGGTAGATTTTAATTGATTTATCATCAACGAAATATAAGCACCATGACTACGCACCCGACCTTACCATTCCCACACAGAAAGGAAAAGAAAAAAACGCAGCCTTCCCCTTTTTTTTTGCTTTTTAGTATGTTCTTTCCTTTCTTACCTTTAGATTTTGTGCTTTTTTCTTTTCTTTATATTTTTTTTATTTGGTATTTAATTTCTTTTCTGTTGGTTCGTTATTTTTATCAAGTGTCACAGAAAATGTGCAAAATGTTTCGAAAAATTCTCATACCGTATTTTAAGAAAATGTTTGGCTCGTATGTTTAAATGTTTACCATGTATTTAAATACTATTTGTTGTGTCATTTAGAATGGTTGCTAGCGTATTTCATCATTTTCTGAAATCTTCATGTTTATTGCAAAATTGGTTGCCGCATGTTAAAATCTTTTCACTTGTATCTAGAATCTGATCATCGGGTATATAAAAATGCGCGTCATCTTCTTTGAATGTTCATCTTGTATTACGAAAAAGTTCATTGTGTATTTCCTTTAAAATAACTGAGTGACTTTTTTGTAATTGTTTCTAAAAATACACAATGATTTTTTTAATATACTGTGAACATTTTTCCAAAAGAACATGATTTTTTTCAGCATAAACATTTCTTCTAAATAGCGTGAGCATTCTTTGAAAGTAAGCCAACATTTTACTTATACAAACTTTTTTTGAACGACATTGACATTTTTGAAAGTATGAGGAATTTTTTCGTAATAGCATGAATAATTTCAAGGCGAGTAGGAAGTTCCGCCGGCTTGCTAAGAGCGATATATGGACACTCTTTCACGAAAGGCGATATATAGAGGCACCCGCCTGCTGCAGAATATAGAGGGGAAGTAAGCATAATTTGCGCTGGACTTCAATTCATTGACCTGTCGTTCTCTAAAAGGAACCAAAATTCCAGGGAAATACCCCCTAAAAACAAAATCCCATGGAAATGAGCACATGATATTCATGGCTAACAACTTTAAGAATTGAAATCATACTGGATCTAGTCACTTTGGTTTAGAGGTAGGAAAATAATTCCACAAAATGTCAACTAAAATGTATTTTCCCCAACATAAAAACAATTGTTCTGAAAACTTGAAGTACCGGTCGAGCTGATGCACTCCCACCATCAATATTCTTACATATTTAAAAGAATTCACACGCACGCACGCACACGCGCGCGCGCACACAGACACAAACACACACACACGCCCGCACGCGCGCGCGCGCACACACACATGTTTGTACACTTTAATTAATAAGCTTGCAAGTGCAAAAATCAACTGGAGGTTGGGTGGTAACATTGCATCACTGCAGATGCAAGCTTTTGCACAAAATTGAATTTAACGGATTCGCCCTTAGTCATTTGCCGGACAATAAGTTATTGAGGGACGGAAAGTGAATTTCTTGGTAAGTTGAGGGTAAAAAGGTACTTGTCCATTTTAACCGTCCTTTTCTTGGATCATATATGTCACTCTTCTCCTTATTATTTCATAGAAAAATGAATTTATCTATCACTACACTAGTAGAAAACATACCTTTCGTCCGTCTCATTAGTTTCGGTCCGGTTTTGAACCGGCACTAATGTGCTCATTAGTCCCGGTTCGTGACGGGCATCATTAGTGTCGGTTCGTTCCAGACCTTTAGTCCCGGTTCGTGCCACGAAGCGACACTAAAGGTGTGGTGGCAGGCTGGCGTCAGCCTTGGGCCCCACGAAAACCCTTAGTCCCGGTTGGTGGCTCCACCCGCGACTATAGGCTAACCTTTAGTCGCGGTTGGAGCCACCAACCGGGACTAAAGGTCCCCTATATGAATCCTTCGGACAGACCGAGCACACTCCTCTTTGTTCTTCCCCTTTCCTCTCCTCTCTGTTCTTCCTCTCTTCCCCGAGCTCATCCTCTATTTTTGCCAAAATTTGTCAAGATTTGGAGGCACCCTGTCGTGGTTTTGTCACGGTAGATGTCCGAGGACTTAGATTCGAGGCCATCGCTAAGGTGATGGACTCAAAGGGGTTGATCGGGACGAAGGACACGGGTTTACCCAGGTTCGGCCCCTCAAGTAGAGGTAAAAGCCTATGTCCTGCTCGTGCTTGTATTGCTTGGAATCTCGATTACAAGGGAGCGGAATCTGTTGGAAATATGCCCTAGAGGCAATAATAAAATGGTTATTATTGTATTTCCTAGTTCATGATAATTGTCTGTTGTTCATGCTATAATTGTGTTAACCGGAAACCGTAATACATGTGTGAATACATAGACCACAACGTGTCCCTAGTGAGCCTCTAGTTGGCTAGCTCGTTGATCAATAGATGGTCACGGTTTCATGACCATGGACATTGGATGTCGTTGATAACGGGATCACATCATTAGGAGAATGATGTGATGGACAAGACCCAATCTTAAGCATAGCACAAGATCGTGTAGTTCGTTTGCTAAAGCTTTTCAATGTCAAGTGTCGTTTCCTTAGACCATGAGATTGTGTAACTCCTGGATACCGTAGGAATGCTTTGGGTGTGCCAAACGTCACAATGTAACTGGGTGGCTATAAAGGTACGCTACGGGTATCTCCGAAAGTGTCTGTTGGGTTGACACGAATCGAGACTGGGATTTGTCACTCCGTGTGACGGAGAGGTATCTCTGGGCCCACTCGGTAAGACATCATCATTATGAGCTCAGTGTGACTAAGGAGTTAGTCACGGGATGATGTATTACGGAACGAGTAAAAGAGACTTGCCGGTAACGAGATTGAACAAGGTATGGGGATACCGACGATCGAATCTCGGGTAAGTACCATACCGATAGACAAAGGGAATTGTATACGGGATTGATTGAATCCTTGACATCGTGGTTCATCCGATGAGATCATCGTGGAGTACGTGGGAGCCAACATGGGTATCCAGATCCCGCTGTTGGTTATTGACCAGAGAGGTGTCTCGGTCATGTCTACGTGTCTCCCGAACCCGTAGGGTCTACACACTTAAGGTTCGATGACGCTAGGGTTATAGGGAAATAGTGTACGTGGTTACCGAAGGTTGTTCGGAGTCCCGGATGAGATCCCGGACGTCACGAGGAGTCCCGGAATGGTCCGGAGACGAAGATTGATATATAGGAAGTGAGGCTTTGGTTACCGGAAGTGTTCCGGGTGTCTCCGGTAGTGTACCGGGACCACCGGAAGGGTTCCGGGGGTCCACCAAGTGGGCCCACCTGCCCCGGAAGGTTCCATGGGCCAAGAGTGGGAGGGAGCCAGCCCCTCGGTGGGCTGGTGCGCCTCCCACCCCAGCCCAAGGCGCAGCAAGGGTGGAGGGGGCAAACCCTAGGCTTAGATGGGCCTTAAGGCCCACCCTAGGGCGCCTCCACCTTTCCCTGACCTGGCCGCCGGCCAGATGCCATCTGGTGGCTGCCGCCAGCCCCTAGGGTGGAACCCTAGGGCGCAGCACCTCTCCTCCCCTCCCCCTATATATAGTGGAGGTATTTGGGGCTGCACAACACACGAGTTCATCTCCTCCCTGGTGCAGCCCTACTCCTCCCTCTCCTCATTCTCCGTAGTGCTTAGCGAAGCTCTGTCAGAGTAACACACCGCCACCACGCCGTCGTGCTGCCGGAGCTCTCCCTCAACCTCTCCTCCCTCCTTGCTGGATCAAGGCATAGGAGACGTCACCGGGCTGCACGTGTGTTGAATGCGGAGGTGCCGTCCGTTCGGCACTTGGTCGGATCTACCGCGATCTGAATCGCTGCGAGTACGACTCCATCAACCGCGTTCTAGCAACGCTTCCGCTTAGCGATCTTCAAAGGTATGAAGATCCAATCTCTCCCCGCTCGTTTGCTGGTTTCTCCATAGATAGATCTTGGTGACACGTAGGAATTTGATTTACTACTACGTCTCCCAACAGAATTGTTTGACCTAGCTCTCGATTAGTTAGTTTCTGTCTAAGCCGCCCCGGGTCTCGCCTTTATATAGGAGGTCAAGACCACGGGTCATACAAGCCGTAACCGACTCTCACAACGTGTCTAAGTCTATCTCTGTATTGTCTTGCCTTTCTGAGCAAGCTGTCTCTGGGCGGCTCACCCGCCCAGGTCTTCATACCTTCTCCGTCTGGGCCACGTCTTGGCCCATCTTGGCAAGCCGCCCAACGTCTTGGACTTGAGTCTTCAAGGCCCATCCTTGGGCTGGTGTATGAGCCGCCAGGTGTGACCCGAAGGTCTGAGTCTATCTCTGTATTGTCTTGCCTTCCTGAGCAAGCTGTCTCTGGGCGGCTCACCCGCCCAGGTCTTCATATCTTCTCCGTCCGGGCCACGTATTGGCCCATCTTGGCAAGCCGCCCAACGTCTTGGACTTGAGTCTTCAAGGCCCATCCTTGGGCTGGTGTATGAGCCGCCAGGTGTGACCCGAAGCCTCTGAGGCAGGTCTCACCGCGGGTTATATCCCCAACATTAGGCCCCAGGTTGATTTGAGCTTCCTCATTTCAGCCTCCTTCTTTAACTGGCGGCGAGTCTCGCTTATGTCACCTTAAAGTAAACAAATGACCCTCTGTGACGCCACATCAAATATGTCAAAAAGATCCTCTGACGACCGCAATGGATCTTTCCCTTTTTAAATGGACGGTCCGAGAATCGAGGCGTCCGCCTCGGTCAATCAATATCTGTCGCCTGGATTCTCGCACCCGTTTCCACCTTTTGCCTATTAAATAGAACACTATCCATAATTTTTTTATCATGATCTAGCTAATATATATACATACAACTAATATATTCATCTTGATCTCCATCTTGTAGCTGACGGAGATGCGGGGCCAGCTCCTATCAGAGGCTCGGATACGAGTAATTCAAGAGGAATTAGCTGGATTTCTGGTCGACCAGGTCATAAATCCTAAAGAAGAATATCATTACAAGATCAAGAACAAGTAATGCTTGTGCATATATATGTAACGATCTTCAAATTGTAGGAGAAATTATATATATATATATATATGTATGTGAATATATGATCGTCGTACGAACAATTTTATATATATATATATATATATATATATATATATATATATATAGGGAAAATACCCTCTACTACCGGGTGTAGTTACTTTCATGTCTCATATACTATCATATGGTAGTATATATACTAATTTATCACTTTATGTATGTTCACAGACTATATATAAGATACTCCGAAGTCTAGTTTGTTACAGGTAAAAAAATTGAAGTTGACCCATAGTTTTGATCATATATTATGAAATACGTATATATTTATACGTAAAAATGAGTATGGTAAAAAATATGATACATACTATCAAGAAAGTAGTATGTATACTATCTAAATATTTTTATATACTACATACTACACGTACATACTCTCCGATGCGATAGATACTACATACAACATACCAAGCAAAAATGGGAGTAACTACACCTGGTCGTACGAAACATTTGTCATATATATATATATATATATATATATATATATATATATATATATATATATATATGACAAACACAAAATTAAAAGGAAAATTAAACCATAATTAATTCATAACCCCTAAAGGATTAAAAGGAAAAATAAAATTAAATTAAAAAAACTAAATACTTTTAGTCTCGGTTGGTGTTACCAACCGGCACTAAAGGTCCCCCAGCCCACGACGCCGGCGGATGCCACGTGGTGAGCCTTTGATGTCGGGCCGTGTTGAATCGAGACTAAAGAGGGCGGGCTTTAGTCCCCACCCTTTAGTACCGATTCGAGAACCGGCACTAAAGGCCCTTACGACCCGTTACTATAGGCCGATTGCACTAGTGCTATACATTTGCTTTTTTATTTTTTGCACCTCCAATGTAAGCTCAGGTTGACACGTCCCCCTTTTGGGACTTTGGACAACAGTAGATGAGAATTTCCTTTCTCTGGGCCCCAATAATCTGTACTGGCTAATTTATAAGCTCATTTTCAAATGTGCATGACATTAACACAACCTCGGCACCAAACTGATACATGCACAAGCGAGCGAGCTGAAAAGGGGAGGGAGGCCATGATCACAACCACCTCCACTTGGGCTTCAGTTGTTGATGCCCTTGGCTTCTACTCCACAAATCCACGCATTGCATCACAATTTTTATGGCTGTTCAACTACTACTTAAATAGGAGGTTGTTGATTTTACAAGCAAAGCTTTCTCCCACTCTTTGCTTGGTACGAGCAACAGTTTCCCAATCCGTTAACATATTTGCTTTGTATGTGCACATATATATGTCATGTTTTGTTTTTTGCAGGTCACATATATGTCACTTTGTTACTTTCAAAATAAAATAATGCAAGAAATATTTCTTAGAGAAAAAAATGTTCTCTAAATAAACCAAATGTTTGAGAATTCAAGAAAGATTTTCAGCAAAAAATACATTGTTCTTCCGACAATTAATTGTTCTAACTTTACTTGTCATATCCATCGCCCGTCACCACCTCCAAGACATGATGAGGCGTTGGACGCCGACCTATGCGATTAGGAGCCATCGATCTGTGGAACGAAAACATCACATGTTTGATGGCATCATCCACGGCGACAACCACGCCAGTTAAAGATAAAAGTGGTGAATTTATTTTGTGTGACACCACTTCCACTGTTGGGAGAAAAATACTGGCATCCTTATATCATGTGTCTCCCATGTGCTTTACTTTGTTTGTTGTCATTTATATCTTATGTACGTGAAAAAGGCAGAAATCGAAATAATATATTAGTGGAAGTTAGTAAAGTAGTTACACCAGGAGGGGGGGGGAGAAAAGGTTCATATATAACCATCTAGTTTACGAGAATTGACAAGTGGTAAAATTGGCGCGGCGTCGCAGTCGAGCCACCAACCGATGCACTAGAAAGCCTTGTTAAACCTTCACTCACACTACTACTCATCCAGTCCAACCCCCCAAAGGTGTGGTGTTGTTGTATCTTGTATTCTTGTATCGATTGATCGAGACTAGGACAGCATGCCATTCTTCTTCTTGTTTATTGGATTACAAGGCAAGGCAAGACAAGAGCAGACCATCCCCATCCCTCCCTCCATCCACCGCCACCTCACCAACCAACTCACTCACTCACTCACCAATGGCAATGGAGAGTGAAAGCGACCATGGCACCGCCGTGCGTGCGTGTTGCGGTTACATACATACGTACGTGGACCCACGGCCGACACCAACAACATCCCAACCCACTTTCTGACCCTCTTCTTCCTCCTTGCTCATTTCTTCTTCGTCGCCGGCGCTTCTCTACTCTACTCTCTCTCTCTCTCTACTCTCTCTCTCTCTCTCTCTCTCTCTTCACGCCTACCTACGCACCCATCTGCTGAGACGAGGCCGGACGTCCGTCGTGGTGCGGTGATCGGATTCTACGATGGAGTACGTAGCGGCGGCGCGGTCTCTGACTCCGATGAGCCGCAGGACGCGCCATGCGCACCACCTCCAGCTCGTCGCCGATCCTCCTCTTCCTGCTCCTCCTCCTCCTCTTCCTGCTCCTGCTCCGGTGAGTGCACTTATACTATGCTCAATCACCGTTGAATCATACAGCAATTAGTTCACTACACAGATTGCAGAGAGTGCATGCATGCTAGTGTGTGTGTGTGTCAGTCAGGTGGTTTTGTTTCCATCCACTACATTCAATTCAATTCAATTCAATTCAATTGGATCAGGCAAGTTCAGTTCCTCTTTTAATGGACGAATGCCTTGCAAATAAACTCGGCTGGACCAGCTATCAGCATGGGCCAGACCCACTTACATTAGCCCACCAATCCATCAATACGGCCCAAATTTACCATGTCCTCTTCTTCAAAAACCAAAAAACAACTTTTACCATGCCCGCTCTGCTTCTTCTGTTGCTGACCCAATATAAACGTTCAGTTGCAGCCAACGACGGCAGGCGTCGGCATCGGCAACGGCAAAGGCAACAGCGTGCAGGTGCAACAGCAACAGAGCCAGAGGCGCATCGGCATCCGCAACGACAACGGCAACAGCGTGCAGGTGCAACAGCAACAGAGCCAGAGGCGCATGGATCTTGAGCAAGAGGTACTACAGATCATTCTTTCCTGTATAAAGTAGGACATGCAATCGATTTTCCATGAACAAGTTGAAGTGTGTACGTACGTTGGTGCAGGTGGTGGAGCTAAAGCAGCAGCTGAGCAACGAGCAGACGGTGCACCACATCCTCGAGCGCGCCCTGCACGCCCCGGCCAATTCATCAATGTCGGCACGCTCTGTGCTCCTCAACATCCCAGCATTCATCCCGGTCAAGGCCAAGCAGCTGCTCGCCGAGCTCGTGCTTGTCGAGGAGGAGATCGTGCGGCTCGAGTCCCAGATACACACCATGAAGGGCGGCCTGACCGTCTCGCAGCAGCAACGAGGATCAACTGCAACGCCGACCACATACTCCTACCCATCAACGAGCATCTACACCAACAATGGCAGCAGCAATGGCAACCCGCCAAGTGTCTACACCAACAATGGCAGCAGCAATGGCAACGCGCCAAGTGTCTACACCAACAATGGCAGCGGCAATGGTAATGGAGTCAGCAATGGAGGAGCAGCGACTACAGGTAACGGCACGATGGCGCACTCGGCTCCGGGGTCGATGCGGCATGGCAACATCAAGGTCAATGGAGGAGCTACGACAGGTAACGGCATGACGGCTCCGGCGTCGACGCGCCAGCCGGGGGCTGACCAGGTGGCGCCGGAGATAAAGTCCATGTTCTTCATCAGCCAGGCCATGAACGCCGAGTACCTCCAGCGACACCTGGCTGCTGCCACCGACGACAAGCCGGCCAAGAGCCCTAGAGAGCAAGCCAGAGGATCATCAGGGGCCGCCGCCGCCGTCAGCCCCAAGCTCAACGGTAACATCTTCGGCCTCCCGCCAAGAAACTCCCTTGAAAAGGTAACCAACCAACCTGACATGTGCTCATGCATGCTCTTCTCTACCTCTGCTCTGCTCTGCTCATGCTCTGTTTTTCCAAAAGCAATCGGACCGAGCACCCGAAAAGCCCACCAGAGTCTCCCAAGAAGCATCGCCGCCGGCGAAGAGGGAAGAGCAGAGCAAGGCCCAGCTGCCGAACAAGCTGTCGGAGAGGATCGTCAAGTGCCTGACCGTGATCTTCATCAGGCTGCTCCGGTCGTCGCGGGTGGCGGAGATGGAGAAGTCCGGCAACCTTGCCAGGTCCGGGAACCTGCAGGGGAGCTTCCGGATCGACGCGGCGCTGAACGTGGCGGCGGCCAAGGAGAAGGACCAGAGGGGGCAACAGGACCACTACGGCATCTTCGGGGTGCCGGACTCCGTTGTCCGGGACATCGGCCCCTACAAGAACCTCGTCAGGTTCACATCCAGCGCTTTCGACCTCAGAGGGTTCTCCAGCTCCCCTCTCCTCACCAAGCTGAGGTAAATAGTAGTACTACATTTAAATGTTCATCCAAATTTACTGCTTGTGTTGATTCTCGATTTTAGTGGTTACATATAAAGTTTTTGGATGAAATGCGTACTCGTAGGGAGATGTTGGAGGCCTTGCAGCAGGTGGATTTGAGGTTTCTGACCCATCAGCAGAAGCTAGCGTTTTGGCTCAACATTTACAACACATGCATCATGCACGTATGTACATCTTGATCTTGGGTGCATTTCTTTGAGATAAAGTTCTTGTATCCACTGTTTAGTAAATGGAAATTGTGTGTGTGTTTTTAATTACTTCTGCAGGGGATCCTGCAGCATGGTTTGCCATCGAACTCTGAGAAGTTGCTGGCTCTGAAGAACAAGGTACAAAGTTTAAACAGACATTATTTTTCTAGTGTTAAGAAAGTGTGTTAACATCTATGGTTTGTTTCACTTTCAGGCAACCATCAATGTTTCAGGGCAGAAGTTCAATGCTCTGGTGATTGAAAATTTCGTCTTGAGGCAGCCATCCAGTGTGAAAGAAGTGAGCATCTTATTTTGCTTTCAGTTGCAACTGCACAACAAGAATGTGTTATTCTCATGAGAAAACAAACACCGCAGGAATTCTGGAAGTGCGACGTCGATGTCGAAGAACAGCAGGTGAGGGGTCTCTACGGATTGAATAGTTCGGAGCCAAACATTCTGTTTGCGATGTGCTGCGGCACCAGATCTTCGCCAGCGGTAAGTGAATTAGCACCCATGTTTGCCCTCCTCCTTGAATGCTTGAAATTTCCACCAGATCTACCACCAGTGAAATCTGAATTTTGTGTTGTACATGCACATATTGTGAGTTGCAGCTGAGGATATACAAGGCGGACCGCGTGATGATGGATCTGGAGAAGGCGAAGCTGGACTACCTGCAGGCGTCGCTGGTGGTGACCTCGACGAGGAGGCTGATGATCCCGGGACTGATACACTCCAACATGCACGACTTCGCCAAGGACATGGAATCGCTGCTCCGGTGGATTTGCGACCAGCTCCCCACGTCTTGGTCGCTCAGGAAATCTATGGTGGACTGCTTGAGGGGACACCAGGGTCACCTCAAGGTTGAAGACGTCGTGGAGGTGATCCCATATGACTATGAGTTTCAGTACCTGTTGCCCATGTGAACATATATGCTATTGTTGTAACTTAAGTGGTACCGGACATATGCGTACATATTTCCATGTATATATTGTTATCTTAGAGGTGGAAAAAGGTGGTTTGATGCAGTTTTCGTGATGAGAGTCCTTATTTTTTGTATCAAAATAGTTATCAGTGCGACTTTTCTTGTGCGATGAATGGAGTATTGGAGAGTACATGACAAACATTGGCCATTATAGTCCAGAAAGAGGGTCGGCGGTCTGCCCCGATTGCGCTGCTGAAATTCGTTGTCGGTGTCTCACTTGAGATCAGTGGCGAAGGCAGGATGTTTTTTGAGGTATGGCGGATGAGGCTAGCATAATAATAGTGAGTGTGAAGCTTTCCTAAACGTCAGCATGCATATAGCGTGAAGGCACAATAAAAAATTGAGGTGTCGCCAAAAGCCAAAGCTTGTCACATTGCTGCATCCGCCACTGCTTGAGATGAATACAAAATTTTGAAGCGGCTGAATTTGAGGTGATAAACGAAGGAGTCAACCAAGGACTCGGGGGGGGGGGGGGGTGAGAGACGTAGTAGAAAATGGTTGAGAGACGTAGTAGTAAATCAAAAAAAATTCTACGTGTCACCAAGATCTATCTATGAGTGGGAAGAAATTGCATCTACATACCTTTAAAGATCACTAAGCGGAAGCGTTACAAGAACGCGGTTAATGGAGTCGTAGTCGTAGCGATTCAGATCGCGGTAGACTCCGATCTTAGCGCCGAACAACGACGCCTCCGCGTTCAACACACGTGCAATAGTTCAGTGTGCAATGCTGTATGGCTTAGAACCGGGACTTCAAAGACGTTTTGAACGTCATGGAGCATATGAGATGTTCGAGGAGTTGAAGTTTATCTTTCAAAAAAATGTCCGGATCGAGAGGTATGAGACCTTCGACAAGTTCTATGCTTGCAAGATGGAGGAGAACGGGTCTATCAGCAAACATATACTCAGAATGTCTGGGTATGCGACTCGTCTAGCGGAGTTGGGAATTGCCCTTCCACCAGAGGCGATCACTGACAGAGTTCTTCAATCACTGCCACCTAGTTATAAGAGCTTTGTGATGAACTATAACATGCACGGCATGAACAAGTCAGTCGCCGAGCTGTTTGCGATGCTAAAAATCGCTGAGTCTGAAATCCAAAAAGAATATCAAGTGTTGATGGTCAATAAAACCACTAGTTTCAAGAAAAATGGCAAGGGTAAGGGCAAGAAGGATAAAACCAAGAAGGATGGCAAAGCAGTTACTACTCCTGTAAAGAAGCCCAAGTATGGACTTAAGCCAGAAACTGAGTGCTTTCATTGCAAGGGAACTGATCACTAGAAACGGAACTGCCTCAAGTACCTGGCTGACAAGAAGGCGGCCAACGACAAACAAGGTATATATGATATACATGTTATTGATGTGTACCTTACTAGCTCTCGTTGTAGTGCCTGGGTATTTGATACCGGTTCGGTTGCTCACATTTGCAACTCAAAAAAGGACCTACGGAATAGACGAAGGCTGGCAAAGGATGAAGTGACGATGCGCGTGGGAAATGGTTCCAAGGTTGATTTGATCGCCGTCGGCACGCTCTCTCTTCAATTACCATCGGGATTAGTGATGAACCTGAATAATTGTTATTTAGTGCCTGCGTTAAGCATGAACATTATATCTGTATCTTGTTTATTGCAAGACGGTTACTCATTTAAGTCTGAGAATAAAGGTTGTTCTATTTATATGAGTAATATCTTTTATGATAATGCACCCAATGTGAGGGGTTTATTCATATTGAATCTTGATAGTGATGACACACATGTTCATAACATTGATGCCAAAAGATGTAGAGTTGATAATGATAGTACCACTTTCTTGTGGCACTGTCGTTTAGGTCATATTGGTGTAAAACGCATGAGGAAGCTCCATGCTGATGGACTTCTAGAGTCACTTGATTTTGAATCACTTGACACATGTGAACCATGCCTCATGGGCAAGATGACTAAAACGCTGTTCTCTGAAACAATGGAACGGGCAAGTGACTTATTGGAAATCATACATACTGATGTGTGCGGTCCGATGAATGTTACAACGCGTGGTGGATATCGTTATTTTCTCACCTTCACTAATGACTTAAGTAGATATGGGTATATTTACTTAAAGAAACACAAGTCTGAAACGTTTGAAAAGTTCAAGTAATTTCAGAGTGAAGTTGAGAATCATCGTAACAAGAAGATTAAATTCCTGCGATCTGATCAAGGAGGTGAATATCTGAGTTATGAGTTTGGCAGTCACTTAAGACAATGTGGAATTATTTCACAGTTGACACCGCCCGGAACACCACAGCGTAATGGTGTGTCCGAACGTCGTAATTGGACCTTATTAGATATGATGCGATCTATGATGTCTCTTGCTGATTTGTCACTATCGTTTTGGGGTTATGCATTAGAGACAGTTGCATTCACTTTAAATAGGGCACCATCAAAATCCGTTGAGACGATGCCATACGAACTATGCTTTGGCAAGAGGCCAAAGTTGTCGTTTCTTAAAGTTTGGGTATGTGATGCTTATGTCAAAAAGCTTCAGCCTGAAAAGCTGGAACCCAAAGCGGAGAAATGGGTCTTCATAGGATACCCGAAAGAGACAGTCGGGTATACCTTCTATCTCAGATCCGAAGGCAAAGTGTTTGTCGCTAAGAACGGAACATTTCTTGAGAAAGAATTTCTCTCGAAAGAATTGAGTGGGAGGAAAATAGAGCTTGATGAGGTTATTGAACCTTTACTTCAACCAGAAAGTAGCGCGACGCAGAAAGATGTTTTCGTGGAACCGACGACGGTAGAAGAGGAAGTAAATGATGATGATCATGAAGCTTCGTATCAAGCTACTATTGAACCTCGTAGGTCGACAAGGGCGCGTACTACTCCTGACTGGTACGGCAACCGTGTCTTGGAGGTCATGTTGTTGGACAACAATGAACCTATGAGCTATGGAGGACCAGTGATGGACCCGGATTCCGAGAAATGGTTAGAGGCCATGAAATCCGAGATGGGATCCATGTATGAAAACAAAGTATGGACTTTGGAAGTATTACCTGAAGGGTGAAAGGCCATTCAGAACAAATGGATCTTTAAGAAGAAAACAGACGCGGACGGTAATGTCACCGTCTATAAAGCTCGACTTGTGGCAAAGGGTTTTCCACAAGTTCAAGGAGTTGACTACGATGAGACTTTCTCACCCGTAGCGATGCTTAAGTCTGTCAGAATCATGTTAGCAATCGCTGCCTATTTCGACTATGAAATTTGGCAGATGGATGTAAAAACAGCGTTCCTCAACGGTTTCCTTGAGGAAGAGTTGTATATGATGCAACCCGAAGGTTTTGTCGATCCATAGAATGCTGACAAAGTTTGCAAACTCCAGCGATCCATTTATGGACTGGTGCAAGCATCTCGGAGTTAGAATAAGCGCTTTGATTTTGTGATCAAAGCGTTTGAGTTTATACAAGTTTACGGAGAAGCTTGTATTTACAAGAAAGTGAGTGGGAGCTCTATAGCGTTTCTAGTATTATATGTGGATGACATATTGCTGATTGGAAACAATATAGAAATGCTGGAAAGCGTGAACGAATATTTGAACAAGAGTTTTTCAGTGAAGGACCTAGGAGAAGCTGCTTTCATATTAGGCATTAAGATCTATAGAGATAGATCGAGACGCTTAATAGCACTTTCACAGAGCACATACCTTGATAAAGTTTTGAAGAAGTTCAAAATGGATCAATCCAAGAAGGGGTTCTTGCCTGTGTTACAAGGTATGAAGTTGAGTAAGACACAATGCCCAGTAACTACAGAGGATAGAGAAAAGATGAGTGTCACCCCCTATGCTTTAGCCATAGGCTCTATCATGTATGCAATGATGTGCACAAGATCGGATGTCAGCCTTGCCATAAGTATGGCCGGAAGGTTTCAAAGTGATCTTGGAATGGAGCACTAGGCAGCGGTCAAGAATATCCTTAAGTACCTGAACAGGACTAAGGAAATGTTTCTCGTTTATGGAGGTGATGAAGAGCTCGTCGTAAAGGGTTACGTCGATGCAAGCTTTGACACTGATCCGGATGACTCGAAGTCACAAACCGGATACGTATTTATTCTCAACGGGGGAGCGGTAAGTTGGTGCAGTTCCAAGCAAAGCGTGGTAGCCGATTCTACATGCGAAGCGGAGTACATCGCAGCCTCGGAGGCGGCGAAGGAAGGTGTCTGGATGAAGCAGTTCATGACAGATCTTGGAGTAGTGCCTAGTGCACTGAATCCAATGAACCTGTTCTGTGATAACACTGGTGCCATTGCTTTGGCCAAGGAACCAAGGTTTCACAAGAGGACCAGACACATAAAGCGACGCTTCAACTCCATCTGCAGTTACATCGAGGAGAAGGACATAAATATTTGCAAAGTGCACACGGATCTGAATGTTGCAGACCCGTTGACTAAACCTCTTCCAAGGGCTAAACATGATCAACACCAAAACTGCATGGGTGTTTCATTACAATGTAAATCACATAGTGATGTGAACTAGATTATTGACTCTAGTGCAAGTGGGAGACTGTTGGAAATATGCCCTAGAGGCAATAAATAAAGTGTTTATTATTATATTTCCTTGTTCATGATAATCTTTTATTATCCATGCTATAATTGTATTGATTGGAAACACATTACATGTGTGGGTAAATAGACAACACATTGTCCCTAGTATGCCTCTAGTGAACTAGCTCGTTAATCAAATATGGTCAAGGTTTCCTAGCCATTGACATGTGATGTCATTTGATAATGGGATCACATCATTAGGAGAATGATGTGATGGACAAGACCCAAACTACAAACGTAGCATATGATCGTGTCATTTTATTGCTACTGTTTTCTGCATGTCAAGTATATGTTCCTATGACCATGAGATCATGTAACTCACGGACACCAGAGGAGTGCCTTGTGTGTATCAAACGTCGTAACGTAATTGGGTGACAATAAAGGTGCTCTACAGGTATCTTCGAGGGTGTCTATTGAGTTGGCATGCATCAAGACTAGGATTTGTTACTCCGTGTGACGGAGAGGTATCTCAGGGCCCACTCGGTAATACAACATCATAATAAGCCTTGCAAGCAATGTGACTAAATGTTAGTCGCGGGATCTTGTATTACGGAACGAGTAAAGAGACTTGCCGGTAATGAGGTTGAACTAGTTATGGAGATACCGACAATCGAATCTAGGGAAAGTAACATACCGAAGAATAAAGGGAACATCATACGGGATTAACTGAATCCTTGACATAGAGGTTCGACCGATGAAGATCTTCGTAGGAACCAATATGGGCATCCAGGTCCCGCTATTGGTTATTGACCGTAGAGGTGTCTCGGTCATGTCTACATAGTTCTCGAACCCGCAGGGTCTGCACACTTAAGGTTCGGTGACGTTTCGGTAGTATAGTGTTATGTATGGTGGTGACCGAAGGTTGTTCGAAGTCCTGGATGAGATCCCGGACATCAAGAGAAGCTACGGAATGGTCCGGAGGTAAAGATTGATATATAGGAAGTCCCATTTTGGTCGCCGGAAAAGTTTCGGGCTAATCGGTAATGTACCGGGAGTGCCGGTAGTGTACCGGGAGACCACCGGGAGGGGTATTTCGACCCAAGAGGCTTCATGGGCTGTCGGAGAGTAGATACCAGCACTTTGTGGGTTGGTGGAAGTCCCACACAATGCCCATGCGGCTAGGAGAAAAAAGCCCAAAGAGAAAAAGAGGAAAAAGGCAAAAATAGGATGAATCCTAGTCCTACTAGGATTGGAGGTGGACTCCACCTATCCCACCTGGTTCGGCCACCTCCTTGGAGGCTTGGCCCTTTCCTCCTCTCTTCCTCCTATATACTGGTGGTTTTAGGGTATTTGCACAGAATTTTAGCCACGTGCTACCCGTTCCTCCAGTGCATAGTTTCTCCTCTAGATCGGATTTCTGCAGTGCTTAGGCGAAGCCCTACCGGAATAGCCCCACCACCATCGCCGGAGCGCCGTCATGCTGCCGGAGAACTCCTCTTCCTCTCCGCTCCCTCTTGCTGGATCAAGACAACGGAGATCGTCATCAAGCTGCACGTGTGATGAATACGAAAGTGCCGTCCGTTCGGTGCTAGATCGGAAGGACCGTGATCAAGTTCGCGGGATGGATCGTGATCAAATTCGCGGGACGGATCGTGATTGGATCGCGGGACGGATAGGCGATTTGGATCGCGGGACGCTCGGCGATTTGGATCGCGAAGACGTTCGACTACACCAACCGCGTTTCTTAACGCTTCCCGCTTAGCGATCTACAAGGGTATGTAGATCCACTCTCCCTCTCGTAGATGCTCATCACCATGGATAGGTCTTGCGTGAACGTAGGAAAACTTTTGTTTCCCATGCAACGTTACCCAACATGCGCCGTGGGAGAGAGATCAAATATTGTCTCAAAACAGCCAAAACCTCAAGTATATACAGGAGGAGGGAGAGGGAGGGCTTACTTGTCCCCTCCTCCAAGGAGGAGCGCTTCGGCCAAAGCTAGGGAGGAGTCCACCTCCCACAAGGGAGGTGGATCTCTTCCTTTTGAATCTCCTTTAGCCTTATCACCTTATCCCTAGCTGCATGGGCCTTTCCGGAAGGACTTGGCCAGCCCAATAAGGTCTGGTACACCTCCTCTCACAGCCCACGAAGTCCTTTGGTCGTCACACCCCTCCCGGGGGTCCTTCGGCACCCTCCCGGCACTCCCGGTACACTACCGATGAGTCCGAAAACGTTCCGGTGACCAAAACAGGACTTTCTATATATCAATCTTTACCTTCGGACCATTTCGGAGATCCTCGTGACGTCCGGGGCCTCATCCGGGACTCCGAATAACCTTCGGCAATTATGTATACCATTTCCCTATAACCCTAGCGTCATCGAACCTTAAGTGTGTAGACCCTACGGGTTCGGGAGACACGTAGACATGACCGAGACACCTCTCCGGTCAATAACCAACAGCGAGATCTGGATACCCATGTTGGCTCCCACATTCTCCACAATGATCTCATCGGATGAACCACGATATCGGGGATTCAATCAATCCCTTATACAATTCCCTTTGTCTACCGGTATGATACTTGCCCGAGATTCGATCGTCGGTATCCCTATACCTTGTTCAATCTCGTTACCAGCAAGTCTCTTTACTCGTTCCGTAATACATCATCCCGTGGCTAACTCCTTAGTCACATTGATCTCATTATGATGATGTCTTACCGAGTGGGCCCAGAGATACCTCTTCGTCACATAGAGTGACAAATCCCAGTCTCGATTCGTGCCAACCCAACAGACACTTTCGGAGATACCCGTAGTGCACCTTTATAGCCACCTAGTTACGGTGTGACATTTGGCACACCCAAAGCATTCCTACGGTATCCGGGAGTTGCACAATCTCATGGTCTAAGGAAACGATACTTGACATTGAAAAGCTTTAGCAGACGAACTACACGATCTTGTGCTATGCTTAGGATTGGGTCTTGTCCATCACATCATTCTCCTAATTATGTGATCCCGTTATCAATGACATCCAATGTCCATGGTCATGAAACCGTGACCATCTATTGATCAACGAGCTAGCCAACTAGAGGCTCACTAGGGACATGTTGTGGTCTATGTATTCACACATGCATTACGGTTTCTGGTTAATACAATTATAGCATGAACAATAGACAATTATCATGAACAAGGAAATACAATAATAACCATTTTATTATTGCCTCTAGGGCATATTTCCAACAGTCTCCCACTTGCACTAGAGTCAATAATCTAGTTACATTGTGATGAATCGAACACCCATGGCATTCTGGTGTTGATCATGTTTTGCTCGTGAGAGAGGTTTAGTCAACGGATCTGCGACATTCAGATCCGTATGCACTTTACAAATATCTATATCTCCCTCCTGAATGTAATCACAGATGGAGTTGAAGCGGCGCTTGATGTGTCTTGTCTTCTTGTAAAACCTGGGCTCCTTCGCAAGGGCAATAGCTCCAGTGTTGTCACAGAATAGAGTCATCGGGCCCGACGCACTTGGAATTACTCCTGGGTCGGTGATGAACTCCTTCATACAGACTCCTTCCTTTGCTGCTTCCGAAGCAGCTATGTACTCCGCTTCACATGTAGATGCCGCCACGACGCTTTGCTTGCTGCTGCACCAGCTGACAGCCCCTTCGTTCAAAATATACACGTATCCGGTTTGCGACTTGGAGTCGTCCGGATCTGTGTCGAAGCTAGCATCGACGTTACCCTTTACGACAAGCTCTTCGGCACCTCCATATACGAGAAACATGTCCTTTGTCCTTTTCAGGTACTTCAGGATATTCTTGACCGCTGTCCAGCGTTCCGCTCCGGGATCACGGTGGTACCTCCCTACCAAACTTATGGCAAGGTTCACATCAGGTCTGGTACACAGCATGGCATACATAATAGAGGCCTATGGCTGAAGCATAGGGGATGACACTCATCTCTTCTCTATCCTTTGCCATGGTTGGGCATTGAGTCATACTCAATCTCACACCATGTAACATAGGCAAGAACCCCTTCTTGGACTGATCCATATTGAACTTCTTCAATATCTTTTTAAGGTATGTGCTTTGTGAAAGACCTATGAGGCGTCTCGATCTATCTCTATAGATCTTAATACCTAATATGTAAGCAGCTTCTCCAAGGTCCTTCATTTAAAAACATTTATTCAAGTAGGCCTTTACACTTTCCAAAAGTTCTATATCATTTCCCATTATCAGTATTGTTGGGAGACGTAGTAGTAAATCAAAATTTTCCTACGTGTCACCAAGATCTATCTATGGAGAAACCAGCAAACGAGTGGGGAGAGATTGGATCTTCATACCTTTGAAGATCGCTAAGCGGAAGCATTACAAGAACGCGGTTGATGGAGTCGTACTCGCAGCGATTCAGATCGCGGTAGATCCGATCAAGTGCCGAACGGACGGCACCTCCGCGTTCAACACACGTGCAGCCCGGTGACGTCTCCTACGCCTTGATCCAGCAAGGAGGAAGGAGAGGTTGGGGAAGAGCTCCAGCAGCAGCACGACGGCGTGGTGGTGGTGGAGTAGCAAGGTATCCCGGCAGGGCTTCGCCTAAGCACTGCGGAGGAGGAAGAAGCAGAATAGGGCTGCAGCGAGAGAGAAAGAGTTCGTCGTCTCAAACCTGCCCAAACCCTTGCATATATATAGGAGGAAGGAGAGGGAGGGCTGGCTTGGCCCCTCCTCCAAGGAGGAGGGATTCGGCCGAAGTGGGGGGAGAGTCCTCCTCCCACACGGGAGGTGGACCCCCCCCCCCTTTTAAATCCCTTTTGCCTCTATCTCCAGATCCCTGGCGCATGGGCCCTTTCTAGAAGGTATTGGCTGGCCCAATATGGTCTGGCACACCTCCTCTAAGGGCCCATGAGGTCCTTTGGTCGTCACCCCCTCCCGGGGGTCCTCCGGCACCCTCCCGGCACTCCCGGTACAATACCGATGAGCCCGAAAACTTTCCGGTGACCAAAACTGGACTTCCTATATATCAATCTTTACCTCCGGACCATTCTGGAGCTCCTCATGACGTCTGGGATCTCATCCGGGACTCCGAACAACCTTCGGTAATCACGTATACCTTTTCCCTATAACCCTAGCGTCATCGAACCTTAAGTGTGTAGACCCTACGGGTTCGGGAGACACGTAGACATGACCGAGACACCTCTCCGGCCAATAACCAACAGCGGGATCTGGATACCCATGTTGGCTCCCACGTACTCCACGATGATCTCATCGGATGAACCACGATGTCAGGGATTCAATCAATCCCGTATACAATTCCCTTTGTCTATCGGTATGGTACTTGCCCGAGATTCGATCGTCGGTATCCGCATACCTTGTTCAATCTCGTTACTGGCAAGTCTCTTTACTCGTTCCGTAATACATCATCCCGTGACTAACTCCTTAGTCACATTGCGCTCATAATGATGATGTCTTACCGAGTGGGCCCAGAGATACCTCTCCGTCACACGGAGTGACAAATCCCAGTCTCGATTCGTGTCAACCCAACAGACACTTTCGGAGATACCCGTAGCGTACCTTTATAGCCACCCAGTTACGTTGTGACGTTTGGCACACCCAAAGCATTCCTACGGTATCCGGGAGTTACACAATCTCATGGTCTAAGGAAATGATACTTGACATTGAAAAGCTTTAGCAAACGAACTACACGATCTTGTGCTATGCTTAGGATTGAGTCTTGTCCATCACATTATTCTCCTAATGATGTGATCCCATTATCAACGACATCCAATGTCCATGGTCATGAAACCGAGACCATCTATTGATCAACGAGCTAGCCAACTAGAGGCTCACTAGGGACACGTTGTGGTCTATGTATACACACATGTATTACGGTTTCCGGTTAACACAATTATAGCATGAATAATAGACAATTATCATGAACTAGGAAATACAATAATAACCATTTTATTATTGCCTCTAGGGCATATTTCCAACAGTCTCCCACTTGCACTAGAGTCAATAATCTAGTTACATTGTGATGAATCGAACACCCATAGCATTCTGGTGTTGATCATGTTTTGCTCGTGAGAGAGGTTTAGTCAACGGATCTGCGACATTCAGATCCATATGCACTTTACAAATATCTATGTCTCCCTCCTGAATGTAATCACGGATGGAGTTGAAGCGGCGCTTGATGTGTCTTGTCTTCTTGTGAAACCTGGGCTCCTTCGCAAGGGCAATAGCTCCAGTGTTGTCACAGAGTAGAGTCATCGGGCCCGACGCATTCGGAATCACTCCTAGGTCGGTGATGAACTCCTTCATCCAGACTCCCTCCTTTGCTGCTTCCGAAGCAGCTATGTACTCCGCTTCACATGTAGATGCTGCCACGACGCTTTGCTTGCTGCTGCTCCAGCTCACTGCCCCTCCATTCAAAATATACACGTATCCGGTTTGCGACTTGGAGTCGTCCGGATCTGTGTCGAAGCTAGCATCGACGTAACCCTTTACGACGAGCTCTTCGGCACCTCCATAAACGAGAAACATGTCCTTTGTCCTTTTCAGGTACTTCAGGATATTCTTGACCGCTGTCCAGCGTTCCGCTCCGGGATCACTTTGGTACCTCCCTACCAAACTTATGGCAAGGTTCACATCAGGTCTGGTACACAGCATGGCATACATGATAGAGCCTATGGCTGAAGCATAGGGGATGGCACTCATCTCTTCTCTATCCTTTGCCGTGGTCGGGCATTGAGTCGTACTCAATCTCACACCTTGCAACACGGGCAAGAACCCCTTCTTGGACTGATCCATATTGAACTTCTTCAATATCTTTTCAAGGTATGTGCTTTGTGAAAGACCAATGAGGCGTTTTGATCTATCTCTATAGATCTTAATACCTAATATGTAAGCAGCTTCTCCAAGGTCCTTCATTGAAAAACACTTATTCAAGTAGGCCTTGATACTTTCAAAGAGTTCTATATTATTTCCCATTATCAGCATGTCATCCACATACAGTATAAGAAATGCTATAGAGCTCCCACTCACTTTCTTGTAAATACAGGGTTCTCCATAAACCTGTACAAACCCAAACGCTTTAATCACCTCATTAAAGCGAATGTTCCAACTCCGAGATGCTTGCACCAGCCCATAGATGGAGCGCTGGAGCTTGCATACCTTGTTAGCATCTTTAGGATCGACAAAACCTTCTGGCTGCATCATATACAGTTCTTCCTTGAGGAAGCCATTAAGGAATGCCGTTTTGACGTCCATTTGCCAGATCTCATAATCATAAAATGCGGCAACTGCTAACATGATTCGGACAGACTTTAGCATCGCTACGGGTGAGAATGTCTCATTGTAGTCAACTCCTTGAACTTGTCGATAACCCTTAGCGACAAGCCGAGCTTTATAGGCGGTCACATTACCGTCTGCGTCAGTCTTCTTCTTAAAGATCCATTTATTTTCAATGGCTCGCTTATCATCAGGCAAGTCCACCAAAGTCCATACTTTGTTCTCATACATGGATCCTATCTCGGATTTCATGGCCTCAAGCCATTTGTCGGAATTCGGGCCCGCCATCGCTTCTTCATAGTTCGAAGGTTCACCGTTGTCCAACAACATGATCTCTAGGACAGGATTACCGTACCACTCTAGTGCGGAACGTGTCCTAGTGGACCTTCGAGTAGCAACTTGATCTGATGTTTCATGATCATCATCATTAACTTCCTCTCTAGCCGGTGTAGGCTCCACAGAAACAACTTCCTGTGCTGCGCTACTCTCCGGTTCGAGTGAAGGTACAATTACCTCATCAAGTTCCATTTCCTCCCACTTACTTCTTTCGAGAGAAACTCTTTCTCGAGAAAGGATCCATTCTTGGCAACAAAGACTTTGCCCTCGGATCGTAGGTAGAAGGTATACCCAATAGTCTCTTTGGGATATCCTATGAAGACGCACTTTTCCGCTTTGGGTTCGAGCTTCTTAGGTTGAAGTTTCTTCACATAAGCATCGCAACCCCAAACTTTTAGAAACGATAGCTTAGGTTTCTTTCCAAACCATAATTCATACGGTGTCGTCTCAACGGATTTAGACGGTGCCATATTTAAAGTGAACGCGGCAGTCTCTAATGCATATCCCCAAAATGATAGCGGTAAGTTGGTAAGAGACATCATAGATCGCACCATATCCAATAGAGTGCGATTACGACGTTCAGACACACCATTTCGCTGAGGTGTGCCTGGCGGCGTGAGCTGTGAAACAATTCCACATTTCCTAAGGTGCGTGTCAAACTCGTGACTTAAATATTCTCCGCCACGATCAGATCGTAGGCATTTTATTTTCCTGTCACGTTGATTCTCGACCTCACTCTGAAATTCCTTGAACCTTTCAAAGGTTTCAGACTTGTGTTTCATTAAGTAGACATACCCATATCTGCTCAAGTCATCAGTGAGGGTGAGAACATAACGGTAGCCACCACGAGCCTCGACACTCATTGGACCGCATACATCGGTATGTATTATCTCCAACAAGTCAGTTGCTCGCTCCATTGTTCCGGAGAACGGAGTTTTGGTCATCTTGCCCATGAGGCATGGTTCGCATGTGTCAAATGATTCGAAATCAAGTGACTCCAAAAGTCCATCAGCATGGAGCTTCTTCATGCGTTTGACACCAATATGGCCAAGACGGCAGTGCCACATGTAAGTGGGACTATCGTTATCAACTTTACACTTTTTGGTACTCACACTATGGATATGTGTAACATCACGTTCGAGATTCATCAAAAATAAACCATTGACCAGCGGGGCATGAGCATAGAACATTTCTCTCATATAAATAGAACAACCATTATTCTCAGATTTAAAAGAGTAGCCATCTCGTATCAAGCGAGATCCAGATACAATGTTCATGCTCAAAGCTGGTACTAAATAACAATTATTAAGGTTTAAAACTAATCCCGAAGGTAGATGTAGAGGTAGCGTGCCGACGGCGATCACATCGACCTTGGAACCATTCCCGACGCGCATCGTCACCTCGTCCTTTGCCAACCTTCGCTTATTCCGCAGCTCCTGCTTGGAGTTACAAATGTGAGCAACTGCACCGGTATCAAATACCCAGGAGCTACTACGAACGCTGGTTAGGTACACATCAATAACAAGTATATCACATATACCTTTAACGTTGCCGACCTTCTTATCCGCTAAGTACTTGGGGCAGTTCCGCTTCCAGTGACCAGTACCCTTACAATAGAAACACTCAGTCTCAGGCTTGGGTCCATTCTTCTTCTTCTTCTTCCCGGCAACTTGCTTACCGGGCGCGGCAACAGCTTTGCCGTCCTTCTTGAAGTTCTTCTTACCCTTGCCTTTCTTGAAACTAGTGGTCTTGTTTACCATCAACACTTGATGCTCCTTTCTGATCTCGACCTCTGCTGATTTGAGCATCGAGTACAACTCAGGAATGGACTTCTCCATCCCCTGCATGTTGTAGTTCATCACAAAGCTTTTGTAGCTAGGTGGAAGCGACTGGAGGATTCTGTCAATGACTGAGTCATCCGGGAGATTAACTCCCAGCTGAGTCAAGCGGTTGTGAAGCCCAGACATCTTGAGGATGTGCTCACTAACAGAACTGTTCTCCTCCATCTTACAGCTGAAGAACTTGTCAGAGATGTCATATCTCTCGACTCGGGCATGAGCTTGGAAAACCAGTTTCAGCTCTTGGAACATCTCATATGCTCCGTGTTGCTCAAAACGCTTTTGGAGCCCCGATTCTAAACTGTAAAGCATGCCGCACTGAACAAGGGAGTAATCATCGCAGCGTGACTGCCAAGCGTTCGTAACGTCTTGGTCCGCTGGGAGAATGGGTGGGTCACCTAGCGGTGCATCAAGGACATACAATCTCTTGGAAGCTATGAGGATGATCCTCAAGCCACGGACCCAGTCCGTATAGTTGCTTCCATCATCTTTCAGCTTGGTTTTCTCTAGGAACGCGTTGAAATTGAGGTTGACATTTGCGTTGGCCATTGGATCTACAATATAGATATTAAAGGCAATTTTAGACTAAGTTCATGATAATCGAGTTCACATAATCAAATTATTCAATGAACTCCCACTCAGATAGACATCTCTCTAGTCATCTAAGTGACACATGATCCATGTCAACTAGCCCGTGTCCGATCATCACGTGAGACGGACTAGTCATCCATGGTGAACATCTCCATGTTGATCGTATCTTCTATACGACTCATGTTCGACCTTTCGGTCTTCCGTGTTCCGAGGCCATGTCTGTACATGCTAGGCTCGTCAAGTCAACCTAAGTGTTTCGCGTGTGTAAATCTGGCTTACACCCGTTGTATGCGAACGTTAGAACCTATCACACCCGATCATCACGTGGTGCTTCGGAACAACGATCCTTAGCAACGGTGCACAGTTAGGGTGAACACTTCTCTTGAAATTTTATTGAGAGATCATCTTATTTACTACCGTCGTTTTAAGCAAATAAGATGTAAACATGATAAACATCACATGCAATCAATATAGTGACATGATATGGCCAATATCATCTTGCTCCTATGATCTCCATCTTCGGGGCACCATGATCATCATTGTCACCGGCATGACACCATGATCTCCATCATCATGATCTCCATCATTGTGTCTTCATGAGGTTGTCTCGCCAACTATTACTTCTACTGCTATGGCTAACGCTTAGCAATAAAGTAAAGTAATTACATGGCGTTTGTGATTGACTCGCAGGTCATACAATAAATAAGACAACTCCTATGGCTCCTGCCGGTTGTCATAGTCATCGACATGCAAGTCGTGAACCCTATTACAAGAACATGATCAATCTCATACATCACAATGCATCACATCACATCCTTCTGGCCATATCACATCACAAGGCATATGCTGCAAAAACAAGTTAGACGTTCTCTAATTTGTAGTTGCAAGTTTTTACGTGGTTGCTATAGGTTTCTAGCAAGAACGTTTCTTACCTACGCCAAAACCACAACGTGATATGCCTGTTGGAAATATGCCCTAGAGGCAATAATAAAATGGTTATTATTGTATTTCCTTGTTCATGATAATTGTCTATTGTTCATGCTATAATTGTGTTAACCGGAAACCATAATACATGTGTGAATACATAGACCACAACATGTCCCTAGTGAGCCTCTAGTTGACTAGCTCGTTGATCAATAGATGGTCACGGTTTCATGGCCATGGACATTGGATGTCATTGATAACGGGATCACATCATTAGGAGAATGATGTGATGGACAAGACCCAATTCTAAGCATAGCACAAGATCGTGTAGTTCGTTTGCTAAAGCTTTTCAATGTCAAGTATCGTTTCCTTAGACCATGAGATTGTGCAACTCCCGGATACCGTAGGAATGCTTTGGGTGTGCCAAACGTCACAACGTAACTGGGTGGCTATAAAGGTGCACTACGGGTATCTCCGAAAGTATCTGTTGGGTTGGCATGAATCGAGACTGGGATTTGTCACTCCGTGTGACGGAGAGGTATCTCTGGGCCCACTCGGTAAGACATCATCATTATGAGCTCAATGTGACTAAGGAGTTAGTCACGGGATGATGTATTACGGAACGAGTAAAGAGACTTGCCGGTAACGAGATTGAACAAGGTATGGGGATACCGACGATCGAATCTCGGGCAAGTATCATACCGATAGACAAAGGGAATTGTATACGGGATTGATTGAATCCTTGACATCGTGGTTCATCCGATGAGATCATCGTGGAGTACGTGGGAGCCAACATGGGTATCCAGATCCCGCTGTTGGTTATTGACCGGAGAGGTGTCTCGGTCATGTCTACGTGTCTCCCGAACCCGTAGGGTCTACACACTTAAGGTTCGATGACGCTAGGGTTATAGGGAAAAGGTATACGTGATTACCGAAGGTTGTTCGGAGTCCCGGATGAGATCCCGGACGTCACGAGGAGCTCCGGAATGGTCCGGAGGTAAAGATTGATATATAGGAAGTCCAGTTTTGGTCACCGGAAAGTTTTCGGGCTCATCGGTAGTGTACCGGGAGTGCCGGGAGGGTGCCGGATGACCCCCGGGAGGGGTGTGACGACCAAAGGACCACATGGGCTGTTAGATAAAGTGTGCCAGCCCTTATTGGGCTGGGCAAGACTTTTTCTAAAGGCCCATGCGGCTGGAGATAAGGAGATAAGGCAAAAAGGATTTAAAAGGAGGAGATCCACCTCCCTTGTGGGAGGTGGACTCTCCCTTTAATTCGGCCGGCCATCTCCTCTTTGGAGTAGAGGCCAAGCCAGCCCTCCACGTCCCTCCTCCTATATATACTTGAGGTTTTGGATGTTTTGAGACAGGATTTGATCTCTCTCTCTCACGGCGAAGCCCTACCTCTCTTCTTCGTCCTCCGCAGCGCTTAGGCGAAGCCCTGTCGGAATACCTTGCTACTCCACCACCACCACGCCGTCGTGCTGCTGTTGGAGCCCTTCCCCAACCTCTCCTTCCTCCTTGCTGGATCAAGGTGTTGGAGACGTCACCGGGCTGCACGTGTGTTGAACGCGGAGGTGCCGTCCGTTCGGCACTTGATCGGATCTACCGCGATCTGAATCGCTGCGAGTACGACTCCATCAACCGTGTTCTTGTAACGCTTCCGCTTAGCGATCTTCAAAGGTATGAAGATCCACTCTCCCCTTGCTCGTTGCTGGTTTCTCCATAGATGGATCTTGGTGAACGCGTAGGAAATTTTTGATTTACTACTACGTCTCCCAACAGTGGCATCATGAGCTAGGTCTATGCGTAGAATCTATGCACGAGTAGAACACAAAGTAGTTGTGGGCGTCGATTTTGTTAATATGCTTGCCGTTACTAGTCTTATCTTGATTCGACGGTATTGTGGGATGAAGCGGCCCGGACCAACCTTACACGTACGCTTACGTGAGACCGGTTCCACCGCCTGACATGCACTAGTTGCATAAGGTGGCTAGCGGGTGTCTGTCTCTCCCACCTTAGTCGGATTGGATTCGATGAAAAGGGTCCTTATGAAGGGTAAATAGCAATTGGCATATCACGTTGTGGTCTTGACGTAGGTAAGAAACATTCTTGCTACAAACCTATAGCAACCACGTAAAAACATGCAACTACAAATTAGAGGACGTCTAACTTGTTTTTGCAGCATATGCCTTGTGATGTGATATGGCCAGAAGGATGTGATGTGATGCATTGTGATGTATGAGATTGATCATGTTCTTGTAATAGGGTTCACGACTTGCATGTCGATGACTATGACAACCGGCAGGAGCCATAGGAGTTGTCTTATTTATTGTATGACCTGCGAGTCAATCATAAACGCCATGTAATTACTTTACTTTATTGCTAAACGTTAGCTGTAGTAGTAGAAGTAATATTTGGCGAGACAACTTCATGAAGACACAATGATGGAGATCATGATGATGGAGATCATGGTGTCGTGCCGGTGACAGTGATGATCATGGTGCCCCGAAGATGGAGATCAAAGGAGCAAGATGATATTGGCCATATCATGTCACTATATTGATTGCATGTGATGTTTATCATGTTTACATCTTATTTGCATAGAACGACGGTAGTAAATAAGATGATCTCTCAATAAAATTTCAAGAAAGGTGTTCACCCTAACTGTGCACCGTTGCTAAGGATCGTCGTTCCGAAGCACCACGTGATGATCGGGTGTGATAGGTTCTAACGTTCGCATACAACGGGTGTAAGCCAGATTTACACATGCGAAACACTTAGGTTGACTTGACGAGCCTAGCATGTACAGACATGGCCTCGGAACACGGAAGACCGAAAGGTCGAACATGAGTCGTATAGAAGATACGATCAACATAGAGATGTTCACCATGGATGACTAGTCCGTCTCACGTGATGATCGGACACGGGCTAGTTGACATGGATCATGTATCACTTGGAAGACTAGAGAGATGTCTATCTAAGTGGGAGTTCATTAATAATTTGATTAAATGAACTTAATTATCATGAACTTAGTCTAAAAATATCCTTGCAAATTATGTCGTAGATAGCTCGCGCTGTAGCTCCCCAGTTTTATTGATACAATCCTAGAGAAAAGTAAGTTGAAAGTTGATGGTAGCAATAATGCGGACTGGGTCCGTGATCTGAGGATTGTCCTCATTGCTGCACAGAAAGCTTATGTTTTTTGATGTACCGCTAACTGCATCACTCCCTCAAGTGTTGTCTGTAGATGTTGTGAACATATGACAGGCACTTTTTGATGACTACGTGATAGTTCAGTGCGTCATGCATTACGGCTTAGAATTGAGGCTTCAAAATGTTTTGAACGTCACAGAACATATGAGATGTTCTAGGAGCTGAGATTGTGATCTCAAGCTCGTGCCTATGTTGAGAGGTATGAGACCTCCAACAAGATTCTTTGCCTGCAAGATAAAGGAGAATAGCTTAATCGGTGAGCGTGTTCTCAGATTGTCTGGGTGCTACAATCACTTGAATCAAGTGGGAGTTAATCTTCCAGATGAGATAGTGATTAATGCAGTTCTCCAAGTCACTGCCACCAAGCTACTAGAGCTTCGTGATGAACTATAACATGCCAGGGATGGATAAGATGATCCCTGAGTTGTTCGTGATGTTTGACACCACGAAGGTAGAAATCAATAAGGAGCATCAAGTGTTGATGGTTAAGTGAAAACCACTAGTTTCAAAAGGGGCAAGGGCAAGAAGGGAAAAACTTCAGGAATGGCAAGCCAGTTGTTGCTCTAGTGAAGAAACCCAAGGTTGAGCCCGAACCCGAGACTAAGTGCTTCTGTTATGAGGAGAATGTTCGCTGAAGCGGAAAAACCCTAGATTATTGGTAGATAAGAAGGCTGGTAATGTCAATGGAAGTATATTTGATATACGTGTTAGTGATGTGTACCTTGCTGGTACTCCTAGTAGCACCTGGGTATTAGATACCGGTTCGGTTGCTAAGTGTTAGAAACTCGAAATAAAAGCTACGGAGTAAATGGAGACTAGCTAGGTGAAAGGTGACGATGTGTGTTGGAAGTATTTCCAAGATTGATGTGATCACCATCGCACGCTCTCTCTACCTTCAGGATTTGTGATAAACCTAAATAAATGTTATTTGGTGTTTGCGTTGAGCATAAACGTGATTAGATCATGATTAGTGCGATACGGTTATTCATATAAGTTAGAGAATAATGGTTATTCTGTTTACATGGATAATGCCTTCAATGGTCATGCACCCACTCGAAATGGTTTATCGAATCATGATCGTAGTAGTACACATATTCATAACATTGGTACCAAAAGATACAAAGTTAATAATGATAGTACCACATGCTTGTGGCACTGCCACGTAATGTCATATTGGTATAAATCGCATGAAGAAACTCCATGATGATGGATGTTTTTTGACTCACTCGATTTCGAATCGGTTGAGACATGCGAGCCATGCCTCTTGGGCAAGATGACTGAGACCCCGTCATCCAATATGATGGAGCGGGCAAGTGGCTTATTGGAATTAATACATGTTGATGTATGTGGTCCAATGAGTGTTGAAACACACAGTGGATATCGTTGTTTTTCTTTACCTTCACTGATGATTTGAGTAAATATGGGGATATTTACTTAATGAAACACGAATCTGAAATGTTTGAAAGGTTCAAGGAGTTTCAGAGTGAAGTTAAAGATCATCGTGACAAGAAGATAAATGTCTATGATATGATCATGGAGGTGAATATCTAAGTTACGAGTTTGGTATGCAATTTTAGACAATGTGGAAATTGTTTCACAGCTCACGCCTCCTGGAACACCATAGTGTGATGGTGTGTTCGAACGTCGTAGTCGTGCTCTATTGGATATAGTGAGTACTATGATGTCTCTTATCGTTTTACCACTATCGTTATGGGGTTATGCATTAAAGACAAATCCATTCACTTTAACAGGGCACCATCTAAGTCTGTTGAGATGACACCGTGAGAATTATGGTTTGACAGAAGCCTAAGCTGTCATTTCTTAATGTTTGGGGCTGCGACGCTTATGTGAAAATGGGTTTTTCACCTAGCGAGCTCGAACCCAAAGCAGACAAATGCATCTTCATAGAATACCCTAATGAGACATTGGGTATACCTTCTATCTCAGATCCAAGCGCAAAAGGTATTTGTAGCTAAGAACGGGTCCTTTCTTGAGAAAGAGTTTCTCTCGAAAGAATTGAGTGGGAGGAAGATAGAACTTGATAAGGTTGTTGAACCTTTGTTTCATCCAGAGAATAGCGCAACACAGAAAGATGTTTCTGTAGAGCCTACTCAGTTGAAAAGGAAGTTAATGATGATGATCATGAAGCTTCGGATCAAGTCACTATCGAACCTCGTAGGTCGACAAGGACGCGTACTGCTCCTGAGTAGTATGACAACCCTGTCTTGGAAATCATGTTGTTGGACAGCGATGAACCTACGAACTATGGAGAAGCGATGGTGGGCCCGGATTCCAACAAATGGCTAGGAGCCATGAAATCCGAGAAAGGATCCATGTATGAAAACCAAGTATGGACTTTGGTAGACTTGCCTGTTGAATGGCGGGTCATTGAGTACAAATGGACCTTTGAGATAAACATAGACGCTAATGGTGAAATGTCACCGTTTATAAAGCTCGACTTGTCGCAAAGAAGTTTCCGCCAAGTTCAAGGAGTTGACTGCAATGAGATTGTCTCATCTGTAGCGATGCTAAAAGTCTATTAAAATTTTGTTAGCAGTTGCTGCATTTTTCGATTATGAAATCTGGCAGATGGATGACAAAACAAGGTTTCCGTAATGGTTTCTGTGAGGAAGAGTTGTATGTGATACAACCAGAAGGTTTTGTCAATCCTAAGGATGCTAATAATATGCAAACTCCAGCGATCTTTCTATGGACTGGAGCAAGCATCTCGGAGTTGGAATATATGCTTTGATGAGGTGATCAAAGTGTTTAAGTTTATACAATGTTTATGAGAAACTTGTATTTGCAAGAAAGTGAGTGGGAGCACTATGGAATTTCTTATAAGAATATGTAGTTGACATATTATTGATCGGAAATGATGTAGAATTTCTGGAAGAGCATGAAGGGTTGTTTGAAAAGTTTTTTTTTCAAAGGAAGACCCAGATAAAGCTACTATTTTATTAAGCATCAAGATCTATAGGGATAGATCTATTCGCTTGATAAGTTTTTTCGACGAAGACATACCTTGACAAGTTTTTGAAGGAGTTCAAAATAGATGGGTCAAAGAAGGAGTTCTTGACTGTATTGTAAGGTGTGAAATTGAGTAAGACTCAATACCCGACCACGGCAGAAGATAAAGAAGAGATGAGTGTCATCTCCTATGCTTTAGCCATAGGCTCTATATAGTATGCCATGCTGTGTACCGCACCTGTGTGTGCCTTGCCATGAGTCTGTCAAGGGGTACAAGAGTAATCCAAGAGTGGATCACTAGACAGCGGTCAAAGTTAGCCTTAGTAACTTGAGAACTAAGGAAATATTTCTCGATTATGGAGGTGATAAAGAGTTCATCGTAAAGTGTTACGATGATGCAAGCTTTAAAACCAATCCGGATGACTCTTAGTAGAAATCCAGCTACGTATAGTGGAGCAGCCATTTGGAATAGCTCCAAGTGGAGCGTGGGAGCAGTATCTACAAATATGAAATGGAAAGTTTGCAAAGGTACACACGGATCTGAATGTCGCAGACCCGTTGACTAAAACCTCTTTCACGAGCAGGACATGAACAAACCCCAGAACTTATTGGGTGTTAATCACATGATGATATGATCACATGGTGATGTAAGTGTTAATCACATGGTGATGTGAACTAGATTATTGACTCTAGTGCAAGTGGGAGACTGTTGGAAATATGCCCTAGAGGCAATAATAAAATGGTTATTATTGTATTTCCTTGTTCATGATAATTGTCTATTGTTCATGCTATAATTGTGTTAACCGGAAACCATAATACATGTGTGAATACATAGACCACAACATGTCCCTAGTGAGCCTCTAGTTGACTAGCTCGTTGATCAATAGATGGTCACGGTTTCATGGCCATGGACATTGGATGTCATTGATAACGGGATCACATCATTAGGAGAATGATGTGATGGACAAGACCCAATTCTAAGCATAGCACAAGATCGTGTAGTTCGTTTGCTAAAGCTTTTCAATGTCAAGTATCGTTTCCTTAGACCATGAGATTGTGCAACTCCCGGATACCGTAGGAATGCTTTGGGTGTGCCAAACGTCACAACGTAACTGGGTGGCTATAAAGGTGCACTACGGGTATCTCCGAAAGTATCTGTTGGGTTGGCATGAATCGAGACTGGGATTTGTCACTCCGTGTGACGGAGAGGTATCTCTGGGCCCACTCGGTAAGACATCATCATTATGAGCTCAATGTGACTAAGGAGTTAGTCACGGGATGATGTATTACGGAACGAGTAAAGAGACTTGCCGGTAACGAGATTGAACAAGGTATGGGGATACCGACGATCGAATCTCGGGCAAGTATCATACCGATAGACAAAGGGAATTGTATACGGGATTGATTGAATCCTTGACATCGTGGTTCATCCGATGAGATCATCGTGGAGTACGTGGGAGCCAACATGGGTATCCAGATCCCGCTGTTGGTTATTGACCGGAGAGGTGTCTCGGTCATGTCTACGTGTCTCCCGAACCCGTAGGGTCTACACACTTAAGGTTCGATGACGCTAGGGTTATAGGGAAAAGGTATACGTGATTACCGAAGGTTGTTTGGAGTCCCGGATGAGATCCCGGACGTCACGAGGAGCTCCGGAATGGTCCGGAGGTAAAGATTGATATATAGGAAGTCCAGTTTTGGTCACCGGAAAGTTTTCGGGCTCATCGGTAGTGTACCGGGAGTGCCGGGAGGGTGCCGGATGACCCCCGGGAGGGGTGTGACGACCAAAGGACCACATGGGCTGTTAGATAAAGTGTGCCAGCCCTTATTGGGCTGGGCAAGACTTTTTCTAAAGGCCCATGCGGCTGGAGATAAGGAGATAAGGCAAAAAGGATTTAAAAGGAGGAGATCCACCTCCCTTGTGGGAGGTGGACTCTCCCTTTAATTCGGCCGGCCATCTCCTCTTTGGAGTAGAGGCCAAGCCAGCCCTCCACGTCCCTCCTCCTATATATACTTGAGGTTTTGGATGTTTTGAGACAGGATTTGATCTCTCTCTCTCATGGCGAAGCCCTACCTCTCTTCTTCGTCCTCCGCAGCGCTTAGGCGAAGCCCTGTCGGAATACCTTGCTACTCCACCACCACCACGCCGTCGTGCTGCTGTTGGAGCCCTTCCCCAACCTCTCCTTCCTCCTTGCTGGATCAAGGTGTTGGAGACGTCACCGGGCTGCACGTGTGTTGAACGCGGAGGTGCCGTCCGTTCGGCACTTGATCGGATCTACCGCGATCTGAATCGCTGCGAGTACGACTCCATCAACCGTGTTCTTGTAACGCTTCCGCTTAGCGATCTTCAAAGGTATGAAGATCCACTCTCCCCTTGCTCGTTGCTGGTTTCTCCATAGATGGATCTTGGTGAACGCGTAGGAAATTTTTGATTTACTACTACGTCTCCCAACAATGCCAATTGCTATTTACCCTTCATAAGGACCCTTTTCATCGAATCCAATCCGACTAAGGTGGGAGAGACAGACACCCGCTAGCCACCTTATGCAACTGGTGCATGTCAGGCGGTGGAACCGGTCTCACGTAAGCGTACGTGTAAGGTTGGTCCGGGCCGCTTCATCCCACAATACCGTCGAATCAAGATAAGACTAGTAACGGCAAGCATATTAACAAAATCGACGCCCACAACTGCTTTGTGTTCTACTCGTGCATAGATTCTACGCATAGACCTAGCTCATGATGCCACTGTTGGGAGACGTAGTAGTAAATCAAAATTTTCCTACGTGTCACCAAGATCTATCTATGGAGAAACCAGCAAACGAGTGGGGAGAGATTGGATCTTCATACCTTTGAAGATCGCTAAGCGGAAGCGTTACAAGAACGCGGTTGATGGAGTCGTACTCGCAGCGATTCAGATCGCGGTAGATCCGATCAAGTGCCGAACGGACGGCACCTCCGCGTTCAACACACGTGCAGCCCGGTGACGTCTCCTATGCCTTGATCCAGCAAGGAGGAAGGAGAGGTTGGGGAAGAGCTCCAGCAGCAGCACGACGGCGTGGTGGTGGTGGAGTAGCAAGGTATCCCGGCAGGGCTTCGCCTAAGCACTGCGGAGGAGGAAGAAGCAGAATAGGGCTGCAGCGAGAGAGAAAGAGTTCGTCGTCTCAAACCTGCCCAAACCCTTGCATATATATAGGAGGAAGGAGAGGGAGGGCTGGCTTGGCCCCTCCTCCAAGGAGGAGGGATTCGGCCGAAGTGGGGGGAGAGTCCTCCTCCCACACGGGAGGTGGACCCCCCCCCCCTTTTAAATCCCTTTTTGCCTCTATCTCCAGATCCCTGGCGCATGGGCCCTTTCTAGAAGGTATTGGCTGGCCCAATATGGGCTGGCACACCTCCTCTAAGGGCCCATGAGGTCCTTTGGTCGTCACCCCCTCCCGGGGGTCCTCCGGCACCCTCCCGGCACTCCCGGTACAATACCGATGAGCCCGAAAACTTTCCGGTGACCAAAACTGGACTTCCTATATATCAATCTTTACCTCCGGACCATTCCGGAGCTCCTCGTGATGTCCGGGATCTCATCCGGGACTCCGAACAACCTTCGGTAATCACGTATACCTTTTCCCTATAACCCTAGCGTCATCGAACCTTAAGTGTGTAGACCCTACGGGTTCGGGAGACACGTAGACATGACCGAGACACCTCTCCGGCCAATAACCAACAGCGGGATCTGGATACCCATGTTGGCTTCCACGTACTCCATGATGATCTCATCGGATGAACCACGATGTCAGGGATTCAATCAATCCCGTATACAATTCCCTTTGTCTATCGGTATGGTACTTGCCCGAGATTCGATCGTCGGTATCCGCATACCTTGTTCAATCTCGTTACTGGCAAGTCTCGTTACTCGTTCCGTAATACATCATCCCGTGACTAACTCCTTAGTCACATTGAGCTCATAATGATGATGTCTTACCGAGTGGGCCCAGAGATACCTCTCCGTCACACGGAGTGACAAATCCCAGTCTCGATTCGTGTCAACCCAACAGACACTTTCGGAGATACCCGTAGCGTACCTTTATAGCCACCCAGTTACGTTGTGACGTTTGGCACACCCAAAGCATTCCTACGGTATCCGGGAGTTACACAATCTCATGGTCTAAGGAAATGATACTTGACATTGAAAAGCTTTAGCAAACGAACTACACGATCTTGTGCTATGCTTAGGATTGAGTCTTGTCCATCACATCATTCTCCTAATGATGTGATCCCGTTATCAACGACATCCAATGTCCATGGTCATGAAACCGAGACCATCTATTGATCAACGAGCTAGCCAACTAGAGGCTCACTAGGGACACGTTGTGGTCTATGTATTCACACATGTATTACGGTTTCCGGTTAACACAATTATAGCATGAATAATAGACAATTATCATGAACTAGGAAATACAATAATAACCATTTTATTATTGCCTCTAGGGCATATTTCCAACAAGTATGTCATCCACATATAATATGAGAAATGCTATAGAGCTCCCCTCACTTTCTTGTAAATACAGGGTTCTCCATAAACCTGTACAAACCCAAACGCTTTAATCACCTCATTAAAGTGAATGTTCCAACTCCGAGATGCTTGCACCAGCCCATAGATGGAGCGCTAGAGCTTGCATACTTTGTTAGCATCTTTAGGATCGACAAAACCTTTCGGCTGCATCATATACAGTTCTTCCTTAAGGAAGCCATTAAGGAATGCCGTTTTGACGTCCATTTGCCAGATCTCATAATCATAAAATGCGGAAATTGCTAACATGATTCGGACAGACTTCAGCATCGCTATGGGTGAGAAAGTCTCATTGTAGTCAACTCCTTGAACTTGTCGATAACCCTTAGCGACAAGCCGAGCCTTATAGACGGTCACATTACCATCCGCGTCAGTCTTCTTCTTAAAGATCCATTTATTTTCAATGGTTCGCTTATCATCAGGCAAGTCCACCAAAGTCCACACTTTGTTCTCATACATGGATCCTATCTCGGATTTCATGGCTTCAAGCCATTTGTTGGAATCTGGGCCCGTCATCGCTTCTTCATAGTTCGAAGGTTCACCGTTGTCTAACAACATGATCTCCAGGACAGGGTTGCCGTACCACTCTGGTGCGGAACGTGTCCTAGTGGACCTTCGACGTTCAATAGTAACTTGATCTGAAGTTTCATGATCATCATCATTAACTTCCTCTCTAGCCGGTGTAGGCTCCACAGAAACAACTTCCTGTGTTGTGCTACTCTTCGGTTCGAGCGGAGGTACAATTACCTCATCAAGTTCTATTTTCCTCTCACTTACTTCTTTCGAGAGAAACTCTTTCTCAAGAAAGGATCCATTCTTAGCAACAAAGACTTTGCCTTCGGATCTGAGGTAGAAGGTATACCCAATAGTCTCTTTGGGATATCCTATGAAGACGCACTTTTCCACTTTGGGTTCGAGCTTCTCAGGTTGAAGTTTCTTCACGTAAGCATCGCATCCCCAAACTTTTAGAAACTATAGCTTAGGTTTCTTTCCAAACCATACTTCATACGGTGTCGTCTCAACGGATTTTGATGGTGCCCTATTTAAAGTGAATGCGGCAGTCTCTAATGCATATCCCCAAAATGATAGCGGTAAGTCGGTAAGAGACATCATAGATCGCACCATATCCAATAGAGTGCGATTACGACGTTCAGACACACCATTTCGCTGAGGTGTGCCAGGCGGCGTGAGTTGTGAAACAATTCCACATTTCCTTAGGTGCGTGCCAAACTCGTGACTTAAATATTCTCCGCCACGATCAGATCGTAGGCACTTTATTTTCCTGTCACGATGATTTTCTACCTCACTCTGAAATTCCTTGAACCTTTCAAAGGTTTCAGACTTGTGTTTCATTAAGTAGACATACCCATATCTGCTCAAGTCATTAGTGAGGGTGAGAACATAACGGTAGCCACCACGAGCCTCGACGCTCATTGGACCGCATACATCCGTATGTATTATTTCCAACAAGTCAGTTGCTCGCTCCATTGTTCTGGAGAACGGAGTCTTGGTCATTATGCCCATGAGGCATGGTTCGCACGTGTCAAATGATTCAAAATCAAGAGACTCCAAAAGTCCATCTGCATGGAGCTTCTTCATGCGTTTGACACCAATATGACCAAGGCGGCAGTGCCACATGTAAGTGGGACTATCGTTATCAACCTTACACTTTTTGGTACTCACACTATGGACATGTGTAACATCACGTTCGAGATTCATCAAAAATAAACCAGCGACCAGCAGGGCATGACCATAAAACATTTCTCTCATATAAATAGAACAACCATTATTCTCAGATTTAAATGAGTAGCCATCTCGTGTCAAGCGAGATCCAGATACAATGTTCATGCTCAAAGTTGGTACTAAATAACAATTATTAAGGTTTAAAACTAATCCCGAAGGTAGATGCAGAGGTAGCGTGCCGACGGCGATCACATTGACCTTGGAACCATTCCCGACGTGCATCGTCACCTCGTCCTTCGCCAGTCTCCGCTTATTCCGCAGCTCCTGCTTGGAGTTACAAATGTGAGCAACTGCACCAGTATCAAATACCTAGGAGCTACTACGAGAGCTGGTTAGGTACACATCAATAACAAGTATATCACATATACCTTTAACGTTGTCGGCCTTCTTATCCGCTAAGTACTTGGGGCAGTTCCGCTTCCAGTGACCGGTACCCTTGCAATAAAAGCACTCAGTCTTAGGCTTGGGTCCATTCTTGTTCTTCTTCCCAGCAAATTGCTTACCGGGTGCGGCAACAGCTTTGCCGTCCTTCTTGAAGTTCTTCTTACCCTTGCCTTTCTTGAAACTAGTGGTCTTATTTACCATCAACACTTGATGCTCCTTTTTGATCTCGACCTCCACTGATTTCAGCATCGAGTACAACTCAGGAATGGACTTCTCCATCCCTTGCATGTTGTAGTTCATCACAAAGCTCTTGTAGCTAGGTGGAAGCGACTGGAGGATTCTGTCAATGACCGAGTCATCCGGGAGATTAACTTCCAGCTGAGTCAAGCGGTTGTGTAGCCCAGACATCTTGAGGATGTTCTCACTGACAGAACTGTTCTCCTCCATCTTATAGCTGAAGAACTTGTCGGAGACGTCATATCTCTCAACCCGGGCATGAGCTTGGAAAACCAGTTTCAGCTCTTGGAACATCTCATATGCTCCGTATTGCTCAAAACGCTTTTGGAGCCCCGGTTCTAAACTGTAAAGCATGCCGCACTGAACAAGGGAGTAATCATCGCAGCGTGAATGCCAAGCGTTCGCAACGTCTTGCTCTGCTGGGAGAACGGGTGCGTCACCTAGCGGTGCATCAAGGACATACAATCTTTTGGAAGCTATGAGGATGATCCTCAAGCTACGGACCCAGTCCGCATAGTTGCTTCCATCATCTTTCAGCTTGGTTTTCTCTAGGAACGTGTTGAAGTTGAGGTTGGCATTAGCGTTGGCCATTGGATCTACAATATAGATTGTAAAGACAATTTTAGACTAAGTTCATGATAATTAAGTTCACATAATCAAATTATTTAATGAACTCCCACTTAGATAGACATCTCTCTAGTCATCCAAGTGACACATGATCCATGTCAACTAGCCCGTGTCCGATCATCACGTGAGACGGACTAGTCATCCATGGTGAACATCTCCATGTTGATCGTATCTTCTATACGACTCATGTTCGACCTTTCGGTCTTCCGTGTTTCGAGGCCATGTCTGTACATGCTAGGCTCGTCAAGTCAACCTAAGTGTTTCGCGTGTGTAAATCTGGCTTACACCCGTTGTATGCGAACGTTAGAACCTATCACACCCAATCATCACGTGGTGCTTCGGAACAACGATCCTTAGCAATGGTGCATAGTTAAGGTGAACACCTTTCTTGAAATTTTATTGAGAGATCATCTTATTTACTACCGTCGTTCTAAGAAAATAAGATGTAAACATGATAAACATCACATGCAATCAATATAGTGATATGATATGGCCAATATCATCTTGCTCCTTTGATCTCCATCTTCGGGGCACCATGATCATCACTGTCACCGGCACGACACCATGATCTCCATCATCATGATCTCCATCATTGTGTCTTCATGAAGTTGTCTCGCCAACTATTACTTCTACTACTATGGCTAACGTTTAGCAATAAAGTAAAGTAATTACATGGCGTTTATGATTGACACGCAGGTCATACAATAAAATAAGACAACTCCTATGGCTCCTGCCGGTTGTCATACTCATCGACATGCAAGTCGTGAATCCTATTACAAGAACATGATCAATCTCATACATCACAATGCATCACATCACATCTTTTTGGCCATATCACATCACAAGGCACATGCTGCAAAAACAAGTTAGACGTCCTCTAATTTGTAGTTGCAAGTTTTTACGTGGCTGCTATAGGTTTCTAGCAAGAACGTTTCTTACCTACGCCAAAACCACAACTTGATATGCTAATTGCTATTTACCCTTCATAAGGACCCTTTTCATCGAATCCAATCCGACTAAGGTGGAAGAGACAAACACCCGCTAGCCACCTTATGCAACAAGAGCATGTCAGGCGGTGGAACCGGTCTCACGTAAGCATACGTGTAAAGTTGGTCCGGGCCGCTTCATCCCACAATACTGCCGAATCAAGATAAGACTAGTAGTGCTAAGCAAATTAACAAGATCGACGCCCACAACTGCTTTGTGTTCTACTCGTGCATAGATTCTATGCATAGACCTAGCTTATGATGCCACTGTTGGGAGACGTAGTAGTAAATCAAAAAAATTCCTACGTGTCACCAAGATCTATCTATGGAGAAACCAACAACGAGTGGAGAGAGATTGCATCTTCACACCTTTGAAGATCACTAAGCGGAAGCGTTACAAGAACGCGGTTGGTGGAGTCGTACTCGTAGCGATTCAGATCGCGGTGGACTCCGATCTTAGCGCCGAACAACGGCGCCTCCGCGTTCAACACACGTGCGGCCCGGTGACGTCTCCTACGCCTTGATCCAGCAAGGAGGAAGGAGAGGTTAGGGAAGAGCTCCAACAACAGCACGACGGCATGGTGGTGGTGGAGCAGCAAGGTATTCCGACAGGGCTTCGCCTAAGCACTGCGGAGGCGGAGGAAGAGAGGTAGGGCTGCGCCGTGGGAGAGAGATCAAATCTTGTCTCAAAACAGCCAAAACCTCAAGTATATATAGGAGGAGGGAGAGGGAGGGCTGCCTTGTTCCCTACTCCAAGGAGGAGAGCTTCGGTCGAAGCTAGGGAGGAGTCCACCTCCCACAAGGGAGGTGGATCTCTTTCTTTTGAATCTCCTTTAGCCTTATCTCCTTATCCCTAGCCGCATGGGCCTTTCCGAAAGGACTTGGCCATCCCAATAAGGGCTGGTATACCTCCTCTAACAGCCCACGAAGTCCTTTGGTCGTCACACCCCTCCCGGGGGTCCTTCGGCACCCTCCCGGCACTCCCGGTATACTAGCGATGAGTCTGAAAACTTTCCGGTGACCAAAACAGGACTTCCTATATATCAATATTTACCTCCGGACCATTCCGGAGCTCCTCGTGACGTCCGGGATCTCATCTGGGACTCCGAACAACCTTCGGTAATTACGTATACCATTTCCCTATAACCCTAGCGTCATCGAACCTTAAGTGTGTTGACCCTACGGGTTCGAGAGACACGTAGACATGACTGAGACACCTCTCCGGTCAATAACAAACAGTGGGATCTGGATACCCATGTTGGCTCCCACATGCTCCACGATGATCTCATCGGATGAACCACGATATCGGGGATTCAATCAATCCCGTATACAATTCCCTTTGTCTACCGGTATGATACTTGCCCGAGATTCGATCGTCGGTATCCCTATACCTTGTTCAATCTCGTTACCGGCAAGTCTCTTTACTTGTTCCGTAATACATCATCCAGTGGCTAACTCGTTAGTCACATTGAGCTCATTATGATGATGTCTTACCGAGTGGACCCAGAGATACCTCTCCGTCACACAGAGTGACAAATCCCAGTCTCGATTTGTGCCAACCCAACAGACACTTTAGGAGATACCCGTAGTGCACCTTTATAGCCACCCAGTTACGTTGTGACGTTTGGCATACCCAAAGCATTCCTACGGTATCCGGGAGTTGCACAATCTCATGGGTCTAGGGAAACGATACTTGACATTGAAAAGCTTTAGTAGACGAACTACACGATCTTGTGCTATGCTTAGGATTGGGTCTTGTCCATCACATCATTCTCCTAATGATGTGATCCCGTTATCAATGACATCCAATGTCCATGGTCATGAAACCGTGATCATCTATTGATCAACGAGCTAGCCAACTAGAGGCTCACTAGGGACATGTTGTGGTCTATGTATTCACACATGCATTACGATTTCTGGTTAATATAATTATAGCATGAACAATAGACAATTATCATGAACAAGGAAATACAATAATAACCATTTTATTATTGCCTTTAGGGCATATTTCCAACGGGGGGCATTGCCCTGCTTGGGACGGCTTTCAAGTTGTCTTATTATTATGCAATGCAGCTTCCAAACTAATTTTCATGAACGGCAACATATATCATGTGAAAGGCCATGTACATGAATACATGCAAAGACATGAGATATGCCCTCCTTCACGAGAAAACGATCGTCATGTGTTCGGTATGGTATATGTGATGGACACATAATAAGTTACTATACTAAAGTGGCAAGCTTTTGTTTTTTCTCCCCTTTTTGACTTTTTTTCATACATCTACAATTCAATTATGTGGCTGAAAGTAACGGTGGCAAGTGAATTGTAAATTCCCATGAACACGTGTGAATAGTACCTTTGCATGAATAGTGCTTCCATTTACGTGGCTGGGTTTTCTTCTTTTATCTTCCAGAGACACAAAAAGACCGACTTATAATAGTATTTTCAGGAAAAAATGTTTATTTTTTTACATGCTACTAATGTCATAATAGGTTTTGATATTCCTAAAGGAAGATCTTCATGTATGTTTTATTGCCTTTTACATGTACGAGTAATATGGTATTATTATTATAATTCCCGCTCTGCAGACTGTTTACGTCGTTGCCTCTAACACGTTATGTCATGGTTATTCAACCTACTTTATGAGGTGACTTGGATGTTTGCACGTGTTTAACTATATCACATCTAGATGTGACATAATATCTCACACCTAAGATGATTTTACCTGTCTGTGGCCCTTCCGTTGACAACTTCTTCCTGCGGTTTATTGTTGTGATTGTCCAGGCCACCCTTTTTTTCTTTTACCTGATTCTCCAGCCCAGTATCTTCTGGGAAAAAGGCATAAAAAATTGTCCAGCCCAGTTTCTTCCGGGGAAAACGACATAAAAACGCAGCCGCATAACGGGCATCGAAGAGAACCAAACCATCATCTCCAAACGGGGTACTAGTAGCCACTTGAACCAAAATTATCAACGTGTATATTTAAGAAGTCAATACAGCATCAGATCGGAAACCTTTTTTAACACGCAAATAATTTTTGGAACTCGAAATGTTTTTTTCAAAAGTGTGAACGATTTTGGAGTTTTGAACATTTTTTAAAACAGAAACAATTTTAAAAAGCGTGAACAAATTTGTGTCATTCCAAAAAAATTTGCAAGTTCAAATAAAAATTTCAAAACCTTTTTATAATTCTAAATTCTTTTTTTTGTAACTCAAAAACTATTTTGAAAGTTGAAATTTTGCAAAAACTAATTTTGTTTTCGGAAATGTGTTCAAACAATTAAAATATGTTACGCTCCAGTAAATATGATGCTGCAAGTAATATCATGCTATATTGACTTTTAAAAGAAATGCACGCAGTCACCTGTCACGAGTGCCCAGTTGGAGTAGTGGCTAGCATCGCGCGTAGTAAACCGGTGATGATGAATTTGATCCCTTGTCGCTGCACATTTTCCTTTTTTAGTGATTTTTTCTGTGCTTTACATGGGTCGGCCTAGTCGGGGCACTCCTATGTGCCATGCCAGAGGTCGACTGTTTGCCGCAACGAACGGCGGCGTAATAGGACCTCCTGCCTTGCCTTGCATGACCTTTGTCCTCTTTGTTTGTTTTAGTAGAAAAATGTCTACGTTCAACGCTCTTGAGTGTAATCGTATCTAAATTGAAAAATGTCTACGTTCAACGCTCGAGTGTAATCGTATCTAAATTGATGCCATGGGCAATGTACGTATAGGCGTAGCTGCAAGCAAACCCAACAAAACTAAATTTGCAAAACATTATTTATTTAACCCTACAAAAAGAGTGTCCGGATGCCTCCAAAGAAAACCCATACAAGCCTTGCTAGTTTTTTCCTGTTGTTTATGTGAGTTACACCATGCATGCAAGAAACTCTACGTGTTATACAAAATTGCCAACGAAATCAAAGATGGGTTTATTGCATTTGTGTTAATTACCACCACGGTGATCGGATCCCCCTGCTCGTAGTTGCTGACGATCCCATGCCGAAGCCGAATCGCCGCTGCCTGTTGTTGTCGGCGGGCTTGAGTATCTGGAACGAGCAGGTGAGGTCGTCGTCGACGCACATGAGGGCACCGGCATTGTCGAACTCGCCGCAGTAGTTTGGGGCCGAGAAGACGGTGACCATCCGCCGGCCGGCGAAGAACTCGTAGCCGTCCTCCACCACCTGGTGCGCCCGGCACACGAGGTCCAGGTCGTGCCTCTCCATGAACGCCGCCACCACGTCCGCCCCGAAGGTGTAGGACACGCCCCTCTCGTTGGGCCCCCACCCGGCGGCGCCAGCGCCGCCGGGGTCGGACCAGAGGAGGTCGCAGAGGAGGCCGGTGTCCGGGACGTCGACGGGCCGGGGCAGGCCGGCGATGTCGCGGATGTGGCGGAGGTCGGGCGAGAGGCCGCCGTGCATGCAGAGGATGCGCGAGTCGACGAGGGCGGCGACGGGCATGCAGTTGAAGCAGTCGGAGAAGTGGCGCCAGAGGCGGACGGAGTAGCGGCGCTTGCACTCGTCGTAGAAGCCGTAGACGCGGTTGACGGAGGCGCACTCGTGGTTGCCGCGGAGGAGGAAGAAGTGCTCCGGGTACCGGAGCTTGTAGGCGAGCAGCAGGCAGATGGTCTCGATGCTCTGCTTGCCGCGGTCCACGTAGTCGCCCATGAACAGGTACTGGTGCTGCGGCGGGAAGCCGCCCAGCTCGAAGAGTCGGATCAGGTCCGCGTACTGCCCGTGGATGTCACCTGCATCATGGAAATCTTAGTCGACTCCGTTTGATCTTTGCGTTGAGATTCACGTACGTAGAGGTGGGAGAATGGATGATCGGATCAGACGGCTAGCAAGCAGCATCGACTTGTAAATATACGAAATTACAAGTGTAAGTAGACATGAATGGACCTAAACAACACTTCCCATGGGTGAAAATAATTGATCATCCATGAGCATGAATAGCATGTGAGATGATCTTATAGTCATTGGGCAGGTAAACGTGACGACGCACAGTTTCAGACTTGGGTAAGGTTGAGTTAAAAAGCAAGCATATCGACGTACCAACTAACGCACTAACCAAATCAAAGTCCACCATGATGTTGTGTAATTGGGATTTGGTTAGAGATTACGGACGTACCGGCGATCTTGATGGGGGCGTCGAGCTGGAGGAGGTTGGGCTGCCGCATGAAGACCTCCTTGGCGGCGCTGCAGAGCTGCCGGATCTCCCCCTCGCCCAGCTGCACCAGCTGCACTTGCTGCTTCCCCGGCCGCCGCCGCCGCACCTCCAGCAGCCGCCGGATCACGTCGTCCAACGCCCCGCCGTTCATCACCAATTAATATATATGCTTGAAGCTTGCTAGCTGCCTACTTGAAGGTCTGACGATCCAGCAATGGAGGCTTATAAGTAGACGAGGAGGAGGAGGACGACGAGGCTCGATAGTTAATCTGGAAACCTAGCTAGGCAACTTTGCATCAACCAACCAAAGGTCGGCCGGCCGGGAGATGGAGATCGAACAATATATCTGCTACCTTTGCTGGTATGGGCTATGGAGCATCCTATGCTCTGCTCTGCTCTGAGTATGTTGCAAGCTAGCTAGTTCAAAGGAATATTAACAGCGAGACGGTGACCACCCAAGGCAGGCCAGCCAAAGATTCTCCTCACCACCACCACAAACGCAAGATTCTCTTTCACAACCATAAAGCACATCTCAAGCTAAACAAACAATCTAACTAGCTAGGGAACTAAACGAGTTGCATATATCTAGTATTAACAACATCTCAAGAATATATATCAACATCAATCGAGTGTTGCATGTACTAAACAAAGATCATCGACCGCGATCGGTTTTAGGGAAAGTTTTTCTAAAATTGGTTGAAATGAACTTGACCTGGAGACAGCACTAACCTTGAACAATTGCAGAAAACATGTGTGAGCAGCAAAAGCAGGTTGGATGAAGGTGAGAGGACAGGAAAGGACCAAGAATGGGAGAATAGATAGAAAGCGAGCGCTTTTCGAAGGTCGGCCGGCACAAATTTAAAGCGGAGAGAAAGCAAGCTGCTCTTGTTGCTGTTGCGAATATATCCTTGTGGTGCCGGTCTGCACGCATATGGTGGTTCTCTTACGGTGACCGTCTATACTAAAACCACAGTCAAACGCGATAGCGATATATAGATGACACATGAGTTGTTGATGTGGAACATTTAAAGTACAAGTTAACTCAGTCGACGTAAGTTGCTGATTCGTAATGAAAGAACCTGATGCCAGGGAAATGGAAACAAAATCGGACCCATAAACTTACGGAAGGCTATCGGTGAAGCAATGACTATAGATTGCCCCCTCATCTTAATTTTCTCTGATCAAATAGGTGCCCTAAAAGGTAGAATCACTCCTGCAAACTATGTTGTTTGCACAAGAAATTCATCGTATAGGATTCAAAGCCAATTGGAGATTTTGTATTACCTAAGGGTCTTTTTGTATGATGATTAATGAGGAGACTGATAGTTATGTCCTAGTTGGTGGCGGTTAAAAACAAGGAGACCCTCCCCCCCCCCCTCTTCCCTCCCTTGCTCTTTAATTTAATAGTCGATGTCTTTGCCAAAAAAGTTAGAAAAGGATGCTTTGCATAATATTATTAGAGGTCTTCTTCCTAATATCTTTACCAAAAGTTAGAAATGGATATGAAAATTCTAAAAATTTGTATATCTCCATGCTTGTAATATGCTGATGAAACTATTATATTCATTGAGGAGGATAAGAATGCTAGGAACCTAAAGTGAATTCTGACAGGTTTTGAGAATCTTTCTCGTATGAAAATAGAGCAGCACAAAAGTGATTAGATGACTATCAGTCTAGATGATGTTTGTGCTAGAGCTTATGTTCAAGTTTATTGTTGTTGACTCCTTCCCTTTTAAATATATTTTTAGAAATATTTTTTTTGTATTTAGATGCAGCTTTACATCACTCTAGATAAATTTACCAAAAGCATTGCAGGTTGGAGGAAGATGCAAATTTCTTATGGGTAAAAAATGATTCTTCCTCAGGCTAGCATTGTTTCAACACTTTCTTACTCGTGTTTTGTGATGAATTCCATGCTTAGGCAATTCATCCAATATTATGGTATACAATAAAAATACACATATGTCTCATTTCCTTTGTGAGGGAAATATAGATGATAGCCATAAATCCCTCCACCGTCTGAAGCCTCTCGAAGATTCCTCCATGGTTATATCAATTCCCTCTTGTGTATCCATCGATGTCCTCAAGGAGATTTGAAGAAGGGTAAGATGGTTGTCCAGATGGGAGCTGCGGCTAGGCCTAAAGATGTGAAGCAAAAGGAAGAGTTGTGTTGGACGCTACCACGACCTGGTTGGGCCAAGCTTAATGTGGATGGGAGCTATGTGCCAGCAACAGGAGAGAGGTATGGTGGTACGTTTGGGGTGAAGTTATTTTCACCGCTTGTTGAGAGATTCGTACATGTGACAACAGCCTAGATGTTGAGCTCGCGGCGTGCAGGGAAGGAATTGAGCTCGCCCTTCACTGCATAGATCGCCCCATTGCTGTCGAGATGGATAGTACCGAAATGGTCACGATGGTGAACGCTATGTCGACGGACCGGTCGTCGTCTCGTGTACTCGTCAAGGAGATTCAGTGGATGATCATGGATGACCCTAGGGAGATTTTGATTTCTGCTATTGGTCAATCACAGAATAAAGTTAGGCATCCTTTAGCTGCATACGGCGTAGTATGTCACGTACTGCTGTTTGGTTGGGCTCGGGTATGAGTGACATTGTAAAACTGGTTGTGGCTGATTTGCCACCTTGAGTAACTGGGACATGGTTTTGCAGGAAAATTGATTTTGGTGGTGAGGCATTCCAAATCTTAAAGATTCAGTCTTAGCTTGATGGGCTCCTGGACCAAAAGATACTTTGTTGGAGGTGACAACTCGAATTGGTTGGTCATAAAGATAATCCTGGACCTAATGTTTTCTCTCCACTTACCGAGAAAAACCCCTTTTATGGAAAGGGGTTTGCTGGACAAGTACCCAAGCTACTAAAGCGGGTTACTCTTAGAAATCAACCAAAGGAACTATATTGATGTTTGGTGTGCTCACATGTCCCTAGCCACCCAATGTGGTCTTTGTCTATTATTAAGTATGAACAGAAAAGTATTGTGGCTAAAGTGTGGGATGGGTTTATTCTAGTCGTGTTGATGTTTCTATTATTCTCGATCAAATGGGAGTACATCCTTGACCTTCTGTAATGCAAAGGTTTTCCTCCCAAATTCAGGAATTGGATTGCTGCCCTGCTATCATCGTCCTCTTCAAGCGTCCTCCTAAATGGCCTCCTTGGCAGCCACATCAAGCATGGAAGTGGCTTCCGTCAGAGGGACCCAATTTCGCCACTGTTGTTCATCTTGGCAATTGACCCCCTCCAACAAATCCTTAACGTCGCAACTACAAAAGGCATCCTCCACAAGATTCGTGGTCGTGGCGTCAAGATGAGAACCTCCTTGTACGCAGATGATGCGGCCATCTTCATGGCCCCGT